>OY740785.1:10786826-11201826 GCA_963514005.1 Raja brachyura
GGACAGGACAGGACAGGAGCCGGGGTCAGTTCCCCATCACTCACCGTGCCAGCTCCCCCGGTCCCCGCTTCATGAACCTTTTAAATGTTGCAACTGTATTTGCCTCGCCCCTTACACTGGCAGCTCGTATCCATGCACCCACCTCGCCCTGCAAAACACCTGCCCCCTTTCCACTCCCTTGTGAGGGGTTAAACTTCCCTACCATGGGGAAAGGACTAGGGCCCATCCATCTTATCTGTGCCCCTCTCTATTTTATAAACATCTAAGATCACCCCCTCAACCTTCTGCACTCCAGTGAAAACAATCCCAGCCTATCCAACCTCTCCCTATCACCCAACTCCTTTTTAAAAAAAATCTTTTTAAACTTCTCCAGACATTTTTACAATTCTACACAAATAGTCTGAGCAGAAAAGTCTTCAAAGAAATCCTCCCCGAGTCTGCAATGATGATCTGCCCATCAATATTGCAATGCCCCCTCCTCTTTAACCTCCCCCCCAACATCACGCTTGAAACATCTGCAATCTTGGACATTGAGCAGCCAGACCTGACCTTCCTTCAACCACGTTTCTGCGGTAGTATTGCAATCATACCTCCCAAAAAGTTTTTTTTTTTAAATTGATACTATAGTTAATAATTTTGTCTGGGATTACAAAAGTCATAGAATAAGTAAAAAACACTTATGTAAGTCTAAGATAAATGGAGGGCTGGCACTTCCAAATTTTCTATACTACTTTTGGGCAGTCCAGATTAAGAATATGAATTTTTGGTGGGTAAATATGGATGTTGAACCAATGTGGTTAAAAATGGAAAAGGAAGACTGTTTACCTTTCAATATAGAGTCGATTATTTTCGCACCAAAGGAAGTACAAAAAAGACTTATAGGGACAACCCTATAATTCATAATAATAGGCGTATTTGGAAACAGATAGTTAAGACCCTATATCTGGATAATCTTTCTTTTAGGTTACCAATTAGGAATAACCCACTGTTTAAACCCTCAATCTTAGATGCGGGGTTTAGACTGTGGGAGGATTCAGGAATTAAAAGGATAGGACACCTTTATAGAAATGGAAAATTTTTATTATTTGAAGAGTTACAAGATATTTTTGGATTACCTTCACAACACCATTTTAGGTATTTACAAATTAGAGATTTTATTAAATGTAACACACAAGACTATAAAAAAAAAGAACCAGGCTTATTAGATGAGCTGTTTAATTTACATCCAAATACGGATAAGCTTATAGCTTATATATACAATATTATTTTAGATAAAGAGAACCCAACAACTGAAACATATCGTCAAGCATGGGAAAATGAAATTGGATTACCTATAACAAAAGAAACCTGGGAAGAATGCTTACAAAGAATACATGGTGTTCTTTGAATGCCAGACACACACTGATACAATTTAAAGTTATATATAGATTACACTACTCGAAAACCAAATTAAAAAGTATCTTTCCTAGTCTCTCCTCTATTTGTGATAAATGTAAGAATCTTGAAGCAAATTTAATACATAGTTTGGTAACGTGTCCACGGTTGAATTATTATTGGATTGAAATTTTTAAAGTTATTTCGGAAGTTCTTAAGGTTGAACTCGACCCAGACCCAAAATTAATAATATTCGGAATCCCGGAGCCAAATTTGGTACTCACAGTTAATCAAAGAAATTTTTTGATTACTGTTTAATAATAGGGAAAAAAATGATACTTAAATTTTGGAAGGGAACATTATCCCCCAACAATTAAAATGTGGAAAGCAGAGATGTTGGAGACGTTGAATTTGGAAAGAATTAGATTTGTCCTTTTGGACAGGTATAATTCTTTTGAATCGATATGGTCTCCATATATACAGTATTTAGAGAAGTAGCTATTCTTGGAATCACGGCTCGACGGACACCCTACGGATCCGATGCGAATAACTTACTTATATTTGATATTATTGTGCATTTTATTAGAGATATTTCTGAATGAAATAGTATTTCGTATAATGACTTTAGTTTTTTGTTTATATATATGTAATATTTTGTTTTTCAAATTTTCTTTTTTTTTCTTACGGTTGAAGTATGTGGAAGAATTTTTTTATTCCTTTTTATTTACTCTTTTTTCTTTTCTCTTTTATATATCTTTTTCTTTATTTCCAAAAAATAGAAGATATTAAGTATTGATATGTTATTTGTAGTAATATTGTATTAAGGTGTTAGTTATAAAGTAGCTATACATTGTAAACGGTTTACTTCAAATAAAAAAAATATTACACAGTATTGCAATCATACTCCCACAGGACAACGATATCTCTCCAATGTCTCTCTGCAGAACCTCCCCATGCTCAGGACAAGGCCACCTAACACAAGCAGCCACTGTCAGACCCCTGACACCCCAAATCCCCAGCCAGAGCTGATCCTGGAGCCAGTGACCTGGTCTCAGTGGAGCTCGACCAGCTCCAACACATGGTGGTCTCACAGTTAACCCCATCCACCTCCACTCCCCACCCCCAGCACTCCAGGTGTCCCCCTCCCCCTCTCCTGCCCCTGACTCACAGCCGGGTGATCCTTGCCCAGGGTTTTCTCCCGGATATTCAGTGCGTCGTTGAGGAGGTGCGCAGCCTCCTTGTATTTATTCTGGTCCCTGTATGGGGGGAGAGAGCGAGAGAGAGAGAGAGAGAGAGAGAGAGTGTGAAACCATGGTCTGGGTTGATGGGAAGAGGCGGGGATGGAGGAGAGCGGACCAGGGAAGGATGCAGGGCGGGAACAGTCGTCAACTGGAGTGTGTGGGGTGCGGGAAGGTTGCAGAGTGGGGCTTGCGGATTGGAGGGGAGGGTAGGAACAGGTAGCGGCACGGAGGGGTGGAATGCAGTGGGTTAGATGTGGGGAAGGTGTCGGAGAGGAGGGTTAAGGAGGAAAGGTTTTGGAGTGGAGGGTGTGGGACTGGGCAGGTTAGGATGGGGAGGGGAGTGAGGGGAGGTTTGAGGGGAGGATGGGTTGTGCATGAGGAGTGGAGGGGAGTGCGGAGGGAAGGTTTGGGGATTGGAGGGGTAGGTGTGGGGCAGGGCGGGTTGTGGATGGGGGAAGGGCTAATTGAGGTGGGGAGGTGGTAGGGTTGTGGAGTGGAGGGCGTATTGCGGGGTGGGGTTGTGAAGGAGGGATCGGAAGCTTGAGGGGGATAGGATTGTGGAGGGGGAGGCCTCTCTCACGTCCCACCTGTACACCAGTGCCAGGATATTGAGCATGGTGGCCACGTCGGGGTGGTCATGGCCGGAGGTTTTCTCCAGGTCCTCCAGCGCCTGCTTACACAGCGGCACGGCCACCTCGTAGCGGGCCCTGCGAGGCGTACTGGATCACCAGGTTGTGCAGCGTCCGCAGACGAGCAGGAATCTCGTAGCCGCACTGCTGCGCTGCTGCCACTGCACTGCTGCCGTGGGCATGCGACGCTGCTGCAGGGGAGGGAGATATGGTGAGTGCCTGGAACCCCCCTCACCCACCGACCTACACATTGATCCCACCGGTACTGATTGCCGACACATGACTCCACACCCACTGACTCCACCCACAGCCCCATCCCGATGAGCCACGTCCCCCACACCCAATCCCCCACTTTGTCCCCAAATCCCACCCCACCTATAAACCCATCCCCCTCACACTCTCTCCCAACCCACCTCACTCCCCCCTCCCCCCCCAACTTACTTCCAGGCCCGTGTTCCTCCTCCTCGGGGAACAGGTCATCCAGTGAATCTCTGGCAGATTCTCCCTCCTTCTCGTCCTGGGGGTGAGATCAGAGGCACACGTTGGACAGGGCACAGCCGGCACAAGGGTGGTGGGTCGGGATTACTGGGCTAGGGCAGGGGGCCAAGGGGACAGAGGAAGAGCCAACCTTAATGTAGGTATGTTACAAAACTTACCTTGAGCAGCGCTGCAGTTCTGCCGTTCCCCGTGTGCGCGCCTTTGGCGCCTTTCAGAGGGGGGCGGGCTTAAAGTGCCGTTTTTCCACAGGCAGGAAAAATCGATGAATGTCGGGCGATTTCGTTGTGGAAGAAAAAGCGCTCCGACATTTCATGAATGAAGGTATTTTTAAATTACTCTAACTTATTTATTAACTAGAGTAATTTAAAAATCACCTTCAAAAGCCGTGAGAACCGACAACCGGAAGGATTTTGCGTAGGGGAGAAAAAAAGGTAAATAGTTTATTTTTATATTAAAAGTTGGTTTTTCGGGAGGCTTTAATAATATTTTCATGTTGCGAAATGGGGTCCAAAAAAATGTATGAATACACAGTATTTTTCCTCCCGACTTCACCGCTAACCGCAACGTTCCAATCCACCGCATTCCACTAAAACCCACTCGCTAGTTGATTTAAAAGGCCATTAATTTACAGGCATAAAACACGAAATTCCTTCCATTTGGCCCAGAAATTCATGAAAATTAGATTTAAAAAGTATGTTATATTGTGGATTATTGTGTGAATGTTATTTGGACACTTATATTTAAAAAAAGTTTATCTTTTCTTAAGAAATGGATAGATGTTTAGATCTACTCATTGAATTTTGTAATTAGCTACAATTAGATAATTAACTAATTATATGCTTTAATTTCAGGTCATCCAAGTAAGATTGTTTCATATTTATTTCAGAATGCTTCAATCTATAATAAGTGAAAATTTCATTGAGTTCTATTAATTTTTAAGAAAGTTATGGGCTTTTAACTGATCCAGATCACAGCTTTTGAGTTGTCAATTGAAAGGCAATGGGGAACAAGATGCTAATTTCCGAGTATGAAAATAGCCATAACTTTCTTAATACTAAAGATAGGAAAGTGAATTAGGTGTCAAATTAAACTTCTTTTTATGCTTTATCTGATGGGATAAATTGCAGACTTGATTTTTAAAATCTCAAAATTTTGTAACATTGCTACTTAATGTCCACAAATACGTACCGGGAGGCTGGGGGTGCGAGTGGTTTGGGGCAGACGTGCCTTTTGCTCGGATAGGAGGGTGGGAGGTGGGCTCTTGAGGGGTGGGACGGGTTCATTGGGCCGAGTTGGACATGGTTCAGGGGCCGAGGTGACCGGGTTTGGGGGGGGGGGGGGGGGGGGGGGGAGGAGGAGTGGGCAGTGACCTGGGGAGGGCTGGGTAGAGGGGGACGGGGCTGGGGGCGAGAGCAGTGATTGTAGGGGGAGGATGGCAAGAAACAATGGGAGGTGGCCAGGAGAAATGGCAGGTGGTGGGAGGGTCAGAGAACGGTGAGGGGAAGGGGCTGGGCGATTGGTGTTGGCTGGGGGAGGCGAGGGAGTGGTCAGGGCGGAGAGCGGAGGGGAGAGGAGGGCGTGACTGGGGCTGGTGGTCCCGGACTCACCGAGGGAGAGGTGTCGTCGTCGTATTTCTTCAGCTGGTTCATGAACTCCAGGTGCTTCTTCTCCTCGTCCAGCTGTGCCACCGCCTGCTCGCTGCGCTGCAGCTTCTGCTGCGTCCCTGCCAGCTCATCCCGCAGCCACTGGTTCTCCTGGCACAACCGCCGCACCTGCGCCCGCAGCTTCTGCTTCTCCGACTCCACTGCGTTCAGGTGGGCTGAGAGCGCCATCATCACCTGGGGCGGGGTCAGCACCAAAGGTCAATGGAGGGCGCAGGACCAGTCACGCAACACAAGCCCTTCACTGTACACCCAGCAATAAACTAAAACTGAACTGAAACAATGATCAACGGGTTGTGCAGCGAGTACCCAGGTTTGGGGGGGGGGGGGGGGGGGGGAGCCCACTGTGGGGTTTCCCGGGGACAGTGGGAACAATCACACTCCCCCTCCACACTCACAAGCCCCCCCCGCCCCACATGCTCTCCCCCTACCCCCCAAAACCTGTCCCACCTCATTCTCAGACCCCCTCCTCTCACCTCCCCAGCTGCCTCCCCTCACAGCCATCCCACTCCCTCCCTCCCTCCCTCCCTCCTCAACCCCGCTCACCTCTCCAACAACCTCTGCTCTGACACCCCCATGAGACTCTCCTCACCTTTCTTCCATGCATCCCATTTGCCCCACATCCCCTCGCAACTTCTCTTGCACCATCTCTACTGCGCTCCTCACCCCAACCGCACCTCCTCACCCCCCCGTCCACAAACCCCATTTCCCCACTGCCCCTTTACCCGTCAACCCCCCACAACCCCTCTGCACCTCCCACACAACCTGCACTCCAGTCCCCATCTTCCACCCCCCCCCCCCCCCCCCCCCGGTCTTCCACACACCCATTCTCCCGATTCCATACAACTCCTCCCACCCCTTCTTGTATGCAATCTCCTCTCCTCCCCGCCGGCCATACCTGTGCCTCGCCCAGGCCCAGCTCGATCATCTCCACGGACTTGCGGATCAGGCCGGATTTCTCGTGCACCAGGTTGGCCTCCTCGTCCTTCTTCAGACACTTGATGGTCTCCATCAGACTGTGCAGGATGGAGTTGTGCTACGTTCTTCAGCGCCTCCAGCCCCTGCATCACCAGCTTGGTGTTGGAGATGATGTCCTCCTGGCTCAGCTTCTCCAGCTTCTCGTCCCTTGGGTAAACCATCGTGGACATGTCGCAGGAGCCTGCCGCATGGGGGAGACAAGGGACGGTGAGCGCCGTTGCTCCAGGTTCAATGCTGACCTCCGGTGCTGTCTATGTGAACCACGACCCCGCCATGACCTACGGGTCCTCTCCCACGCCCAATACACCCTGTGGGAGGGCAATGGCCCCACGTGTAGGTGGGTGAATGGGGGTATTAGAGGACGGGAGATATTCAGCCAGATGAGTCTCTGGTGGCTCTCAGATCAATCCCATTGATAGACAAAAAGTGCTGGAGTAACTCAGCGGTCATGAAGCATCTCTGGAGATAAAGGATGGGCAATGTTTTGAGTCTGGACCCTTTTACACACTCTGTCCATCAATCCTATCTGCCTACTTCCTTGCCTGTGATCTATTCTCCCCACATTCCCATCTACCCACGTGCAGTTCTGGTCATCCTATTTACATGGAGGGCGTGAAGGCTTTGGATATGGAGCAGAAGAATTTGACTAGAATTCTCCCTGGATTAGAGGGTATTAATAATAAGGAGAGGTTGGACAAACTTGGACTGTTTTCTGAGCATCAGCAGTCGAGGGGAGACCCGAAAGAAATACATGAAATGATGAGAGGCAGGGACAGGGTAGACATTCAGGACCTTTCCCCAGGGTAGAAATGTCAAAGTCAGGGCACAGCTTTAAGATCAGAGAGGGAATTTTTAAAAGGAGATATGCAAGGAGTTTTATTTTTACACAAAGAACAGGGGCGTCACGGTGCGCAGCGGTAGAGTTGCTGCCTTACAGCGCCGGAGACCCTGGTTCGATCCTAGCTACGGGTGCTGTCTGTACAGTGTTTGCACGTTCTCCCTGTGACCTGCGTGGGTTTTCTCCTGGATCTCCAGTTTACTGCCACACTCCAAAGATGTACAGGTGTGTAGGTTAATTGGCTTCTGTAAAAAGTGTATATTGTCCCAAGTGTGTAGGATAGCGCTAGAATACAGGGATCGCTGGAGGGGGCTGACTCTGTGGGCCGAAGGACCTGTTTTCGCACAGTATCTCTAAGCTAAACTAAGCTAAGAATGGTGGGTACAAGGAACACACTGCCAGGGATGGTGGTGGAAGCTGGTACGATCATGGTATTTAAGAGACTTTTGGAGAGGCACATGGATATGCAGGGAATGGAGGGATATGAATCACATGCATGCAGAGGATAGTTTAACAGCATCAGACATTGTAGGCTGAAGGGCCTGTCCCTGTGCTGTACTGTTCTATCGTTCACTGATCGGGTGCATGAGAGGAGGCTATTTGATCCATTGGATGGGCGCTGTGTGGCCAGGAAACAAGCCTGTAGATATCAGCCCTTGCCGAGACGACCTGCCAGCACCGCAAAGCCCAAGTGCTGTCTGCTGCAACACTGCCAATGCAGCAGCAACAGCAGCAGCAGCAGAACACAGCTGGGTGCCAACACACGACACTTGACAAACACGTTGGAAGGCACGTGGGGTGGGGAAGATGTGTCTGTAGCTGTTGTGTACGCTTGGCTTCTCACACAGTGCCTAGAGCGAGAGTCACACTCCTCATGCCGAGACTTCAACTGTTCCTTCCCCCGCCCGAACTGGGAGTGTTTGCAGTGCTTTGTTTTTGTAACCGTTTCCAGGGAGTGAGTTGCAGCCTGCAATTAGTGCAACCAGCCCCGGCAGGTTTTTGCAAAACCAGCTATTACATGGCTGACCTTGAGACCGAGCCGTTCCTATCACTGCCGACACTGGGATTCATGGGGAACACTGCCCTGCCCTGCCCTTCACTGCGCCGCCTGTGTGGAGAGAAGGCGTGGCACTCTGGTGTAGCTGGTATATCCGCTGCCTCACTGCACCAGATCCTGACCTCGGGTGCTGTCTGATGTGGAGTTTGCACGTTCTCCCGGTAACCGCATGAGTTTTCTCTGGGCCCCCTGGATTCCTCCCACACTCCAAAGATGTACATGTCTGTAGAGGAATTAACTGCAGATGCTGGTTTAAACTGAAGATAGACACAAAAAGATAGATTCTTAGAGCAGCTTGTAATGGAGCCGACCAGACAAAAAGGCAATTCTGGATTTAGTGCTGTCCAATGAACCAGATATGATGAGAACTCGAGGTAAAGGAACTGCTTGGAGGTAGTGATCATAATATGATTACTTTTAATCTGCAATTTGAGAAGGAGAAGGTTAAATCGGAAGTGTCAGTGATGCAGTTGAACAAAGGGGACCATGAAGGCATGAGAGAGGAGCTGGCCAAGGTAGACTGGAAAGGGATCGTAGCAGGAATGATGGTGGAACAGCAATGGCATGAATTTTTGGGCATAATCCAGAAGACGCAGGATCATTTCATTCCAAAAAGGAAGAAAGATTCTAAGGTGAGTAGGAGGCAACCGTGGCTGGCAAGAGTAGTTAGGGATAGAATAAAACTAAAAGAAAAGATGGAAAACACAGCAAAGAGTAGCCGGAGGCCAGAGGATTGGGAAACTTTCATAGGACAACAGAAGGAAAAAAAGGGCAATACGGGCTGAAAAGATGAAGTACGAAGGGAAGCTGGCCAGGAATATAAAGGACAGTAAAAGCTTCTTTAGATATGTTAAGGGAAAAAGAGTAGCAAAGTCAAATGTGGGTCCCACGGGTGGAATTATTATGGGCAACAAGGAAATGGCAGAAGGGTTGAACAGGTACTTCAGATCTGTCTTCACTAAGGAAGACACAAACAATCTCCCAGATGTACTGGAGGACAGAGGATCTAAGGGGGTAGAGGAACTGAAAGAAATTTTCATTTGGCGAGAAATAGTATTGGGTAGGCTAATGGTACTGAAGGATGATAAATCCCCTGGGCCTGATGGTCTGCATCCCAGGGTCCTCAGGGAGGTGGCTCTAGAAATAGTGGACGCATTGGTGATCATTTTCCAATGTTCAATAGATTCAGGATCAGTTCCTGTGGATTGGAGGATAGCTAATGTTATCCCACTTTTCAAGAAGGAGCGAGAGAGAAAATGGGGAATTACAGACCCGTTAGCCTGACTTCGGTGATGGGAAAGATGCTGGAGTCAATTATTAAAGGAGGTAATAATGGGTCATTTGGATAGCAGTAAAAGGATTAGTCCAAGTCAACATGGATTTATGAAAGGGAAATCATGCTTGACTAATCTTCTGAAATCTTTTGAGGATATGACAAGTAAAATGGATGAAGGGGTGCCAGTGGATGTAGTGTATCTAGACTTTCAGAAAGCCTTTGATAAGGTCCCGCACGGGAGGCTGGTGAGTAAAATTAGAGCCCATGGTATTGGGGGTAGGGTGTTGACATGGATAGAAAATTGGTTGGCAGACCGGAAGCAGAGAGGAGGAGTGAACAGGTCCCTTTCAGAATAGCAGGCAATGGCGAGTGGAGTGCCTCAAGGCTCGGTGTTGGGGCCGCCACTGTTTACCATATATATTAATGATTTGCTGGGGCCGAGAAGGAGGAGGTGCAGCTAGACCTGGGTGTCCTTGTACACCAGTCACTGAAAGTTGGCGTGTAGGTACAGCAGGCAGTGAAGAAAGCTAATGGAATATTGGGCTTCATAACAAGATGATTTCAGTATAGGAGTAAAGAGGTTCTTCTGCAGTTGCATAGGGCTCGGGTGAGACCACATCTGGAGTATTGTGTACAGTTTTGGTCTCCTAATTTGAGGAAGGACATCCTTGTGATTGAGGCACTGCAGCGTAGGTTCACGAGATTGATCCCTGGGATGGCGGGACTGTCATATGAGGAAAGATCAAAAAGACTAGGCTTGTATTCACTGGAGTTTAGAAGGATGAGGGGGGGGATCTTATAGAAACATATAAAATTATAAAAGGACTGGACAAGCTAGATGGAGGAAAATGTTCCCAATGTTGGGCGAGTCCAGAACCAGAACAGTCATTGAATAAAGGGGAAGCCATTTAAGACTGCGGTGACAAAAATCTATTTCACCCAAAGAGTTGTGAATTTGTGGAATTCCCTGCCACAGAGGGCAGTGGTGGCCAAGTCACTGGATGGATTTAAGAGAGAGTTAGATAGAGCTAGTGGAATCAAGGGATATGGGGAGAAGGCAGGCACAGGTTATTGATTAGGTACGATCAGCCATGATCACAATAAATGAATAGCTGAATGGCCTCCTCCTGCACCCATTTTCTATGTTTCTTTTCCCCCCCACTTCCCTTCCACTTATATTCCTTCCTCTACCGTCACAATTCGTAACCCTTCAAATCCTCTTTATAGCTCCATAAGACACAAGCAGAATTAAGCCATTCGGCCCATCGAGTCCGCTCTATTATTTAATCTCGGCTGATCTACCTTTCTATCGCAAACCCATTCTTCCTGCCGTGTCCCCATAACGTTTGACACCCTCACTAATCAAGAACCTATCAATATCCGCTTTAAAAGTACCCATAGCCTCCACAGCTGCCTGTGGCAATGAATTCCACAGACTCACCACCCTCTGGCTAAAGGCATCTCAGACCTTCTGTCTTTGAATCTCTGGTCTTTGTCTAATCATCTGCCTCTCAAAATCCACCCCACCCCCCCTCACCTACATCTGCCATAATTTGCCAGGCTTTGTCCTGCCCCCACAATCAGTCTGAAGAAGGGTCCCGACGTGATCCACTATCTCTCCATGTTCTCCAGAGGTGCTGCCTGACCCGCGGAGTTACCCCATCACTGTGTGTCTTTGTTTGTAAAGCAGCACCTGCTGTTCCTTGTTTCAACAATGCACGAAGCCTGCTTGTGCTGGCAGCACCCCCGATGACAGCGACAGCCACACCAGTAGTAGTGGCAGACAATGCCTGTTACCACAGCCCACATCGGGGGTTGGGCAGAGATGGGGGAGCGTCACTGCAGCCAGCCGCATGGGTGAGGGCGTAGACCCAGTCTGACACACTGCTGCGTAGTGATGCTGTTTGTGCTGAAACTGGATGTTAGCAGTGCAGTGTGACAGGGCTGGAATGCATCAGTGACCAGCCACGGGGGGAGGCGGCCTGCCCCTGTACACGTCACCCTCCCCCACCCCCCCACCCCCCCCCCCAACCATGCTAGGGCCGTTAGGATGCAATAACATGAGGTCTCTTCATCAGTTCAACCAGCAAAGGAAAACAGCAACTCCCAGCAGGAGTGCAAAGGGTTAAGCTCCAATCCCCTTTCCGAGTTTCAGGCAAGGGTTGTGTGCCAGTTAATTGCTGTTGACAAAGGCTGCACCACTCCCACTGCTACTGTGGCAGCTCAGAGCGGCTGCCCGGCCGACAAGGGGAGGGGGGCAATTCATGGGGCAGGCTCTCAATCCTGGTGCAGCTGACAACCCTCCTCCACCCACACTCACAGGGAGGCACAAAATGGGAGCAGAGGGCATTTCTCCCTGTAATCTGCTCCACCATTCAGTAAGATCAGACAGTGGTCCTGTGCCCTGTAATTTGACTGAGTTACGAGCAAAGGAGATTGATAAAGGCAGGGTGCGACATCTTGTCTACATGGACTTTAGTGGAGTATTAGATAAGGTTCAACATGGTAGACCAGTCCAGAATGTTAACGTTAATTGAATTCAAGATTGGTGTGGTGATAGGTGGCAGAACGTGGGGATGGACGGATAATTTTTCAATTGGAAGTCCATGGCTGGTGTCATGCCACAGGGATCAGGGCTGGGATCCATGGCATGTGATACAGATGTGAATGGACTAATGCAAGTTCAAGGATAGTATGAACATTGTGGTGTTGTGGATAGCAAGGACACACCAGCATGTAGATCAATTGGAAAGTTGGGCAGAGTACTGGCAGGTGTTCAATCCTGACAATTGTGAGATGCCGTATTTCATGAAGTCAAATATGAATAGGGAATATATGTAAATAGTTGGGCAGAATGTAATTTGAGGGGTTCAAGTCAATTGTTCCCTGGAGTGTTTTCAGACTCCAAAAACGTACAGGTTCGTAGGTTAATTGGCTTGATGTAATTGTAAATTGTCCCTCGTGCGTAGGGTAGTGTTAGCGTGAAGGCATCACTGGTCGGCACCTGTTTTCGTGCTATATCTCTAAACTAAATGAAAGGCATACAGCAGTTCTGGTTAAGGTGAAAGGATGGAATGTTAAAGGGGATCTGAAGGGCAAGTCTTGTTTACACAAAGCAGTTGTATCTGGAACTTACTGCCAGAGGCGGTGGTGGAATCAAATACAATCATTACATTTAAGGGACATTTAAACAGGCAGTGGATAAGATCCTAATGCAGGAAAATGGGATTAGTGTGGTTGGCTGGCATGGACGCAGTGAGCTGAAGGGCCTGTTTCTGTGCTGTAGCACTCCGGCTCTTGAACACTTATCAGCACCCCCCCCCCCCCCTCCCAACTCTCCATAATGCCGAGCAGCCACCCATTCCAGCCTCAGATACCTTGCCTCTCACCCTTCTTTTGAAGAGAACTTCAAACCTTACTATCAAGACCGGGCCTCGCCTCCAACCGAGTCCTGTCACCTGCAGTTCCTGTGCAGTCCAAGGACAGTCAGCTGACCATACTCCCCCCCCCCCCACAGGGAACCCCTTCTCACTTGGATCTTTTAACTACAAGGCATGCAGAGCCTCTTTCAGCTACTGGGCATAAACAGCCACACACAATCTGCCAGCAAGGTCTCACCAGGGCTTTGTACAAAATCACAGACCCTCCTCTGTGTGCCCAAACACAAATGGCCACAAAGGGCAGTTCTTCCCCTGCCTTCACCTGTGTTTGCTGTCATTTCTGGCAGCTCTCCAAATCCCACTTCCTTGCTACTTTAGAGAGAGATTTTTTTTTCAGACACCGAGATATTATTGATGGAATGAGGAAGTATTTATTTACTTACAGGAGCTTAAGGTTTCCGGCATGGCCAGCACTTATTGCCTGCACTAGTTTCCCATGGGAAAAGATGCTGCAGAGCAGCATTGCATGAACCGCTGCAGGCTGTCTGGAGAAGGTGTTCCAGGATTTAGACCGAATGGCAATGAAGGACGGTCATATCTCAAAGTCAGGGTGGTGTATGAGGGGAATCTGCAGGCAAAGTAGTCATTGTTGCTGGCGGTGGAGAGGGGGGGAGGGGGGGGGAGAGAGAGAGAGTGTTTCAGGAGGAGAATTGGGAGCAATCAAATGTCCTGGACAATGGCAAGCTTCTTTAGTTTAATTTACAGATACAGCGCAGAAACAGGCCCTTCGGCCCACCGAGGCCGCGCCTACCAGCAATCACATGTATATTTGTTCCGTGTTTTCTCACTTTTGCATCCTACATACTCAGGGCAATTTACAGAAGCCAATTAACCTACAAATCGGCACGTCTTTGGAATGTGGGAGGAAACCAGAGCACCCGGTGAAAACCCAAGCGGTCACGGGGAGAACGTATCATCTCTGTACACACAGAACCCAGTGTTATGATCGAACCCAGGTCTCTGGCACTGTAAGGCAGCAGCTCTACCTCTTGAGAGTTATTAATGCAGCAACCACCCATCCAAGTGAAGAGTTCTGTCACACTTGTGACTTGTACCTTGCAGATGGTGAAATGACCTCAAGGTGTCAGGGGGAAGAGTCATTCACCGCAGATCCCTTGCCGCTGACCTGCTTGTGTAGGCATGATGTTTATGGGACTTGGATCTTGTTGGTGACTCACATGGTGTGGAATGTGGGGAAGAGTCAGCAATGTCATGCTATTGAAAGGTAGCCAGTTAGACTCTTGTTGGAGATGGCAATTGCAAAGAACAAAACAACAGGACCCATAATAGCCCATTTCATCCCTTACACCTGCCCTGCCATTCAATAACATTACAGCTGGTGCTAATCCATTCTAGGACTCATAATCTCTTTACCACTCTCCTCATTAATTTACCCCCCTGTAGTTTAAATACCTGACAGTTCCACCTTAAAGACATTCAGTGCTGTGTCTCCACACCTCTGGGGGAGAGAATTCCAAAGATTTGTCACTGTCAGAGACAAGAAACTCCTCACTTTTGACTAAGGTGGGCTGTCCCTATCTGGAGAATGCATCCCCTGGTTGTCGACAGCAAGAGAAACATTGTACAAATTGGTCACAGACTGACAAGTTACAAGTAATACTCGTGCTGTAAAGATTCCAGGCGAGAGGCTTGTAACCATTTGAACTCCCCGTCCTGGCTCTCCTTGGCTGGAGTCTACAGTGCATCGTAACCCTGTGATGTTGGCAATGGAACAATGACTTGGTGATGGTGATAATGATGCCATTGAATGTCAGGGATCGGTGGTTGGACTCTGTCTCGATGGGACCCGTCAATGGCCGGCACTTTGTACATTTAACAGCAGTCGCCCCAGTCATTGATGAGGCTGCAGACGACCCGCCTTTGTGTGAGGTGTGACCGCAGTCCTCCCTCACTGACCGCACCTGTCCCAGGGCTCCTCAATACCGCACTCGGCTCCATGATGCCGGCCGGCCGGCAGCCCGACCCGACCCGATCCGACCGTCCACACCCCCGGGACCGCGCACCGCCCCGGGCACCCGTCCAACACGGTCCCCGGGATCCATGGCCCATCCGCGGGACCCCGTCACACCCCGCGCCCGGGGCAGCCCGACCCCATCCCCGGGAACACGGTCTCCATCCCCGGCCCACTGACTGTCGCTCCCCATCCCCGGGCCCCGCTCCACAGACTCGGCGCCTCCGCCGGCCGGCGGGCGATCGGACCCGAGTCACCGTCTCTCGCGATCAGACCCCGCCAGGCCGCGTGTACCTGCCGGGTGCAGCGTGTAGGGGGCGAGCCGGGTGGGGAGCCCGGGGCCGAGGGTCGGGGTGAGGGTGGAGCCGCTCCCGCCGCCGCCGCCGATCGCTGTTTGTTTTCTTCGCGGACCCTTTAAATTCAAGATGGCGGCCGGCCGGCTCCCAGGCGGCACCGCGGCCCCACTGACGTCACCGCGACGCCCCTGCGTGGGCGGGACGGAAGTGACATCAGAGGGGCTGCTTTGCTGCTGGTCAGGTCAGTGAGAAACCCCGTCTCATCCCCCACCCCCTCCCCACCCCTCCCCCCCTCCCCACCCCTCCCCCCCTCCCAACCCCTCCCCCCCTCCCCACCCCTCCCCCCCTCCCAACCCCTCCCCACCCCTCCATCACCCCCACCCCCTCCCAACCCCTCCCCACCCCTCCCAACCCCTCCATCACCCCCAACCCATCCCCACCCCTCCCAACCCCTCCATCACCCCCACCCCCCCTCCCAACCCCTCCATCACCCCCACCCCCCCTCCCAACCCCTCCATCACCCCCACCCCCTCCCAACCCCTCCCCACCCCTCCCAACCCCTCCATCACCCCCACCCCTCCATCACCCCCAACCCCTCCATCACCCCCACCCCCTCCCAACCCCTCCCCACCCCTCCCAACCCCTCCATCACCCCCACCCCTCCATCACCCCCAACCCCTCCATCACCCCCACCCCCCCTCCCAACCCCTCCATCACCCCCACCCCTCCATCACCCCCACCCCTCCATCACCCCTCCCAACCCCTCCATCACCCCTCCCAACCCCTCCATCACCCCCACCCCTCCATCACCCCCACCCCCCCTCCCAACCCCTCCATCACCCCCACCCCTCCATCACCCCCAACCCTTCCATCACCCCTCCCAACCCCTCCATCACCCCCACCCCTCCATCACCCCCAACCCCTCCATCACCCCCACCCCCGCTCCCAACCCCTCCATCACCCCCACCCCTCCATCACCCCCACCCCTCCATCACCCCCAACCCCTCCATCACCCCTCCCAACCCCTCCATCACCCCCACCCCTCCATCACCCCCAACCCCTCCATCACCCCCACCCCCCCTCCCAACCCCTCCATCACCCCCACCCCTCCATCACCCCCACCCCTCCATCACCCCCAACCCCTCCATCACCCCTCCCAACCCCTCCATCACCCCCACCCCTCCATCACCCCCAACCCCTCCATCACCCCCACCCCCCCTCCCAACCCCTCCATCACCCCCACCCCTCCATCACCCCCAACCCCTCCATCACCCCCACCCCCACCCCCCCTCCCAACCCCTCCATCACCCCCACCCCTCCATCACCCCCAACCCCTCCATCACCCCTCCCAACCCCTCCATCACCCCCACCCCTCCATCACCCCCACCCCCCCTCCCAACCCCTCCATCACCCCCACCCCCTCCATCACCCCCACCCCCTCCATCACCCCCACCCCCTCCATCACCCCCAACCCCTCCATCACCCCCAACCCCCCCTCCCAACCCCTCCATCACCCCCACCCCCTCCATCACCCCCAACCCCTCCACCCCTCCATCACCCCCACCCCTCCATCACCCCCAACCCCTCCATCACCCCCAACCCCTCCATCACCCCCAACCCCCCCTCCCAACCCCTCCATCACCCCCACCCCCTCCATCACCCCCAACCCCTCCACCCCTCCATCACCCCCAACCCCTCCATCACCCCCACCCCTCCATCACCCCCAATCCCTCCACCCCTCCCCCCCTCCATCACCCCCAACCCCTCCATCACCCCCACCCCTCCATCACCCCCAACCCCTCCATCACCCCAACCCCCCCTCCATCACCCCCACCCCCTCCATCACCCCCACCCCCCCTCCCAACCCCTCCATCACCCCCAACCCCTCCATCACCCCCACCCCCCCTCCCAACCCCTCCATCACCCCCACCCCTCCATCACCCCCAACCCCTCCATCACCCCTCCCAACCCCTCCATCACCCCCACCCCTCCATCACCCCCACCCCCCCTCCCAACCCCTCCATCACCCCCACCCCTCCATCACCCCCACCCCCTCCATCACCCCCACCCCCTCCATCACCCCCACCCCCTCCATCACCCCCAACCCCTCCATCACCCCCAACCCCCCCTCCCAACCCCTCCATCACCCCCACCCCCTCCATCACCCCCAACCCCTCCACCCCTCCATCACCCCCACCCCTCCATCACCCCCAACCCCTCCATCACCCCCAACCCCTCCATCACCCCCAACCCCCCCTCCCAACCCCTCCATCACCCCCACCCCCTCCATCACCCCCAACCCCTCCACCCCTCCATCACCCCAACCCCTCCATCACCCCCACCCCTCCATCACCCCAATCCCTCCACCCCTCCCCCCCTCCATCACCCCCAACCCCTCCATCACCCCCACCCCTCCATCACCCCCAACCCCTCCATCACCCCAACCCCCCCTCCCAACCCCTCCATCACCCCCACCCCCTCCATCACCCCCAACCCCTCCACCCCTCCATCACCCCCAACCCCTCCATCACCCCCACCCCTCCATCACCCCCAATCCCTCCCCCCCTCCCCCCCTCCATCACCCCCAACCCCTCCATCACCCCCACCCCTCCATCACCCCCAACCCCTCCATCACCCCAACCCCCCCTCCCAACCCCTCCATCACCCCCACCCCCTCCATCACCCCCAACCCCTCCACCACCCCCAACCCCTCCATCACCCCCACCCCTCCATCACCCCCAACCCCTCCACCCCTCCCCCCCTCCATCACCCCCAACCCCTCCATCACCCCAACCCCCCCTCCCAACCCCTCCATCACCCCCACCCCCTCCATCACCCCCAACCCCTCCATCACCCCCAACCCCTCCATCACCCCCACCCCTCCATCACCCCCAACCCCTCCATCACCCCAACCCCCCCTCCCAACCCCTCCATCACCCCCACCCCCTCCATCACCCCCAACCCCTCCACCCCTCCATCACCCCCAACCCCTCCATCACCCCCAACCCCTCCATCACCCCCACCCCTCCATCACCCCCAACCCCTCCATCACCCCAACCCCCCCTCCCAACCCCTCCATCACCCCCACCCCCTCCATCACCCCCAACCCCTCCACCCCTCCATCACCCCCAACCCCTCCATCACCCCCAACCCCCCCTCCCAACCCCTCCATCACCTCCAACCCCTCCATCACCCCCAACCCCTCCATCACCCCCACCCCTCCATCACCCCCAACCCCTCCATCACCCCCAACCCCCCCTCCCAACCCCTCCATCACCCCAACCCCCCCTCCCAACCCCTCCATCACCCCAACCCCCCCTCCCAACCCCTCCATCACCCCCACACCCCCTCCCAACCCCTCCATCACCCCCACCCCTCCATCACCCCCACCCCCTCCATCACCCCCAGCCCCTCCACCCCTCCATCACCCCCAACCCCTCCATCACCCCCACCCCTCCATCACCCCCAACCCCTCCACCCCCACCCCTCCATCACCCCCAACCCCTCCACCCCTCCCCCCCTCCATCACTCCCACCCCTCCATCACCCCCACCCCTCCATTCCCCCACCCCTCCATCACCCCCACCCCTCCATCACCCCCACCCCTCCATCACCCCCAACCCCTCCATCACCCCCACCCCCCTCCCAACCCCTCCATCACCCCCACCCCCTCCATCACCCCCACCCCCTCCACCCCTCCATCACCCCCACCCCTCCATCACCCCTCCCCCCTCCCAACCCCTCCATCACCCCACCCCTCCATCACCCCCACCCCTCCATCACCCCCACCCCTCCATCACCCCCAACCCCTCCACCCCTCCCCCCTCCATCACCCCCAACCCCTCCATCACCCCCACCCCTCCATCACCCCCAACCCCTCCACCCCTCCCCCCTCCATCACCCCCAACCCCTCCATCTCCACCCTCCACCCCTCCATCACCCCCAACCCCTCCCTCACCTCCAACCCCCCAACCCCTCCACCCCCCCCACCCCCCCCCCCCATCAGACCTAACCCCCCAGGCTTACTGTTTTATAATTTCCTGGATTGTCCCCATTATTTTAAACAAAGGAACATTTTCACCAGCATGTGAGTACAACCCACACTGATCTCACTATCACCTTGGTGAACATCAACCCTAAGTACTTGTTTAGTATGTCACTTACATCCTCTGATTCCAGGCATAAATTCCCTGCTTTATCCTTGAGTGGTCCTACTCTCTCTCTCTCTCTCTCGATACAAGTATGAGAGTGT
The DNA here is from genome assembly GCA_963514005.1 of Raja brachyura. The sequence continues at coordinate 10,806,338 of OY740785.1, forward strand.
TTATTTTCATGTGCACCGGTTTGAACTGGAACACTGAAATTGGGCATGCTGCAACTTTACAAGCATATTAAATGTTGCAACAAGAACAGCAATAAATATGAAATAAATTATCACTAACCTAAACCATGATACTGCAAAAGCCAAAGTACATGGATCAATCATAGGAGTGCAAAATCTGCCATGTTTTTGTGCATGAGGTTGTGCAAGGTGGTTCAAGAGCCTGATAGTAGATGGTTCCAGACGATCAGAAAATTGCCAATATTACCCTGCTGTACAAGTCAAGTCAATTTTATTTCTATAGCACATTTAAAAACAACTCGTTGACCAAAGTGCTTTACATCAGTGCAGGTACTGACGTGCTACATACAAGGTGCATAGATCTAACAATACATACATAAATACATACAGCGCTCCCTCAGAGGACCTCAAGAAACGCTTGTGCGTAGAAATAGGTTTTAAGTCTAGACTTAAAGGAGTCGATGGAGGGAGCAGTTCTGATGAGAAGAGGTATGCTGTTCCACAGTCTAGTTGCTGCAACCGCAAAAGCGCGGTCACCCATGAGCTTATACCTGGACTGCGGGATAGTCAGTAACCCCAATTTAGATTTTAGGGTCCATTATAAGTGTAGTTCCGCAGGGCTCTGTGCTGTGGCCGCTACTCTTCACGTTGTATATTAATGATTTGGATGAGGGGATTGAAGAGTTTGCAGATGATAAGAAAATAGGTGGAGGGGCAGGTCGTGTAAAGAAAGCAGGGACTCTGCAGAAGAACTATGACACATTAGGAGAGTGGGCAGAGAAGTGGCAGATGATATAGTGCAGCAAAGTGTGCAGCCATGCATTTTGGCAGTAGGAATAAAGGCGTAGACTATTTTCTAAATGGGGAGAGAATCCAGAAATCGGAGGTGCAATGGAACTTGGGAGCGCTGGTGCACGATTCACAAAAAGTCAATTTGCAAGTCGAATCGGTAGTAAGAAAGGCAAACGCAATGCTAGCAAACGCAATGCTAGCGAGAATACAAAAACAGGGATGTGATGCTGAGGCTCTATAAGGCTCACATTTGGAGTATTGTAAGCAATTTTGGGCACCATATCTGATGAAGGATGTGCTGGCTCTGGAGAGGGTCCAGAGGAGGTTTACTAGAATGATCCCAGGAATGAGTTAACATATGATGAGCGTTTGATGGCACTGGGCCTGCACTCACCGGCATTTATAAGGATGAGGGGGGACTTCATTGAAACATACCGAATAGTGAAAGGCCTAGATAGAGTGGATGTGGAGAGGATGTTTTGACAAGAGTCTAAGACTAGAGATAATAGCCTCAGAATTAAAGGACATTCCTTCAGGGAGATGAGGAGGAATTTCTTTAGTCAGAAGGTGGTGAATCTGTGGAATTATTTGCCACAGAAGGCTGTGAAGGCCAAGTCAATGGATATTTTTGAGGGAGAGATATACAGATTCTACATTAGTACGGGTGTCAGGAGTTATGGGGAGAAGGCAGGAGAATGGGGTTAGGAAGGAGAGATAGATCAGCCATGACTGAATGGTGGAGTAGACGATGGGCCGATTTAACTAATTCTGCTCCTATCACATGGGTAGAACTATTGAACCTGTAGGTAATGAATGGTTTTCACTCAGGCCTTTGTACCTTCCCAATGATATCAGTGAGATGAGAGTTTGGTCAGGGTGATGTGGGTCTTTGATGATATTAGCTGCCTCCTTGAGGCAACGTTCCTAAGATTCCTTGATCTCCAACAGATGGTGGACAAGGGAGAACCCGTGATGGACCAGGCAATGTCTGCCACTTTCTGCATCGTCCTTTGTTCTTCAGTGCTAGAATTTTCACATCCTCGTGGTTTTAATGTACAGACACTACCTGACTTATGTAAGGGTTATGTTCCGTGAGCTCTCATGTAAGTCAGATTTTATGTAAGGCGGTATCATTCCCTTCGGTTGCCTGGTAATGTGCCATGTACAAAATAATTGGGACAGGATTAATATGACTAAATCTCAGGGCTTGGACTGCTCACTGTCGAGCATTTCTTGATCCGTAGCAATTCCTGTTCCGTCCAATGATTTTGCCATCCTACAACCTGTGAGTGGATGAATCCCAGTCATTTGTTCAAACATTCACGGTGAGTGGATGGACCCTGATACTGGTCAGTGCATGTCTGAGTTAAATCGGATTCAGAGGGAATGGACCCGTGTGAGTCTGTGAGCACTCTAGTGGACGATTGTGGAGTTGCAGGACTGTTGAACTCAACCGGCTCATCACTGGATCAGTCGTGCCCCACCGACCACATTTCCACATACCTTGACTCCATCCTATCCCCCTTTGCTAAATCCCTCCCCACCTATGAGACACCTCAGACACTCTCCGTCGGCTCCGCGCATTCCATTCTCCAGGCCCCCATCCTCTCATCTTCACCATGGACGGCCAGTCACTCTACACCTCCATCCCCCACCAGGATGGTCCCAAAGCCCTCCGGATCTTCCTCGACCAGAGGAGCAACCCATACCCGTCCACTGACACCCTTCTCCGGCTAGCGGAGGTGGTCCTTACCCTCAATAACTTCTCTTTTGACTCCTCCCATTTCCTCCAAACACAAGGCGTAGCTATGGGCACACGCATGGGCCCCAGCTACGCTTGCCTCTTTGTCGGGCACGTCGAACAATCTTTGTTCTCGGCGTACCAGGGCCCCATCCCCGACCTCTACCTCTGTGACTGCTTTGGTGTCACCTCCTGCACCCACACACAACTGACTGACTTCATCCATTTCACCACCAACTTCCATCCGGCACTCAAATACACTTGGACCATTTCTGACATTTCCCTACCATTCCTTGACCTCACCATCTCTATTGCAGGTGATACACTCCTGACCGACATCCACTACAAACCAACTGACTCCCACAGCTACCTGGACTACTCTTCCTCCCACCCTGCTTCCTGTAAGGACTCCATCCCCTATTCCCAATTCCTCCGTCTATGCCGCATCTGCTCCCAGGGTGAGGTGTTCCACACCAGGTCATCACAAATGTCCTCATTCTTCAGAGAACGGGGATTCCCCTCCCCCACTATAGATGAGGCTCGCACCAGGGTCTCCTCCATACCCCGCAACACTGCCCTCTCTCCCCATCCCCCCCACTCGCAACAAGGGCAGAGTCCCCCTGGTCCTCACTTTTCACCCCACCAGCCGGCACATACAACACATAGTCCTCCGCCAGTTTCGCCACCTCCAACGTGACCCCTCCACTTGCCACATCTTCCAATCTCCCCCCGTCTGCCTTCCGCAAAGACCGCTCCCTCCGCAACTCCCTTGTCAATTCTTCCCTTCCCTCCCGCTCCACCCCTTCCCCGGGCACTTTCCCTTGCAACTGCAAGAGATGCTACACTTGTCCCTTCACCTCCCCCCTCCACTCCTTTCAGGGACCCAAGCAGTCCTTCCAGGTCCGACAGAGGTTCACCTGCACCTCCTCCAACCTCATCTACTGCATCCGCTGCTCCAGATGCCAGCTGATCTATATCGGTGAGACCAAGCAGAGGCTTGGCGATCGTTTCGCCGAACACCTCCGCTCGGTCCACAATAACCAACGCGACCTCCCGATGGCTCAGCACTTCAACTCCCCCTCCCATTCCGTATCTGACCTCCCGGTCCTTGGCCTCCTCCACGTCCAGAGTGAGCAACACCACAAGTTGGAGGAACAGCACCTCATATTCTGCTTGGGGAGTCTGCATCCTCTGGGCTTGAACATTGAATTTTCTCAATTCTGTTAACCCTTGCTGTCTCCTCCCCTTCCCACCTCTCCCTCAGCCCTCGGGCCCTGGCATTCCCTCTCTCTCTATCTCTCCCCCACCCAAGTTGCACTAGCTTCTCATTTTCTCACTACAAACAGCTTACAATGGCCTGTTTCCTTTATCATCGATACTTTTTCGCATATCTTTCATTCATTGTTCTTTATCTCTCCACATCACCGTCTATATCTCTCGTTTCCCTGATCCCTAACCAGTCTGAAGAAGGGTCTCGACCGGAAACGCCGCCTATCTCCTTCGCTCCTTAGATGCTGCTGCACCCGCTGAGTTTCTCCAGCCTTTTGTATACACAGGATCAGTTGTTGCTTTTCCAGCAGGTCCCACCAGAGGCTAAATTGGAAGTCGCATTTCGTAGGTGGTGGAAGGGGAAGGAGAGTTGGGAAATGCCATCGAATTTAAAGTACTATCATTTTTTTCTTCTTTGGAGTTTGTAATTTCTAGTCTGCAGTGAGCACAGGATGGGAAAGACACCAAGATTCGCAGATGTGTCTCTGTCCCCCCCTGTTGTCAGTCAGGGTAAGGTGTGCCCGTGTGCAGTCTGTCCCTCAGTGAAGGCTCCCTCTATAATCTGCCCACTCAGCACGTTGTGAGTGTTGGCTTGTCCAGCAAGTGTTCTTTAGGTTAGTTTAGTGATACAGCTTGGAAACATAAACTGGAAACGTAAATTGATTGCACTAGGGGACTGAGTAGCAATTTATTTATGTCAGAGCAAGTTTATGTACGTGGCCTATTGTGTAAGTCAGGGAATGTCTGCATGTATAAAAGCTTTGCGATTCTTTTCAATCTGACTTGCCAAACTTGCATTTGATGGTTCCGCATGCTAGGCTGTTCTGGAAGGTTAGATCACATAGAGAATAGCTGACAATATAGAGAATTGGCTTGGTGAAAGGAAGCAGAGGGTGATGGTGGAAGATTGTTTGGAACTGAAGGCCTGTGACTGGTGGTGTCTCGGATGTCAGTGCTGAGTCCATTGTTGTTTGTGGTTTACATCAACACCACAGACTCAGGAACAGTATCGTCCCTTCTGAACGGTCCTTCAATAAGCTATGGTACTGTCCGATTCACCACTACCCGATTGAGGATATTGGACTCTATTCTGCACTCTGTATCTTCCCTTTTTCTCTACCTATTGTACTTGAACTTGAGTTCAGCTTGATTGTATTTAGGAACAGAATTCCTTGGTTCCACCAAGGTGCAATACAGAACGCCATAGGAGATCCTATTTCCCTGTGACTATCAAACTGTACAACCCTGCTGTCGTGGGGTGGACTGGCTCTCCTTTCCCCCTTTCCCCCCAATCTTTGTACATCCCCAATCCTTTCCACTCGTCACTTTAATTTCATGTTTCATGTATTTTGTGTTTTATGATTGTTGGCAGACCAATTTCCCTCCTGTGGTAAGTAAAGTTCTACCGTATCGTATTTTAATTGGAAAACTTGAAAAACAAAGCTTGTAATTTGGCACATGTGACAATAATAAACATAAAGTGCTGGAGATGGAAATTACGCAATCAGCGTGACATGTCCACTAAGCGGAAGTAACAATATGACGGGAACTTTTGGACTAAACACAGTCGGACCTAATAACGCATTTATTCCTTCCAAACACAGTCGGACCTAATAAAGCATTTATTCCTTCCAAACACAGTCGGACCTAATAAAGTATTGCAATTTCAAGCACAGGCAGGGCAGGGCAGGGCAGCAGGCCAAACAAGGCATGGCATTGTAATTTCATTCCATTTCATTTCCAATTAAGCATTGCACTTTCAAGAACAGGCAGGGCAGCAGGCCGAACAACTCATGGCATTGTCATTAAGGGCTAACAAATTATTTATTGCAAGTACATTTCAGACTCACAGTTAAGTTGATTCACAGCTTAGAATGACAGTCGTGGCCTCTCCCTCGCGATCTTGCAGAGTGACTGACTCATGTCCAGGCATCTGGGGTTTTATAGTCCTGACCCCCCCCGGAAGGGGCGTTAGCTTCATCGCCGTGAATGACAGGCGAGAGGACCAATCAGCTGATCTCAAGGTTTTTTAAACACTCATGACTTTTTTATTTTTCATCGATGGGAAAAATCCTCAGGGCTGGCTCAGAGGAGGAGGAGGACTGAATACAATGGCCAAAAAATGGTGAAAATACAGTGTTTTTTCTAAAATTAATATAGTCAGACAGGAAGTGGTCAAGATGAGACTTAATAATATAGATATGGACAGATAACACTTTGGGTTACGACCCATCTTTAGACCCATTTCCCTCCGCTGCCTGACCCGCTGAGATCCTCCAGCACTTTGTGTATTGCTGAATATTGCAGCACTTGCAGTTCCTTGCGTCCCCTCTTGCTGATCTTGTGCCTCTGGTGTCTCTCCGCAGGCCTGAGTAGCTGCTGACTCTCCTGCCATCACCATGGCTCTAGCTGGGCTGGTGCGGGGACTGGCCAGCCTGGCTGTGTCTCCGGCACCCTGCCTGGGCCTGGGGCGCCTGCCCCGGGCAGCACTCAGCTGGCTGGGGTCCCCGGCCCTGGCTGTCGCCTCTCTGCAGTCAGAGCGAGGGCTGCACGGCTCGGTCAGCCTGAGCAACAACAGATGCGACTGGAAGCTACGCAGCAAGTACACCACCCGGCCTATCGGCATGAAGAAGACCGGTGGGCGGGACCACACCGGTACGTGGCACAGGGAGGCTGCAGCCATCAACAGGGGTGCAGACCCACCGTAGGACCCCTCTCACTGTGGGCAAACTAAATTCCCAACTCCCGGGTCTCTTCCCTTCGCCCCCACCTCCTTCATCTTCTTATCCGCCCCCTGTCTTTTCTCCTTCTTCCCCTCCCCCCCCCCAGGTCCCTTCCACCCTCTCCTTGGACCCCCCCCCCTTCTCTCTGACCCTTCTCTTCTCTCTCTCCCCCCCCCCCCCCCCCCCCCCACAGTCACCTACCCTCTCCTGGGTTGCTTCTTCCCCCCCCTCCTCTCACAGGTTCCTTATCTCCCCCCCTCCTCTTTCCTGGGACCATCCGGGAGGGGTGGGGAATTATTGCCGCCAGTGATGGAAATGGGTTTTAGGAACTTGGGGTACTCTAAGGTCCGTGAGGCTGAGGTTGGGAAGGAAGGGGGGGATTTTTTTTATGGGCGGTCATGCCCATGTAAGAGTACAAGAATGCATAACTTGTTTATTGTGTATTTATAATATAGTTTATTGTGTATTTCTTGCATATCTCTCTCTCTCTGTGGCTGGCTGCTTCGGTGAGGGAAGCAGGCCGATGATTGATCAAAAGGCCCCTCGGACACTGTGTCTGATTGGCCGCCGAGTGACCAGCGCATTATGTGATTGGACACAATGCCCTTGGAGACAGCGGCTGATTGGACGGGAGGAGACCAATTTGTTGATTGGACGGGAATTTTAAGGGAAGCTGGTCGGTGATTGGACGCAACCCCCTTAGAGACAGCGGTTGATTGGCCGCCAAATAATCAGGCATTAAAAATTGAAAATAGACAAACAATTAAATCGGAATTCCGATTTAAATCGGAAGAATATCATGCCTGATCTGCAGCAAAGATACTAGTATCCGCTCTAGTATCTTTGATCTGCAGTTCTTTCCTATTTGAAGAAGAACCCTGGCCCGAAACAACTCCTAATCCATTCCCTCCACAGATGCCTCCTAGCCCACTGAGTTCCTCCAGCACTCTGTTTTTTATTTAACTCTTGAAATTGAAGTTAGACATAAAGCTGGAGTAACTCAGCGGGCCAGGCAGCGACTCTGGAGAGAAGACCCTTCTTCAGACTGAACTGCACTCTCGTCGGTGAGAATACCCCTCTCCCCCTGTTGATAGTTCCCTGAGGGTGCGTGTGTGTGGAGATGGGCTGATGGAGGACTGAGCCGGCTCTGGCCGTGTGTTGCAGGGAGGGTGCGGGTATGTGGCATCGGCGGCGGACACAAGCAGCGCTACCGCATGATCGACTTCCAGCGGCTGCGCTTCCAGCCCGGCGCCCAGGGGCAGGCCTTCGAGGAGAAGGTTCTGGAGGTTCGCTACGACCCCTGCAGGTTAGTCCGGCAATGGGTCGGAGGGGGGCAGAGGCGGGATGGGCGGACTGGGTGTGGAGGCAGAAGGGATAAGTGGGGTACGGGCTGGGAAAGGGAAGAGGGAGTGGGTGCGGGGGGGGGGCAGCGGGTCATGATCCTGACAACGGCGGGGGGGGGCACACACACACTCATGACTGATGGGTGGGTTGGGTCATGATGAAGGGGGTGGGTGTCAATGGGACGGTCTTGGATGGTGGGGTGGGGGTAGGGACAGTTGAGGTGGGACAGACTTGGAGAGGAGGGAGAAACAGTGTTGCGGACAGGTGACTGACTGTTGGTGGGGAGAGGGAGGGACAAACATGAGAGCAGGGGGAGGTGATAAGGGGAGGTGAGGGTGGTGGGGCAACAGATTGTTGGGGAAGGGGGTGAGCGGTGGGGTGGTGTGCTGTAGGGGGCTAGGGTGTGGGCTGTGGGGCGGGCTGTAGCGGCCGTGGGGTGGGCTGTGGGGGGGTGGTGTGTAGGGGTGGGTGGGGTGGGAGTGGTTGCTGTCCCGGCTTCCCGCCGGGTGAGGGACTGGATGGTGACGGGCAGTGTGTGGACAGGTCGGCGGACATCGCCTTGCTGGCCGGCGGGACCCGCAAGCGTTGGATCGTTGCCACGGAGAACATGCAGGCCGGCCAGGTGCTGAAGACCTCGGGCCACATCGGCAGGATGGCCGGTGAGTGCTGCCCCCCCCCCCCCCCCACTCGGTCACAGGAGCACCTGGAGTGGGCCGGCTGGCTGACCTGGTATTGGGAGCAAGCTTGGGGAGAGTAGGGTTACCGGGTACAGGGAGGACGTGGGGAGGGAAGGGCTGGACACTCCTATGGGGTGGGGAGGGAAAGTGTAGGTGGATGGTGGTGGGTTGAGATTGAGTTGGTGGAGGAGAGGCTGGAGAGAGTGGTTGGGGGAGGTATGGTGGTGGGGTGAGGGGGTTTACCGGACGCCGGATGGGGGTGACCGGATGCTGATGTTCCCGCAGTGTCGGCCCGGGAGGGGGATGCCCACCCACTGGGAGCGCTTCCCGTGGGAACGCTCGTCAACAGCCTGGAGCTGCAGCCGGGACGTGGAGCACAGTACATCCGAGCCGCAGGTCAGAATCTCTCGCTGGACCCCCACCCAACTGGACCCCCTCCTCACCGACCCGACGCCTGCACCACCCAAACACCACACCACCCCCACTGACTGGGCCAACCCCACCAGAGAAACCACCCGCACCGACTTGACCACCCCCTCTCTTAACCCCACCCCCCGCATCGGGCCAGACCCCTTTGTCACTTATTCACCTGGTTCCTTTCCCCACCCCGCACTCTGGCCCCACACCCCACAGAACCTCAACCTCACCCCTGCCTCGCTCCCCCATCGCCACCCCCACGTCAGTTCCACTGACAGCCTTTCTCTCTCTCTCTCTCTCTCACACACAGGCACCTGTGGGCTGTTACTAAGAAAGGTGAACGGTACCGCCATCGTCCAGCTGCCCTCCAAGCGCCAGGTTCAGGTAAATCCTTCACGAGCTCTCTCTCCTTCATCTATCCCCCTCTCATCCCTGCTCTCACGCTCCCCCTACTCTTCTCTCTCTCTCTCTCTCTCTCTCTCTCTCTCTCTCACACCTGCCCTGCCCTGCCCTGCCCCTCATTCTCTCACGCCTCCCTCCTCATGATCCCCCTCTTCCCCGCTCTCACACGCTCCCTTCCCCCTGCTCTCTCTCCATCCCCTGCTCTCACACTCCAACTCTCCCTCCCTCATCCCTACACTCTCATACTCCCCCCTTTTCTCTCACTTTCCCTCTCTCTCTCTCTCTCTCTCTCTCTCTCTTGGTCTCTCCACCTCTCCCTCTCACTCCCTTGCTGTCCCCTCTCTCCCATTCTCTAACGCTCCCCCCCCCCACCTCTCTTTCACTCCCCCTTGCTCCCCTTCTCACACCCTGTCCCTCTCCCCGTTAGGTGCTGGAGTCGTGTGTGGCCACGGTGGGCCGGGTCTCTAACGTTGCCCACAACAAGCGAGTGTTGGGGAAGGCGGGCTGCAACCGCTGGCTGGGCCGGCGGCCGAGCAGTGGCCGGTGGCAGCGGAAGGGTGGTTGGGCAGGGCGGAAGATCCGGCCCATCGCCCCCATGAAGAGCTACGTGCAGCGACCCTCACGAGCACACGCTGGCTGAGAGGACACAAAATAAACAGCATCAGAAGGAGGCCGTCTGACTCTGGGTTCCTGTGTGGGGGGGGGGGGGGGTGGAGCGGGGGCTGGGATGGCTTGAGGGAGGGAGTGATCTGGGGGGGTGGGTGGGAGGGTCAGCTCAGGTGGCGTGTTGGGGCTGGCTCAGGGGTGGGGACCGGGCCATTGGGAGTGGGGGCTCACTAGGACGGAGGGACACCAGGGGATGTGGTGGGGGTGAGAGGTGGAATCAGGGCTATGTAGGATGGGCACAAAGTGCTAGAGTAACTCGGCAGGGCAGGCAGCATCCCTGGAGAAAAGGAATAGGTGACGAATAGAGACAAGACAAGGGAGACGAGAGACATTTATTGTCACATGCACCAATTGGTACAGTGAAATTTGGGGTTACCATACAGCCATACGAAACAAAAAAAGAACAGAACACGATAGTATTTTAACATAAACATATCCTGCACGACGGAATCAAAGTTTCCTACTGTGAGGGAAGGCCCAAAGTTCAGTCATCCTCTTCTTTGATGTACACCCGTGGCCAGGGGCCTCCCGAGCCCTCCGCAGTCGCCGCTACGGGTGGCCCGATGCTCAGGCCCTCTCGCCGGGATTATGAACTCCGACGTCGGGCCGGGAGAACAACCTCAGCGGCTTGGACCTCCGAATCAGCCACTTTCTACCGGAGTCCGCGGCTCCCAAAGTCCACAGGCCGCGCCGAGCGGAGACCTACACTGGCGGCCCTCAGCAAAGGAACCCAGGGCACCGCGATGTTGAAGTCAGCGCCGCCCGCGCTGGAAGTTCTTCAAACCACCGCCTCGCGATGTTGTGGCAGCAGGCCCAGCACTCCGGAGCTTCAAATGGCGATCCCAGGTGAGGCATTGCCAGCTCCGCGATGTATCCAGCGCTGTGCCGCCGCTGTTGGAGCTCTGGTCCGGGTCCCTGGCAGGAAAGGCAGTTGGGAGGACGCGACTCGGAGAATAGTCCCATCCTCGGTAGGAGGCGACTGGAAGACGGTTTCCCCCTTACCCTACTCCCCTCCCCCACATAGAAAAACTAAAGAAACCTTCTCAACATACATTTAAACAAACTAAAAACTAAAAAAAAGATGGAAAAAACGGACAGACTGTTGGCAGAGGCAGCCTTCATGCGGCACCCCCTAGTGGCCAAGGGACTCTAGTCAGAGACTCTTGATCAATTTTGTATATTGCTTCTTACACACTGTAGAATGGGGCCAGCCTTGGGACTGTTCTGTTCTGGGGCAGGGTCTGACTTGCGAGCCTTGTTCTGAGGGTGTGTGAGACTGGATTGGGGGATTAAGTGGGGCCGGGACGGTGGGGAAGAATGGGGCAGTGGGCAAGGTCCAAGCCCAGCTGTGCAGGCTCCAATTAATGGAAACGTTTGGAGCTCACAGTGACAGCTACCACCAATTCACACGACAGCCTGGGCACTGTGCAAGGACTCAGACCCTGACTGCACTCCCCCTTTCACCCACCCAACCCTTCCTCCATAATACTTCCTTACTGCCACCTCCCCACCAGCCTCTCCCAGTCCCCGTGCCAGTCACCTGGAATCTCACACACACAGGGGATGGGTCAAATGCCTTACTAAAATGCCTGTAAACAACATTCACCACCCCACCCTCAATCATCTTTGTCACCTCCTCAAATACTTTGATCAAGTTAATAAGACGTGACCTACCACATACAAAGACATGCCAACTGTCCCTAATTGGCCCATTCCCTTCCAAATCGGAATAAATCCTATCCTAAGGAATCCTCTCCAATAGTTTCCCTACCACTGACATGAGGCTCACTGGCCAAAAATTCCCTGGATTCTCTCAATCTATCTAGTTTTGGTTGCCAAGCTAGAGGAAGGATGCCATTAAGTCAGAAAGGGTGTGAAAGAGATTCACCAGAATGTTACCTGTGTTTGCAGGCTTGAATTATAAGGAGAGGCTGGTATTCTTCTTTGGAGCCTAGGAGGCTAAGGTGTAACCTTATTCACATGTACAAGATGATGAGGGGCATGGATAAAGTCAATGCTCACTGTCATTTTCCGATGTTGAAGATTCTAAAACTAGAGGGACAACTTTTGGTGCAACTCTTTCCCTTAGATTTTTTCACACGGAACATATTCGCTCCCATTTTGAAAAAAACATCAGTCAAAACTGGTCACTGATTTCATGCGCTTTGCTAATAGGACCAGCCTGCGCAGTGGAACAGGGTTACAGCCATCAGTTGGCTCAAATAAATTAACTAAGAATGCATAGTAATAGTCAAAATGGTCTCCTGATGACAGTCATGGTCCTGGAGCTGTACAGATGGAAACAGGCCATCTAGTCCACCTTATTCATGCCAAAGTTATCATACTGGCCTTGTTCCATTTACCTGCATTTGGTCCACATCCTATCCATATATCTGTTGAAATGTCTTTTAAAATCCATAATTGTATCCGATTCTAAAGCTTCCTCTGGAGGTTCATTCCACATACGCACTACCCTCTGAGTATGCATTATACCAACATCTCCTGGATTGTGGAGAATCGGGAGAACTAGAAAACCGCAAGGCTAACATCACTCCTGAAGATAGGGAGAGAACTACTGGCTGTTATTCTGACATTGGAAGAACACTGATCAGTGGATTTTTAGAAAATGATAAGACAATTGAGCAGAGTGAGCATGATTTCATCAAAGTGAAACTCCATTTGAAAGATTTGACGGAGTTCTTTATGGACGAAACAAACAGGGTTGATAAAAGAGGAATCAGTAGATGTAGTGACCGTTTTTCAATTAGTTGCAGTTGTATGAAACATAACTACTTTGCGTTGGAACACCAAATTAGACTGAAGCAGGTAGCTTTCTTTTTGATACACTTTGAAATAACTTTTCAGGAAAAGGTTTTACAATAAAATAAAAGTTTACAATCAATTCAGGAGCATTAAATACAAGAAAGATTTCTACAAGTTATTCCAAAGTCTCTTTTAGTTAGTGGCAGTTGAATGAAACGTAGCTATGAATTGGAAAGACCAAATTGAACTTTACAGCGTAGATTTATTTTTGATCAACTTGGCAATAACCTTTCAGGGTAATGTTTTGCCATCAAAGACATTTCTAATCGATTCAGCAACATGAAATCCAAAGAGTCGTGGTTTACATCAAGTTATTTCAAAATTATTTTTAGTTTGTGGCAGTGAACCAAAACAACTACTCTGTAATGGAAACACCTAATTAGACTGTTTGCAGCAAGCAGGTCTTTTCAGGATACGATTTTACAATCAAATAAACGTTTCCAAATCAATTCAGGAATATTACATATGGTTTACAACAAGTTATTTCAAAATTATTTTTACTTAGTGGCAGTTGTTTGGAAAATTAAATATTCTGCACCGGATACCCCAGATTTCTTCTCAAGCCTCCCGTAGTGTCCTTGAATATATCTGATCAGACCTGTGAGATTTATCTACCTTCATATGCCTTAGGACGTTCAGCACCTCCTTGACCATAAAACTGAATGTACTTGGGACAACTAAGGGACGTGTTTTGAGGACAGTCAGTTTTATGGTCGAGGAGGTGCTGAATATCCTAAGGCATTTGAAGGTAGATAAATCTCACAGGCCTGATTGGATATTTGAAGACAGTGTGGGAACCTGGGCTGAATGGCCTAATTCTGCTTCAGGTTATGAAAATGAAGAAATGAAGATAGGTGCCTTGGAAAAAGTATCAACCTGCTTCTCTGTGGGCGAGGGGAGAGGGGGATGGGATAGGACTGGTGGAGGGGGGGGGGAGGCAGGTAGAGTAGAGGAACAGTGTATTTTCCCTTTAAAATGAATCCTTTTTTCAATCTCTACTGGTCCGTAGCAAGAGCTGGTTTTTGAATGTAGATTCATGTGTGCATGAAGCACACAATTTTAAATTTAATATTTGATATTTTTTAGCAATTTCGACCATCTGTCCAGTGAAGCCTCACTCCAGCTGGAAGCAGCGTGTTGAAGCTAAACCTTTTCAATCAAGCCAGCCTGAATTCATCACTTTCTTTTAAATGCAAATAAAATCAGACAGAGAGAGAGAGAGTGCGCTTAAAGCTGCAATTTAGCTTTCACAAATAAAATAAATGGTTTGTGATTCAAATAATCCAGTGAGATACAACAGCTCTCTGTATTGGAAGAGAGTTATGACAAAAAATAAAATGTGAATAACAGAGAAATAAATCATTGGCAGAGAGGGGGAGAGAAATGAAAGCAATATAACTTTCTCACTGTTATCTGACATGGAATCTGTTTGGTGAAGCTGGCCTTCAGTAAGAAGATTCACAGCGACTGAAGATTTGGTGGTTTGGAAATTTGCAAGTCTTAAGGGCTTTGAAAACTCTCAGTGCTGCACCTTTGCAAGAAGTGATGTACAGTGGTTGCAAAGCTTTCCATACCCCTTGAACTTTTCCACTTTTTGTCACGTTACAACCACAAACATAAATGTTTTTTATTGGGATTTTATGTGATAGACCAACACAACGTGGCGCATAATTGTGAAGTGGAAGGAAAATGATACATGGTTTTCAAATTTTTTCACAAATAAAAAACTGAAAAGTGTGGCGTGCAAAAGTATTCAGTCCCCTTTACTCTGATACCCCCACATAAAATCCAGTGCAACCAATTGCCTTCAGAAGTCACCTAATTAGTAAATAGAGTCCACTTGTGTGTAATCTAATCTCAGTATAAATACAGCTGTTCTGTGAAGGTCTCAGAGGTTTGTTAGAGAACAAACAGCATCATGAAGCCCAAGGAACACGCCAGACAGGTCAGGGATAAAGTTGTGGTGAAGTTTAAAGCAGGGTTAGGTTATAAAAAAATATCCCAAGCTTTGAACACCTCACGGAGCACTGTTCAATCCATCATCCGAAAATGGAAAGAGTATGGCACAACTACAAACATACCAAGACATGGCCGTCCACCTAAACTGACAGGCCGGGCAAGGAGAGCATTGATCAGAGAAGCAGCCAAGAGGCCCATGGTAACTCTGGAGGAGCTGCAGAGATCCACAGCTCAGGTGGGAGAATCTGTCCACAGGACAACTATTAGTCGTGCACTCCACAAATCGGGTCTTTATGGAAGAGTGGCAAGAAGAATGTGGAAAAGTTCAAAGGGTATGAAAACTTTTGCTAGCCACTGTATATACTCGCTGGAGCTTAGAAGGATGAGGGGAACCTCATTGAAACTTTCAGAAAAAGTTTTCCATTTTGCGAAGAGTACAGCACAGGAATGGGCCCTTCAGCCCACAATGGCCATGATGAACATGAGTTAGTTTTAGTTTTAGAGATACAGCGCAGAAACAGGCCCTTCGGCCCACCGGTTCCGCGCCGACCAGCGATCCCCACACATTTACACTATCCTACATCCACTAGGGACAATTTTTACATTTACCAAGCCAATTAACCTACAAACCTGTAGGTCATTGGAGTGTGGGACCCGAAGATCTTGGAGAAAACCCACGCAGGTCAAGGGGAGAACATATAAACTCCGTACAGACTGCACCCGTAGTCGGAATTGAACCCGGGTCCCCGGCGCTGCATTCGCTGTAAGGCAGCAACTCTACCGCTGCGCCAACGTGATGCCAAGCTAAACTCATCTTCTTAGCCTGCGCATGGTCCATATCCAAAGGTCTCTTGGACGCCACTGTTGTATCTGGCTCCTGGCAGCATGTTCCAGGCCCCCACCACTCCCTGTATTTAAACAAAAAATGTCCTTTAAACTTTGCCCCTCTCAAAAGCTATGCCCCCTAGTCTTTGGCAATTCTACCCAGGGTGAAAGGTTCTGACTGGGACTGAGTGGGTGGGGAGAAGGCTACATCCTGTAAGTTCATGTTCTAGGAGCAGAATTAGGCCATTCGGCCCATCAAGCCTATTCCACCATTCTCCTGCCTTCTCCCCATAACCCCTGACACCCGTACTAATCAACAATCCGTCAATCTCTGCTTTAAAAATACTCAAAGACGGCTTCCACAGCCGCCTGTGGCAATTAATTTGACAGATTCACCACCCTCTAACTAAAGAAATTCCTCCTCATCTCCTTTCCAGAGGTACGTCATTTTATTCTGAGGCTATGACCTCTGGTCCTAGACTCTCCCACTAATGGAAACATCCTCTCTGCATCCACTCTACCCAGGCCTTTCATTATTCGGTAAGTTTCAATTAGGTCCCCCCCCCCCCGTCCTTCTAAACTCCAATATATCTGGATTTTTGAGCATTAATCTTAATGGTGCAGTTTCTCCTGATCTGGAACACGGTGCCCGACAGTCGTGAGTCTCAACTACTCAAGAGAATTGCCTTAGTCACATCCCCACACTCTCTTCCAGCTTTCTCTCCCTCACTACAATCAGTCTGAAGAAGGGTCCCAACCTGAAAATTTGACAATCGAAATTCTGCCTGTAGAGGAAATTTGACCAACCAGAGATGCTGCCTGCAGAGAAGGCAGGAGAATGGGGTTGAGAGGGAAAGATAGATCAACCAAAATTTAATGGCGGAGTAGCCTTGATTGCCTAATTCTGCACCTCGAACTTATGAACGTAAGCCTGAGCAGCATCCAGCATGTGTTTTTTTGTGCCTGGGTAACCACCAGATTTTGCAAGGAATAGACGGTACGAGCACAAAAGTGGAATGAATTGAACAGCCACGTGTTGTCCTTGCTTTGTATATAATTCAGTGATTGGGATCTGGAATTGGACAACCACACTCAGTGATTGCCAAGGGGTCTGGCTCATATCTCATTTTCATTTAGGAGCAAAATTAAGCCATTCGGCCCATCAATCCTACTCTGCTACTCAATCATGATCTATCTTTCTCTCTCAGCACCATTCTTCTGTCTTCTCCCCGTAACCCCTGACACCATCCACTATTCATCACCAGCCCAGAAATGCTGATTTCTTTCATTTTAAAAAACTCTTACATTCCTTTACACCCCTGTCACACTTCTATATCTCTTGCCTGACAGGAGAGGGAAGAAGACGGAGTGACGAGGGTGAGACTGGTCCATGATTATGCTGGTGGCCTTGCCGAGGCAGCGTGAAGTGTAAATGGAGTCAATGGAAGGGAGGTAGAGTACGGGCAATCGTTGTTTGACATGGACTTGGCCTGTTTCTGCATTATATCTCTAAACTAATCTGCCAGGAATATATAGCGCGGAATACTTTGTCAGGGTCACATTGGCTGTGTCCCATTGCCCCAAACTCTCCCATTAGCTTTGTGAGCTTGTTTTGATCACATTTTGACCTTACCTCCCCTCCAACCCAGAAGAGAATATTTCAGACCCTAACCACTTATTTTAAAAAATCATATATTCACAAGTCTCCTTTGGTCACCTTTATTCTGAACACTGCCCTTGGTAATCACGAGCTTTGGTGAACACAACACTTGGTCAACACAACCATGGTGAACATAACCCTGGTGAACACAACCCTGGTGAACATAACCCTGGTGAACACAACCCTGGTGAACACAACCCTTGGTAAACATTTCTCTGTGGATTGTCACCTAGTCGTGGTGGAGAAGCTTGTGTGGACCTGAGATCCTGAGAACAATGCCGTTTGGAGCTATGCTCCTGGTTGGGCCACCCATGGCGGTACGGTCGAGGGGGAGGTCTCTGACAAAGAGCAATCCAACCAAGACCTTAACAGTGAAACAGAGGGAGGACGATAGCTGACCTTACTGGAGCGTCACAATGGCTGGGAAGGCGGATGAAGGCTGCAGCAGAAAAGGGTCTCCGGTCGTCTTGCACTCCATGCCACTGGATCCTGACCCAAATCTGTCAAGAACCGTGGGGTGGCTGCCTGTGCACCAGTCTCCCCACATTAAACAAAGTCACGCACAGGCATCCTCCATATAGGTAATAGCACCCTGGAGACACCCATGGTCAGACTTGGCCAAAGGAGGCCTAAGAAGGTAAACACAAGCCTTGGTAAACACAAGCCTTATTAAACACAATCTTTGGTGAACGTAACACTGGATGAACACAACCCTTGATGAATGTAACCCTTGGTGAATGCAACCCTTGGTGAATGCAACCCTTGGTGAACACAACCATTTGCCCTGGCTGAGAAATATGAATGATTATTAGATACGGATGAGGTGCCGGAACTCTGGAGGATGGCTAATGTTGTGCCTCTATTTAAGAAGTGCTGCAAGAAAAAAAGCTGGGAACTATAGATCAGGGAGGCTGACATCTGTGGTTGGCAAGTTACTGGAGAGTATTCTGAGGAACAAGATATACAGATACTCCCCAAATTACGTAAGTGTTATGTTCTGTAAACCCTTGCATAGGTCAGATTTTATGCAAGTTCGAATCACCATAAAACACCAGAAACAAAGAACTGCAAATGTTGGGTACAAGCCAGCAGGGCAGGCAACATCTCTGGAGAACATGGTGAGGTTTTGGATCAGGACCCTTCTTCAGATTGATTCAGTCTGCTGTTTCTCCAACATTTTGTGTTGTTTCACCTTAAAACTAGTCTTGATGCTGCTGATCTGCACCAGCAATCCCTCCTTCACCAGCTGTCATAACCGCCGATTACATGCGTATATATACATTTGAATAAACGGGCTGATTACGAATAGTCAGTATGGTATTGTATGAGTGAGATCATCTCTCACAAATCTGCTTGAGTTGTCTTTGAAGAAGTATCCTTCTGTGGCAGAATTTTCTGCCACAGAAGACAGTGGAGACCAATTCACCGGATGTTTTCAAGAGAGTTAAATTTAGCTCTTAAGCCTAACGGAATCAAGGGATATGGGGAAAAAGCAGGAACGGAGTACTGATTTTGGATGATTTTGAATGGCGTTTCTGGCTCGAAG
Source organism: Raja brachyura (assembly GCA_963514005.1). The sequence continues at coordinate 10,825,200 of OY740785.1, forward strand.
GGCTGAATGGCCTACTCCTGCACCTATTTTCTCTGTTTAACCAAAATGTTTGATGAGGGCAAAGCTGTAGATGTCTACATGGACTTCAGCACGGCATTTGATAAGGTTCCGCCTGGTAGGCTGCTCTGGAAGGTTAGATTACATGGGATTCAAGGAGAACTAGCCGACTGGATAGAGAATTGACTTCATGAAAAGAAACTGAAGGCAATGGTAGAAGGATGTTTTTCAGATTGGAGGCCTGGGACTGGTGGTGTGTTCCAGGGATCGATGTTGGGCCCATTGCTGTTTGTGGTATCTATCAACGATTTGGATGAGAACATAGATGGCAGGATTAGTAAATTTACAGAAGACACTAAAGTGAATGGTATGGATAGCAAATATGGTTATCATGGATTGCAACAGGATCTTGCGCAAGTGAGTTGAGGAATGGTTAATGGAGTTTAATGCAGTTAAATAGGGTGGTCAAGAGGTGTTGCCTTTTGGAAAGTCAAATGAGGGCGGGACCTACACATTAAATGGCAGAGCTCTGGGGAGTATCGTAGAGCAGACAGATCTAGGAGTACAGGTACATAGTTCAATGAAAATGGCATCACAGGTAGATAGGGTGGTCAAGAAGGCTTTTTGCACATTGGCCTCATCAGTCAAGTTATTGAGTATAGACATTACAAGACGTTGGTGAGACCACAGTTGGAGTATTATGTTCCGTTTTGGTGAAGCTGTTATAGGAAAGATGAAGGGTCTTGACCCGAAACGTCATCCATTCCTTCTCCCCAGAGATGCTGCCTGTCCCGCAGAGGTACTCCAGTTTTTTGTGCCTATTATAGGAAAGATGTTGTCTGTCTATAGGAAAGATGTTGTTAAGCTAAAATGAGTGCAGAGAAGCTTTACGAGGATGTCGCCAAGACTTGAGGGGCTGAGTTATAAGGAGAGGTTGGGCAGGCTGGGAGTTTATTCCTTGGAGCTCAGGGGGATGAGGGGTGATTTTCTGGAGGTGTATAAGAATGTGAGGGGAATAGATAGGGTAGATGCACAGAGCCTTTTACCCAGTTTAGTGGAATTAAGAACCAGAGGACATAAATTTAAGGTGAGAGGGGAAAGATCAAATAGGAACCTGAGGGGCAACTTTTTTACATGGGGATAGTGAATATATGATGCGAGCTGCCAGAGGACGTAGTTGAGGTATGTACTATAACAATATTTAAAAGACATTTTGACAGGTGCATGGATAGGAAAGGTTTAGAGGGTCAAATGCCAGCAGGTGGGGCTATTGTACAAGGGGCATTTTGGTTGGCATTGGCAAGTTGGGCCAAAGGGCCTGTTTCCATGTTGTATTACTTTTTATAGAGTGAACAGTAATACAATACATTGTAGTTTAGTGGGTAACCTACTATAACAGTACAAGCAAAAGTATGTAGTGCAACTCTTGTGCTAAGTTCAAAGTAATTCTGTATTGAGGTAAGGTTGTGATTAGGATCATACAGTGCAGTTCAAGAGTCTGATAGTTGATGGGAAGAAGCTATCATGGTTTGCAGGCTCTGGTATCATCTTCCCGAAAGCAGCAAAATGAGAGCACGGCCAGGGTGGTGTGGGTTTTTGACATCGCTAGCAGGCTTTTCATTGATCCCTTTGATGGTGGGAGGACAGTACCCGTGATGGACCAGGCGACATCCACCACATCCGCCTCCTTCATTCTTGGACGTTCGGGGTACAGAATAACGCAGTGATGCAAATAGTCTTTGTGCTCTCTATTGTACACCTGTAGAGGTTTGTTAGAGTATTTGTCGACATGCTGAATCTCCTCAAACTTCTGAGGATCTTTTTTTGTAATTGGATCAATGTGCTGAGCCCAAGGCCGAACATTAGACATGTATATGCCCAGGAACTTGAAACTCTTGACTCCCGACACCACTGTCCTGCTGATAAAGACAGGATCCTGTTAGAGTAATGGTATAAATAAAGCTGACTCTTGCAGCCAGCTTACTGACGACAGATCGGCACAAAGTGCTAGAGTAATTCAGCGCGTCGGGGAACATCTCTGGGGAAAAAGGATGGGTGACATTTGAGGTTGAGGCCATTCTTCGAGGCCCTACTGACTACAGACTTGGGTCTCTCGGGTCTACTTATTTATTAATTTACAAAATATGCCCATAATGTGCTGAGGCAACATTTACAAACCATTCCTATATTGGCCCCAAAGTGAACTGAACCATTTTGGACACCAGTTAATTGTCAACCAAGCTTGTGGAAATGGAAGAAGACAGGCCACACTGGGCAGCCAAGGCTGATTGCTTTCCATGACGGACATCAGCGGACCAAATTGTTTTTTAATGAATATCCAGTAGTTTCATTATCACTAATTACTGCCATGAGATTGTTGCTGGAAAACAGAAAATAACTTCCTCGTGCTGTGGTGATATCTGAACTTTGCCTCTCAATCAACAGTTCAAGAAATAGATATCAGGTGGTCAGTAACTTGAATGCCATTCTAATTACGGCAGAAAGTCTTGGTCAATGAGTCTCTGAATTCAATCACGTTAAACTCGGCAGCTGCCAAAGCATGCTATTTACTGTGGAGTTGCAGCACTGTCACAACAAAGTGCTTTGCAAAATCTGCAGCAAAGTGCAGGAATTGTGTGAATTCTGCACCTTAGCAAATCATGTTTTGTGGCCCACACTAGGGCCCGGTGTCCTAAACAAACCAGTCCCGTGAACTTCAAAGAATGGAGATCATAAAAACACTCTCAAGCATGTGCTAAGTTCTTCCTTGGCCAACTACACGGTACTATTGAAGATTTAATAGTGGCTGCATAATTTTTGTGTTTTTACTTTGTTGTAAAATATATGTTTTAGTTTATCTTTAGTTTTGTATTTGTGAGAGGGAGGGGAGGGGGGTTGTGGTGGGGGAAACTTTGCTTATTTCTTTCCTCGACGGAGAGGCGCCTTTTTCCGTGTCATATCTCCGTCTGGATTGCGGCCTAACATCGTGGAGCTGGCGGCCTCTTGTTTGGGACTTCTAGAGCTCCAAAATTACCGAGACTGCGGACTTTAACATATTGGAGTGGGCGATCCCTTTGCCAGGAGTGGGGCTTTGGTGCTCCAAGCTGCAGGAGCTGCGGACTTTAACATATTGGATGGGCGATCCCTTTGCCAGGAGTGGGGCTTTGGTGCTCCAAGCTGCAGGAGCTGCGGACTTTAACATATTGGAGTGGGCGATCCCTTTGCCAGGAGTGGGGCTTTGGTGCTCCAAGCTGCAGGAGCTGCGGACTTTAACATCGTGGAGCTCGCGGTCCCTGGTTAGCGGCCGACTTTGGGGACTCCAAGCCGCGGGAGATTCGACCGTCCCGATGCGGGAGCTTGGATCACCCGACGTTGGAGTTCGATGGCCGGCTGCGGATGGTTCGACTTCCCAGACCGCGGGAGGAAAGAAGATAAGACTTTATTGCCTTCTATGGGGAATGTAGAGGAGCCGCTGTGATGGATGTTTATGTCCATTTTTTATGTAGTTGTGTGTCTTGTTGCTTTTTTGTTATGACTGTATGGCAAACCAAATTCTTCATATGTTGCAAAACATACTTGGATAATAAATTACCATTATGATTATTATGATTATGGTTAAATGTGGCTGGTACAATAAAGAAGGCTTCCATCTGTTGAAACGGAGCAGCTTCCAGTATTGCAACCGCAGGAAATGCTACACTTGTCGCTTTACCTCCTCCCCTCACTCCATCCAAGACCCAATCAGTCTTTCCAGGTGAGGCAGAGGTTCCTCCAGCCTCATCTACTGCATCCGCTGTTCCAGATGTCAACTTCTCTACATCGGCGAGACCAAGCGCAGGTTCAGCAATCGCTTCGCCCAACACCTCCGCTCAGTTCGTACTAACCAACTTGATCTCCCGGTTGCTCAGCACTTCAACTCGCCCTCCCATTCCCAATCTGACCTTTCTGTCCTGGGCCTCCTCCATTACCAGTGAGGCCCAGCGCAAATTGGAGGAACAGCACCTCATATTTTGCTTAGGTGGTTTACACCCCAGCGGAATGAACATTGACTTCTCTAATTCTAGCCCTTGCTTTCTCCCTACCTCCCCTCCCCCTTCCCAGCTCTCCCACAAAGCCTACTGTCTCCGCCTCTTCCTTTATTCCCCCTCCCCCCCCAACCCACACCAGTCTGAAGAAGGGTCTCGACCCGAAATGTCGCCCATTCCTTTTCTCCATAGATGCTGCCTCACCCGCTGAGTTTCTCCAGCATTTTTGGTCTATCTTCCAGTATGACTTGATTGCACTGATCACAGATAGTTAACTGCAATAGGTCCTTGGATCATTTACTTGGAAGACAGAGATTTATATGTGCAGTGCATTCGAAAGTAGTTTCCGTTCCCCATCCATCAAATTACTTTGAAAATCCGCACTAAATGCAACATCCATCATGATACTTTCGTCACGATGAATCCATGACATTACCAATTAAATGCAGCTTCCCAACCTCACCGCACTGATGATCCAAGCTCCAGAGGAACTTAAGCTTCTCAACAGGAGACCAAATCCATCTGCTTCAAATATTGTAAAGCACCAGAAGAAATATTAGTAACATAGCTGGATGACAGGCTTTAGTTTAGTTTAGAGGTACAGCACGGAAACAGGTCCTTCGGCCCACCCAGTTGCGTCGACCAGCGATCGCTGAACACTAACATTATCCTACACATAGTAGGAACAACTTACAATTTTACCGAAGCCATTTAACGTGCAAACCCGTGTGTCTTTGGAGTGTCAGAGGAAACCGGAGACCCCGGTAAAACCCTAGGTAGCTCACGGGAAGAATGTACAAACTCCGTACAGACAGCACCCGTAGTCAGGATCAAACCCGGGTCTCTGGCGCTGTGAGGCAGCAACTCTACCACTGCGCATTTAGCACAGCGCCCCTAGTTACCCCAGCTGCATCTGCTAGAAGGCTAATTTACCCAAGAACCACAGTCATCTTATTATTGAGAGTGTGTGTAGGAAGGAACTGCAGATATGGTTTACACCGAATATAGTCATAAAATGCTGAAGTAACTCAGCGGGACAGGCAGAAGACTCGACCCGAAACATCACCCATTCCTACTCTCCAGAGATGCTGCTTGAGCTGCTGAGTTACTACTCCAGCATCTATCTTATCATTGAAAGATATGGGCTAAGCACGGGCAAATGGCAGTGGCTTAGATAGGTCACCCTGGTGCCATGGACGAGCTACGCTGAAAGGGCTGTTTCTATGCTATATGACTAAGATGTCTGCATTTGCAGATGCTGCATACAATCTATTTAATGTAATTGAAAAAAACAAAAAAACTCTAATTAAAGAACAAGGAACACCTAAAGTAGTTTCATGTTTTAAATGTTTCATCTTGCTTAAGCATCCCTCTAAATCCATCTATATATTTAATTGAAGTGGTGAGGTTGGAGTGTGCTTCTCTTTGGCCTGCTGGAACTGTTATATCAATCTCCAATCACTGCCCCCCTCCTCAAATGCCCCACATCATAGCTGCGGCGAGGCTTATGCAATAATCCTTTTCTGTGACTATGAAGAGAGTTGTGATGAACCATCAGGCCCCAATATTTTGGTTGGCAACCATCCTGTTTCAAGTTGTACTGCAGTAACCTGGGGTAGCGAGCCGTGAGCTATATGTGAGGGCACTATTGGAGAATCAATGGTGGTCGGAAAGATGTTGACATCTGAAAAAGCCAGTACACTATTTACAAACTCCTGCCGATTCCAGTGATCATTCCGCTGCCATCAGATCTATACTAACTGTTGAGAGTAGTGCTGTCATCCCTCCACTCCTGGAAGACAACCTGTTCGCAGAAAGCTGCTTTCTGCATCATGTGCTTAATTTAATTAAGAGATACAGCATTGAAACAGGCCCTCTGCCCACTGTGTGCCTGCCGACCATAGATCACCCATTCACACTAGTTTATGTTATTCCATTTTCTCATCCATTAAGTACACATTAGGGGCATTTTTTCTAGAGGGCAATTAACCTGCAAAGCCACACATCTTTGGGATGTGGGAGGAAACCCACATGGTTATGGGGAAACATGGAGGAGTGTAGTCTGCTCTTAAGGTGAGTGGAACAGGATGAAAACTGCCTTTCTTCTATGGAGGAAGGGGACTAATCCCTCATCCTCTTGTCAGCATCCATAGCAAGTGAAGCTCCCATAACCTCCTGACGTGTTCCTTGTTCCAAAATAAAGCTATGTAGGACATTAGAGGTGCTTAACCGCTTGACATTACTTACATTTCAACGGGTTCTGCAGCAGCTTTCCCAAGCATGTCCTCCTGTTACAGCGCACAAGAACTACACCAGAACTGTGCACAATACTCTAAGAGCAGCCTAACTAATAATTTGTACAACTGTAACATGACATCCTAACCCTTGTCCTCAATAACCTGGCCAATGAAATCATGTGTGGCATACCATGTGCCTCAGATGGAGATAACCAAGGAACTGCCCTTCTTCGCCAGCCTACCCGTGCTGCCACTTTCAGGGAACTATGTACTTGTGTCCCTAGATGTCTTTGATCAACAGCACACCAGAGGGACCTGCCATTCACTGTGTATGTCCGACTCTGTAACTTTCCAACATGCATAATTTCGCACTTGTCTGAGTTAATTTCCATCTGCCGTTCCTTTGGCCACTTCCCGGTTAATCAATGTCCTGGTGCAACCCTAGACTTTCCTGTGATCTTTGTCTCAGAGGTACATCCTGTGATAAAAGTGTGGTAATTGTAAGTGCATCCGCCGTAACTAGGAATGCCCAGCAGGCATGCAATTATACAGAGATATTGCTGTGGGGGAAGGAGGCAAGGCGAAGGACAGGTTAGAAATGCCTTTAACTTCTCAGTCCAGATATCCTGAGCCCATGCAGGGCTGATCCGTTGGATAAGCCTTTGGTACAGTAGGGGCCTGCTTCACAAAGAGGCAAGTAGTTTAGGCTGAGGCGCCGTGGAGTGTACGCACCGCTTCTGCTTGTGGTGTTTATCGCAAATCGTCATATGTTTTCTGCCAATTAAAAGGGCCGGGGCATCACTAATATTATTTTGGTTGCTTCTTTTCGTTCATCCACGGGACATAATGACTTAAAATGAGCTAGTCGAACGTTGCGACTGGGATATTGAGCGAAACGTATAGTGTAATTATTTTATGTTGTTTTTATTCGGTTTGGAAGCCCGTGGACACTGGAATGACTCCACTTCAAGATCCGTTGGGTGAACCGGGAACACGCTCGTTCACCTGCTGTTCAGGTCAAGGGTGTTTAATTGTTATTTGTACCGATAACGGAACCGTGACATTCTCACTTGCTGCATCTTAACGTAAACGCAATAACACGCAGATAATATATCATAATCAAAAATACAATCAATTAATAACTTCCAAAAATGTCAGCAGAGGGCAGCACTGAAACTTCCAATGGCTCTGGGTTCGTGGATAAGCCCTAAAGAATTGAATCCCTGGTGTTAATTAGCACCCGAAGCAGTAACCTTTGAACAAAAGTGGCACCGACATTTCCACCAAGTCTGAACGGAAACCCAGTTGCTCTGACATTAACCGGGGAGAGTTAAATCGCGGCGCTAGTTTCATAGCCCTATTCGGGAGAAAATGCATATTAAAGTCATCGTTTCTAGCGGGGTTGAGTTATTTGGCAATAACGATTGACGATTAGTGGTAAGAAATGTAGAACAGCAGGAGGCAGTGGGGAGAGAAAAATAAAATGAGAATGACAGGAATTCTGGTAAAACAACAACAAGGTAACAACATGGTAACACTTTTACTGAGGTTCAGGACACTGCAGATGCTGCAATTGGAACCACCAACAAGCGGCGGGAGGCGAATTCCGATGCAGGGTTCAATGGTTTATTTATTGTCACGTGTACCATGTACAGTGAAATACATTTGTTTTGCATACAGCTCAACAAGACGTCGGGTTCGGCCCGATACGTCGTCAATTGCTTTACCTCCACTGATCTCGCTCGACCCGCTAAATTCCTCCAGTAGACATGCAGTTGCTCCATTTGAATGGATCCTGGAAGCAGATTCACAATGAACTTTTAAAGAGAAATTAATAAATTAAGTAGCGGGAAACATATAGTAAGACATTGGGAATCGCGCAGAGTGTGCGATGATTACATTATTCTTGTACATTTATAGACACAAATAGTCAGATAGCGTCGTACATAGATAGCTACAGAGACAATAGGTTCAGGAGTAGGCCATTCTGCCCTTCGAGCCAGCACCGCCATTCAATATGATCATGGCTGACCATCCACAATCGGTACCCCGTTCCCGCCTTCTCCCCATATCCCTTGATTCCGCTAGCCATAAGAGTTCTATCTAACTCTCTCTTGAATGTATCCAGTGAATCGGCCTCCACTGCCTTTTGAGGCAGAGAATTCCACAAATTCACAACTCTCTGTGTGAAAATGTTTTTCCTCATCTCAGTCCTAAATGGCCTGCCCGTTATTCTTAAACTGTGGACCCTGGTTCTGGACTCTCCCAACATCAGGAACATGTTTCCTGCATCTCGTGTGACAATCCCTTAATAATTGTAGATGTTTCTGTAAGATTCGCTCTCGTCCTTCCAAATTCCAGTGAATACAAGCCCAGTCGCTCCATTCTTTCATCACATGACAGTCTTGCCATCCTGAGTTATGAAGGCCAACATACCATTAGCTTTCTTCACTGCCTGTTGTACCTGCATGCTTAAGGGTCTCGACCCGAAACGTCGCCTATCTCCTTCACTCCTTAGATGCTGCTGCACCCGCTGAGTTTCTCCAGCTTTTTGTGTAGCCCTCGATTCTCCAGCATCTGCAGTTCCTTCTTTAACACTTTGCTTACTTTCAGTGACTGATGTACAAGGCCACCCAGGTCTCGTTGTACTTCACGTTTTCCTAACCTGACATCATTCAGATAATAATCTGCCTTCCCGTTCTTGCCTCGAAAGTGGATAACCTCACATTTATCCACATTATACTGCATCTGCCATGCATCTGCTCACTCACCCAACCTGTCCAAATCACTCTGCATCCTCATAGCATCCTCTTCACAGTTCACACTGCCACCCAGCTTTGTGTCATCTGCAAATTTGCTAATGTTACTTTTAATTCCTTCATCTAAATCATTAATGTATATTGTAAATAGCTGCGGTCCCAGCACCGAGCCTTACGTCACCCCACTAGTCACTGACTGCCATTCTGAAAGTGACTCGTTAAGCGCTACTCTTTGTTTCCTGTCTGCCAAACAATTTTCTATCCATGCCAGCACTCTACCCCCGATATCATGTGCTCTAATTGTGTCCACTAATCTCCTGTGTGGGACCTGGTCAAACGTTTTCTGAAAGTCCAGGTACACTACATCTACTGGATCTCCCTTATGATCCGTATGATCCTACAATAATTTGTAAAGAAATTCACTAAAAGTGACCCCGTAATCTCACACATCAACTCCTAATTGTGGATGTTATAAAATTACTTTTTACAGTAATCTGCAGCTCTAAACTGTTTTTTTTCTCTTCCATCCTGCTATCTTAGTTAACATTTATTTTCTTCGTTCAGTGTGTATCTATTTTCAAAGTAATACAATACAGTGCAAACGAATAAACGATTATCCCGCACACAATTAGTGCAACGCTTTGTGGATGGGTACGGGATATAAATAACGATCCAAGTAGATAACGGATAAAATTATTATCCAATGTGGTAATGGGGTATATCAATCATGCATTCAATGTTTAAATTCGTCGGCTAATGTGTTCTAGGTTGTTGAGAGTGCCACATACAGCTTTGTTCACGTTTCAGCGATTCTACTGAGCAGTGCATTGAAGTTGAAGTCTCAACATAACACAAGATTAATTACTAGTCTGTCTCACAAATAAAGAATCGGCTATCAGTGATGGAAGCCGCTCGTCTCCCCTGCACAACACCAAGGTGGGCGAAAACACTTGAGCATGGTCAAACATTGCGACGGGGTTGGCAGACTAAAAATGTAACCAGAATTGCCCGTCTCATTCCCAGGCTGTAAATCCAGCCTTACTGGCCGCAAGGAGCCCTCAGCTGCATAATGTAAATCCCCTATGTTCTTTCGTGTGTGCAGCCCATAACTCTCAGCTATTTGTCATCGCTCGCAATGACTCCGTCGCTGGCGGTTTCACAGGACCGGCCCGAGGGGACTAAATTGAGAGAGCGTCGTCTCATTTGCAGCATCCTACAGGGAGAATCAACTTCTTGCAGGGAGAATCAACTAAACCCTCTCATGAATCGGGTTATCTATCCCGTGGGTGCAGAACGAAGGTTGCCCGACAATTATTAGCGTAGTTGACACAAAATGCTGGAGTAACTCAGCGGGACATGCGGCATCTCTGGAGAGAAGGAATGGGTTCCGGGTCGAGACCCTTCTTCAGATTTCAGACCCATTCCTTTTCTCCACAGATGCTGATTGTCTCGTTCAATAACTCCAGCTTTGTGTGTCCATCTTCGGTGTAAACCAGCATCTGCCGTTCCTTCCTCCACATTATTAGCGTGGTGTTCGCTGCAGGATTAGTCAAGCCTGCGACGCTCACCTTCCCTTCACGGAGACACAAAGCCCTCTTGTCCTGGGCAATGCGGCCCCGCCCGCCTCGCCCGCCCCGCCGGAAGCGCCCGCCTCCTGCCCCGCCCCACCGCCTCCCCATTGGCCCACACAGGGGACCTGCGGGCGCTGGCATCCAAAGCGAAGCTCCCTATTGGCCAACTGTGCTGTACAGGCCCGCCTCCCCGACGAAAGGGCGGCGTGGATTGGTTGCGGCAGCGATCAATCAGAAGCGGAGCCGGCTGTTTCCGGTGAGCGGGGTCGGTTGCGGCGGCCGTTTGATTCTGTCCGTTGCCCGCTCGCTCGCGCCGCCCCCGAGCTGTGGTCAAGCCGCGCGAGGCGGCTGCTCAGTGAGACGCAGCCCGCAGCTCCCGCCGCCCGAACCCGAACCCGAACCCGATCCCTCCATCCCCATCTTGTTCTTCTTCACTCCCCCCTATTTGCTGTTGCTTCCATGGCGAAGAGGACGGCTGCTGCAGCTGTGTGGGCCGCCGCCCTCCTGGCTCAAGGTAAGCGGAGGGAGAAGGGAACCGGATTGCACTGTGACTGCGGGGCAGCCGGGGCTTGTGTTTGTGCGCTGGGTGGGGGTGAACTAACGAAGCATCAGTCCCGCAGTCCAGGGCTGGCGGGAGGGAAAGTTTCTGCTGGAAGTTTTGTCTCCGTGCCGGCATCGTGCCGGTGAACTTGTCGGTAGTTTCACGCAAATGCAACATCATCCCGCTGAAAGAGCGTGCAGCGCCTTTGCAGGAAATTTATTCCAGGCAAGATCATGTCAGCGCGGCTTGAGAGTCTTCAACAATACATGTAGTGTGAACATGTGTGTTTGAGAGCCGCTGCCGTAACCCCAGTAACAACGAGGGAGGAGAAGACGGCGATTGGTGACCGCCTATCTGTTTCCATCCAGGTGTTTTATTCCGTTTTTTTCAAAAAATCCTCAAACTGAAGTACTTAAAAATACCCGGAGCCCGATCTGCGCGCTGTGATTGCTGTAATAATTACAGCCAGATGTCATCGTAAATCGGAGTCTGAAACATTTAAAATCTTTCGACCGTGATATTTCGGCACTCTTGCCGCCGCAATCGCAGACTAATTTCAGTTGCCGTGAACGGGAGTTGGTAGGCTGGTGATAATGAAAAGATTTCGAGTTTCCCGATTGGAATTATTTTATACGAGTTTTAGAAAAGGTACATGGTCGGGGGAGACAATGAAACCCAGCTTGTGAATTGTAATGTTGCTTTGTGAAACGTTATATTTCTTGATCCCATCGTCCTGGTGCAGAGAACGGAGCTGTGTTCTTTGGCCAGCTGTGTTCATGCCAAACATTAATTATCCATCTAAACTAATCCATTTCAACGCTCATCCCGTATCGTTCTACGACTTCAAATCCCCTTCTAAATATTACAATATGAGAATATCTGCCTTCGAGGGAAGTACATTCCAGATTTCGGTCACCATCTGGTGGTAAACGGTCTTCAGATATCCTTAGGGTTACAAAAAGCTGGAGAAACTCAGCGGGTGCAGCAGCATCTAAGGAGCGAAGGAGGTAGGCGACGTTTCGGGTCGAGACCCTTCTTCAGATATCCTTATCTTCCCTCCCTTATCTTCAAACCAAGCCGTCAGATCGTGGTCAACTCTGCACTATCCACCCCTATGATCCTCATAATCCCATTCCTTCTCTCTAGAAATGCTGCCTGTCCCGCTGAGTTACTCCGGCATTTTGTGTTTATCCTTATAATTTTATATATCTCTATTGGGACATCCTAAATCCTTGTCCTTGAAAGAAAACTTTTTGGCAAAGGTAGTCTGTCCCTCAGCCAGTGTATGTTCTCCTCCATTGCTGGCCAAACGGAACTGCCTTCAATGAAAAATGATGGTGCAAGGATCCATTCATCCCATCGCCTTCATGTTAGTTGTAAATTGATTTTTTTGGATTGCTCTTGTTTTGATATTATCGTTTTGTTGTCAGAGAAGAACAGTTATAGATGTTTAAGAAGGAACTGCAGATGCTAGAAGATCGAAGGTAGACAAAAATGCTGGAGGAACTCAGCGGCATCTACGGAGCGAATTAAATAGGCTTTGTTGTTACTTTTGGTATACTTAAATCTAGGATACTTCCATGTTGCATCTCTGACAACATTTTCTGAAACTATGCACCAGTTTTGTAAATGTTTAGCATATTGCAGTCATTTCCAATACACATCTCCAGTCCTATCACACTCAATTCTTTATCTATTTACTCTCTGACAGCTGTCTTAAACAGACTGGACTGTTCCAAGCCGTGTTCTAAACCTTGTTGTGTTCTCTGATGAAGAGTCTTCAACTTGAAATGTTAACTTTGATTAATTCCCACTGGCGCTGCCTAATCTATTGAGTCTTTCAGCGCTTTTCTGGTTTCTTGAAATTAGTTTTGGATCTTTTATCAATGTCATCATCACAACCTATTTCTAGCTCCATACGTGTGATTCTTCATCCGCATCACCCTCATCACATCATCCGAAACTCTCATCCATCCCTTTGTTACTCCGATCTTGATCATTTGAAAAAGACTTGTGGCTGGTTATTAAAAAAGCATCTCAATTAATGTCTACTAAGTCTGGTTGATCCCTCATCCTTGCCCAAGCTGACTTGTCATAACCAGAAATCTTTGAAATAAGAACACAAAGGGAATACTCAATGGGTCAGGAAGTATCTATAGAGAGAGTGATTTGCTGATCTTTGGAATGTGGAAAAGTTGGAAAACAAGTATACTTTAGGTTGCAGCAAAGTGACAGCGTAATGTGTCCAAGGACAATGTCTGAGATAGAGTGGAGACTGGGAGACCTCATGACACAAGTGTGGCAGTGCTAGTCAGGGTAATGTTAAACATGACTGGCAGAGGAAAGTGAAGGTCTGAGCAAATAAGTGCGGGAGGAATTCAGTAGGTCAGCAGCATCTGTGTAGGGAATGGATAGACGACATTTCAAGTTGGAGCCCTACTTCAGACTTTCTTCTCAACTGTCTGAATCTGAAGAAGGGTCAGAATTCCAAAACGCCATCTGTCTATTCCCTCCACATATGTTGCCTGACCTGCTGAGTTCTTCCAGCACTTTATATTTTTGCACGGTGTCCCAGGTCTTGTAGTCGGAGCCCTGACTGGTGAATTAAGCGTGCCATACATCCATCATTTCCATTTTCTCCACTTGTGTCTTGTGCCGCTGCTTCTGGAGTGCTATGTATAACGTAATGCCACTAATCAATAAAAACTGGTGACAAAACACACACTTTTTGGCCAGTTAGCTTAACATTACCAATTTAAAAAAAAAAAAAGAAAATGAAAACAAAACAGGTTGGGTAGCATCTATGGAAAGAGGAGCATACCGATGAAGGATTTTGAATCTGACACCAGCAGTCTGGTAAAACATTGGAATGAACTAATAAAAGAATAATAGTGTGATGGAAAATCATAAGTTATTCAAGCTGTCAACATGGTTTTATCATTGGGGAATACATGTCTGACCAATTCACTGGAGTACTTTGAGGATGTAAGAAACAGGGTGGATTAAAGTGAGATTTGTATTTGGATTTCCAGAAGGCATTCTGTACAGAGGCACATATAAATAACTGCCAAATTAAGATTTGCAAGAGATTAAGGTAATATATTGGCACAGTTAGGGGATTACTTAACAAAAATGATTTGAGACAAATAGGTGATTTTTGAATTGGCTATCAAAGATCGTTGCTGCTGTCTGAATTATTTACAATCAAAGTTTAACAACTTGGCTGAAGGAATTGGGTGTACTATAGTTTAAAATCTACTGATGACAAGCATAGGTGATCTCGCAAATTGAGGAAACAATCTAAGTTGGTTGGTAAAATATAACGTGGAAAAATCTGAGGTTTTGGAAGAAAGACTGAAAAAGCAAATGGTGATTTAAAAAAAAAAAAAGAATTGAGATGACAATTGTGTTTTACAAAGGAATCTGGTTTTCCAGCACATAAGCGAAGGGTAGGCATACAGCTGAAACAAGTGGTTAGGAATGCTGAGAGTGTTGGTCTTTATTACCAGGGATATGGAGTATAAAAGTAGGGAAGTTTTCATGCAGCTTTGTAGGGTACTAATGAATCTCCACCTCGAGTACTATTTTATAGACGCTGTGTTTAAGGTTAGATGAGTGGGCAGCAGACTCATCAGGTTGATCCCTGGGATGAAGAGAAGTTGGGCATGTTGACTTAAGCTTGCTGGAGTTTAGAAGAATTGTTACCACATTAGACCAAGATTTCTCATGCTAAGATGTTTTTCCTATGGGTTATCTAGCAGCAGGGAGAATAGCTTCAGAAGAATGGTCGTTCCTTTAACTGAGAGATGAGGATTTTTTTGGAATTATTTTTTGGAATTCTCTACATCGTAATGGTGTACAGGAGGAACCATTTACTACATTGAAGGTGTCGATTTGAAAGAATTAATAATAGAGTTGCAGGGTATGTTGACAGAATGTAGAAGTGCTTCATAGACAACGTTTGGTTCAGTCAGATCTTCTGATTGGGGTAGAGTTTGGTGTAGATTAGCCTCCAGGTTTCTGGCAGCTTGTAAGACAAAGCCCACAATTCCTTTTATTGACCATGTTGGCTGTGGTGGATTGAGAAACTAATTAAAAGAAATTCACAGCAAACAAGCAATAGCTAACATTTAAATAATTGATTTATAGTTTATACATATCCTGGGGGGAGATAAATCAACGCGCAATGTTGTCCATCTGCGGCTCTCAAGAGACCTTGAGGAACAGCCTTATTTTTCCCCAGAAGAAGTAGCAAACTTGAAGATTGTGAACATTTCAGAATTCAATAGAGGGCCACAGTGTGAACAAAGGTAAAGTGGATTAGGAGGGTAATCCTGTGAGAAATGAGGAAACAAAACTTATTGCAACAAAAAGATTAGTTAATGAGTCCCTGCTAGACTGAGGAAGCAGAAAATAAGTGAAATTTAAAGGAATGTTTTGTCATCATAGAAAGTATGGAAAACCACTACGGTAGTAATGAAACCTAGGTTTAGAATGAGCAATGAGCTCGAAGGAATTAGTGCAAGTTTAAAAAATAATAATGGTGAAATTAACGGGACTGACAAATGATTGAATGCTTGTTGCGTGTTGGCCTGGAGTAATGGTGAAATGCAGTAGCCAATTTGCACTCGCATCAATGGTAGGGAATCTACTGGAGAGGATTAATAGAGATAGAATTTAGTGGCATTTGGAAGAAAATGTAACAGTTAACATGGCTTTATCTGTAGCAGATCATGTGTTACTATCATCTTGTGTGGAGGTGACAAAAGTGATTCACAAGGATAAGGTGGTGGATGTTGTCTACTTGGGCTTTAGTAAGACATTTCACAAGATCCCTCGTGGTAGGCTCATTCAGAAGATTAAGATGCATTACGTGGACTTAGTAGTTTGGGTTCAGAACTGGTTTACCCATAGAAGACAAAGGGCAATGGTGGAAGGGTGTCATCTTGGCTAGAGGGCAATGGTGGAAGGATGTTGTTTTGATGTTCCACAGGGATCAATTAATCTCAACTATATTCCTCTGTTGAAGGGTGTCGACCCGAAACATCACCCATTTCTTCTCTCCAGAGATGCTGCCTGTCCCGCTGAGTTACTCCAGCGTTTTATGTCACCTTGTTAAGACCATTTTGAGATGATTCCAAGGCATGACACTTTGAGAGAACAGCGGGCATAGTTCTACATTCTTCCAGTGGAAACTAGCTTTCATATCCATCCTACAAAGACCCATGAAGATTTCAATGTTTTTTTCCCCCCTTCTAAACCACTATATATATGCACACACACACACACACACACACACATATATATATATATATATATATATATATATATATATATATATATAGGCGTGTGTACAATATTTCAGTTTGACAACCGTGCCATTTTAGTGTCAGTCCAGTAAATCTGTGAACTGTTCAATGAAGCGACCGATAATCATATACAATCATATACACTGTGGTCACCATTTCCTATACCATTCTCTTCTCTTGCATAGTCTCCAAGGATTGAGGATGATTTGTTTAAAATCTGGTTTCAAGATGAGGCCAATGTCGAATAGCAAATGCTTCCACATGTGGCACAGGAGGGGCCTGATTGAGTGGTGGATAGTTTGTAAATTGGTGTGGTCTTATTTTGGGGCAAAGCCTCAGTATGCTCCCAAGGCGGGAAGGGCTATGAATGATCCTACTGCGCTTGAATTAATGGTCTGGTATTCTTAAGAGTTGCGGTGAATTTATTTATCGGAGGCTTTGAGATCACTCTTTTAAATCTCTTCCTCTTCCTGGTATTCTCTTCCCATGAAAGTGTACAGATTGATATGTTTTTTGGCAATCTGTTGGGTGTGCAATGATTTCTCTTGTCCAATCAAGCCAGCTGACTGTAATGCCCCAAAACTGAATCATAACCTCCATTTGATTGCCCCTATCAATAATTGATAACAACCCACTAGTTTTCCTAATTCAATTCTATGATTGCAAACCACTTTGAGCACTTCTCCATTATCATGCAATCCGAAATTGTTCTGCAGCCTGTATTGTTCCTTCAATGATCAGAGAAAGATGTAAACCATGTTTAACAGTTTCCAGAATTTCAGGAAGTTGCTATCAAAGAGGTAATTTCTGGATAAGGGAGACTGTAACATGGATGCACAAGGCTGAAGGAAGTTTAAAAACAAAACACTTTTTTTGTATAGTCCGGATTGTTAACATCCCACGGGTATTAAATTGCTTTGTTTCCAGCATAATTTGTTTGGATGTCAAATATTAGTGCTTTACATGTCCTTGAATATCACAGCCAATGAATTGATTTTTCTTTGAGGCAGTCACTTCTGAAGCAGACAGCACTGCAAGACTGAAGACTTCCATATGGCAATACGTTGTTGACCAGTTCATTTCTTTGCTGACTCAACACAACTTGCATTCTACTTGCATCTTTCCTGCGGTATAATGTCCCACTGTGTTGTTGAGGATTTACCAAATAAAATTTGACCCTGAGCACGAGGGTATATTCCAGACAGATGGCCAAAAACTTTTGTATTCCATAACAAAGTTAGTGAGCTTTTGAAATTATCATTTTATTTTTATGGTGAAGGTGGAATGTAGTAGAGTGAATTCCAGTACTTGGCGCAGTTGCAGGTACTATGCCAATGACGACATTTGTACATGAATCAGAGTTGGAGTAGAGACATCTGAGAATTGTAAAGCTGGAGAAGGTTGCAGGAGGTGGAAACAATGCTGTGGAGGAATTTTAAAGCAGGGATGAATTTAAAAATGAGGCTGTTATTGAACAAGGGGGTGATGGATACCTGGATTTATTGTTGTAGATGACAGATTTTTGGCTAAGTTCAAGTTTATGGATGGGTGACCAAGAATGTGTTCGGAAGCTGTTAAACTAAGGAGGTTGATTAATTGTGCAGAGGTGGGAATGGGTGGTCTTAATAACGGAGCTGATGTAATTAAAAGTACATTACAGGATAGATGTAACACCAAAAAAATGTTGGATCAGTCTTGGATGGCTGCAAGAGTATTTTAATGTAGTGTCTCATTTTTATTTTCTCATTTATTTCACCTTTTCTTGACACATATTGCCTTCAACCTTTGCCAATTTGTCCATTATCCCTCTGATCAGGAGATCGTCATTTTGCTTCACTGCACGTAGATCTTTCAATTTAATGTCTTCCCTTGGTTTCCTTCATTCTAAAAGACACCGCTCCAGACAAATATTGTTATATACCACGAGAAACAAGAGACGCATTACATAGTAGAGAGCCTTTCATTTCTGGAAGCTGTTGAATGCTACCATTTTGATTTTAGCCATGGAGATGATTTTTGGCTTCCTATGTTCCTTTATGGCGATAATGTATAATTTGCTACCTCAGGATGAAGTCAAGGCATAAAGCCATGGATGCTATTAAGAGGAAGCTCCCTTGTTATTATTTTAAGGTTGAGTAAAGTAATATAGTGTAGCCATGGACTTACCAGCAGGGGTCAGTGGATAGAAACTGGAAGCTGTGAACATACATTTTCCACTCTGGTTTCTCAAATGAATGCTGGTGTCTGTTGTACCACAATTTCTGGTGAGCACTTGCCCACTAAATCAAAATTAAAAGCTGAACTATTTAAACTATTGTTCAGGAAAGGTTCTCTGTTAGAAATGCCCTTTTATGTTTTTTTTAAAATTAAAACCACAGGATTAGAATATGATGTTTAGTTGGTACTATAATATTGATAGTACAGTATAAAGCATGACTTTTGTCCATTTGAATTTGTGCCAGTACATTCAAAGACTAAGCCTGTCAATTTCATTCAATCAAACCATGGTTTCCCTAGTATGTGTCCTACTCCACACAGTACATTCCAAATCCTTATCTCGTGCAAACATATTTTTCTTCATCAGTTTAGTTCTCTCCACCCATGTATCTTTGCCTCCTTGTTACTAGCCTCTGCCATTGTAAGCAGGATCTATTTACCCTAACTATATTATTTTTAACAGTACTGAATCTTGCGTAAGGCTTCATTGACTCCTAAGGAACTATCTGTTTAAGAAAGAATTGCAGATGCTGGAAAAAATGAAGGTAGCCAAAAGTGCTGGAGAAACTTAACGGGTGAGGCAGCATCTATGGAGCGAAGGAATATGTGACGTTTCAGGTCGAGGCCCTTCTTCAGACTGATGAACTATCCTCGGGTTTTCGGCCTATCCACCTCTTCCCTGGAAGCCAAGCCAGTAAATCTCTTCTACACTTATTTCAAATCCTTTAGATTCTTTGGTGCAATGCCCAAAATTGGTGATACTATTATTCCATTTGGATTGAAATATTAACTTTTGAAGGATAGCAACATTTCATTGTTTAATAAAGCCCAGAATCCCATATGCTTTATGAACTGCTTTATTTCATCTGCTATTTCTCCACCCATTTTGCTTGTGTGTCTCTAACTTGGATCTATTCCAATTCTCTCACTGTCTACCACCTGTTCAACATTTAATCACCTGCAGATTTTAATATTCTGCCCTGTACCCAAAACCCTGTAGATAGCATCTTTAAATTGTATCCAAGTACATGAGTTTGGAATTGGCCTCTGATTCTCTCCACTGTAAAAAAGCAAATAATCGCGGTAATAGTTTTCAATTATTAGTCAATTTTGAATCTGTTTCCTTTTCTTTTGAACTTCAATTCAGTCAGCAAACTTACTGCGGCAATAGGTTTTTATCAAACTTCCTTCTGAGTGTTATGTAAGCAATATGATATGTACAACTATTATCAATCCTACCTTATCCTGTTCCAAGATTCATATGGAGTCAACCTTGAGGAATCCATGCTTCTTTTGTTTTACTACTTTATTTTTTAGTTTAGATTAGAGTAACAGCGCGGAAACCGGCCCTTTGGCCCACCTAGTCCGCACCGACCAGTGATCCCCGCACATTAACGCCACACTGGGGACAATTTACACTTGTATCAAGTCAATTAATCTACAAACCTGTACGTCTTTGGAGTGTGGGAGGAAACCAAAGATCTTGGAGAAAACTCGCGCTGCCACGGGGAGAACGTACAGCATCCATAGTTGGGATCAATTCCGGGTCAACGGCACTGCAAACCCTGTAAGGCAGCAACTCTACTGTTCCGATACTGTGCTGTCTACCACTCTTTATCAAAAAGAATAAAAAGTTGAGCAGAGAAACAATGCTGGAGGAACTCTGGCCAGGGAAATGGGTTGAAAGGGATGGGAGAGAAGGGAAAGAAGAGGGATAAAAGGGAAATGTGGGATTCGTGGGTGGGAGATAAACGTACAAAGGAGGGGAAAGGAGCAGGGTGACTGGGGTTGAAGGAGGAATTTGTCCGCATCGGGCTGGGAGGATATTACTGGAAGTTGGAGAATGCAATGTTCATACAATTGAATTGTGAGCTATACAAGTGGATGTGCGATTCTGTACTTCCAGATTGCATGTGGCTTTAATAACTGGGAGTTCCGGCAAGCCTTAGTGGACATAGCACAAGTGTTCAGTGAAACGGTTGCCTAGTCTATGCTGTATCTTGCAAATGTGAAGGAGGCCACAATGGGAGCAACGAATGCTGTAGACAATGTTGGAGGAGGTGAATGTGAGCCCCTCTCATTTGGAAGGGTTGCTGTAATCCCTGGATAGGCATGAGGGAGAAGATGTAGGGCCAGGTGTTACATCTCATGTGGTTGCAGGTGAAAGTATTGGAGGGTGTCTACATTTTGGAGAAATTTGACTTGGGTAACATTGGAATCGAATTTGGACATCTTCTGCTTGCCCTATTTTCGTTATTTGTTTTCCAAACTTCACAAACGATTAATGTTATTTCTCAGCATATTCCTGTGTGAACATCCAGTGAGGCTTTATGGGTAGAAATAAGTTGATCACTTTGATGAACTATACAATAGGACAGTCAATAGCAGTAGGAATTTGAGGAGAAAATATATTGGGAAATTGCAGATACATGGAGGGGTAATAGTAAAATTAAATAAGTTTTAATTTATCTCGTAAATTCACCAGAATTCACCTGAATTACCTTAGTGCTAAAGGATTAGATTGGGTAGAAATGCAGTGTCCAGGAAACGTTTCTCAAGCATTATGTGGATGGCCAAATATAGGACTGGACCACAAGTTAAATTCTTCAACAGGAGCAAGGTGTATTTTGATGACATTAGACAGGAACTCGCAAAGGTGATTGGAAGAGGCTGATAGTAGGTGAAGGAACATTTGGCAAGTGGGAGAATTTTAAAAGTGACTAGACCAAGTGGGACCCGTTGGGTCCCGTCCCCCAACGCGGGGGTGCACGCGTGACGTCACAGGGGAGGGCTGGTCCCCGAACGCAATATTCCACCTCTCACCCATTGGTCACAATACTCACCACACTCTAGAGAGGGATGGTTGAGAGGGAGGGGGGAGTAGAGATAGAGGGGGAGGGGGAGTGTGGATATAGAGGGAGGGGGTAGAGAGGGAAGAGAGTAGGGAGGGGAAGGGGGGGTAGAGAGGCGGAGGGTGGTAGAGACGGAGAGGGGCATTTCCCTCACTCCCATTCCCTGTCCCAGGACCTACCCAGGTCGTAGAACAGCGGCAGTGCCTGGAACGGCTTAATTCTTGTACTCGACCCGGCCCTGGCTATAGACCCAGGCTCGTCCTTGGTTCTAGCGGGGATGATCAGCCATGATCACATTGAATGGCGGTGCTGGCTCAAAGGCCCAAATGGCCTACTCCTGCGCCTATTGTCTATTGTCCATTGACTTTGGTTCCAGCGGTAGCCTCCAGCTCGGCCACTGCCTGAGCTCCAGTACAGGCCCAGGCTCGTCCTTCGTTCCAGCGGGAGCCTCCAGCCGTCAGCTTCGCCGCCGCCTGGGCTGATTGGGGATGATCAGCCATGATCACATTGAATGGCTCGAAGGGCCGAATGGCCTATTCCTGCACCTATTGTCTATTGTCCTTGGTTCCAGTGGCGGCCTCCAGCTGTCATCTTGGCCGCCGCCTGGGCTCTAGTGCCCCGGTCACGGCCCTATCCCAAGCCCTGGGCTCGGCCCCCAATCCAGCTCCAGGCTCAGCTCCAGCCCTGGTCCAGTCGCCGGGCTCGGCCCGCGGCAGCAGACTCCCCACCAGCCGCCACCGCCACTCCTCTGTCACCGCGAGTGCTGGAGTGCCCCTACCTCCCGGAGTATCCCGTCCTGCCTTGCGAGTGCATTGTGACATCACTCGGGCGCCGGACTGTTAGCGCTGGAGTGCCCCTCCCTCCAGGAGTGTCCCGTCCTGCCTTGCGAGTGCATTGTGACGCAATCTGATTTTTTTTCCTCAAAATGGGTGAGTTTGGGTTGTTTTAAAAATTTCAAGGATCAAAAAGTTCAGAAAGAGGATTGTTCTCCTTGTAATATAGGAGCGATCCTCTTCTCCCCGATAAAACTGAACAACACAATATATAAGAATAACCCAATTATACATGATACAATAAGAATTTGGAAACAAATGGAATTATCCTTAAAATTAAGAAACCTCTCATTGTTAATGACAATAGTGAATAATCCTTCATTTAAAACATCTCTTATTGATAAAACATATAATCAATGGGAAAGAATGGGAATTAAAAGGATCGGTGATATGTATGAAATGGGAAATTTGTTATCATTCCAACAATTACAATTAAAATTTAAACTGAAAAGTAACCAATATTTTAAATATCTTCAGATCTGTGACTTCATGAAGAAATGCATACCAAGATATCAAAACATAACTTCAGAGCCATTGGAAGAAGCAATGAACATTAAGGCTGACTCACAGAAATTAATATCATATTTATATAATAGTATTTTAAATATAGACTTACCATCGACAGAGACACTTAGAGAAGAGTGGGAACGAGAATTAATGATAAAAATTAAGACTGAAACATGGGAAAAGTATTTGATATATACACAAATGTTTGATTAATGTAAGACATAATTTAATTCAATTTAAAGTTTTACATAGATTATATTACTCAAAAACTAGACTGAACAAATTCTATCCAAATACTTCCCCCATTTGTGATAAATGTCTATCCCAAAACGCAACTATAACACACTCTTTTGTCTCTTGCATAAACATTTATAAATTCTGGAGTGATATTTTTGAAATATTTACAAAATTATTTAAGATTAAAATGGAACCAAATACTGAAATGATTATATTTGGAGTAATGGAAGATGGGAATAAACTGAACTCATCTAAAAAATTATTTTTTAATTATGGGTTAATAACCGCAAAAAAACATACTTAACTTTTGGAAAAATACAACCATACCAACGCTTAAAATGTGGATTTCAACCATGTTGGACACTGCACATCTTGAGGAAAGGTGATTACTCCTAATAGATAAATCAAACCAATTTTTAATTAGGTGGTCTCCATTTGTCGATTTTCTGGAAGCATAATGGTGCAACAAAACCGTAGAAGCTAACTGTTTCAGGATTGGGTGAGGGGTGGTCAAGAATATAGATAACGATCTCATTAATGTCTTACTTTCTACTCTCCTTTTCTTTCTTTTCTCAACTTTCTTTTTTCACACTTTTTCTTTCTCAGGGCATGTGCTGGACAACTATCCCTGGTCCTCACTGACATTTTCAATCTGTCACTGGCCCAGGGTGTCGTCCCCACTTGCCTCAAGACATCTACCATTGTGCCAGTGCCCAAACAATCAGCGACAGGGAGTCTCAACGACTACCGGCCAGTGGCACTCACCCCTGTCATCGCTAAGTGCTTTGAGCGGCTGATCCTGGCTCACCTCAAAGCCAGCCTCCCCCCCACACTGGACTCCCACCAATTTGCCTACCGGACAAACAGGTCTACAGAGGACGCCATATCGACGGCCCTACACTCTGCCCTGACCCACCTGGACAGCAACAACACCTACATCAGGCTGCTATTTATTGACTTCAGCTCTGCCTTTAACACTGTCATACCCGCTAGCTTGATCGACAAACTCAGCGGTCTTGGCATCTCCACCTCCCTCTGTAATTGGACACTGGATTTCCTCACTAACAGACCACAGTCTGTTAGGGTCAACAACCTCACCTCCTCCATTATAACACTGAACACCGGCGTGCCACAGGGCTGTGTGCTCAGCCCTCTCCTCTACTCCCTCTTCACGCATGACTGCATCCCCAAGTATGGCCCCAACACCATCATAAAATTTGCCGATGACACCACGGTGGTAGGACTGATCAGTGATAATGACGAATCAGCCTACAGGGAGGAGGTCCAGCACCTGACTACCTGGTGTGCCAACAATAACCTCGTCCTCAACTCCCAGAAGACGAAGGAAATAATTGTTGACTTTCGGAAGAACAGAGGGGGCAGACACACCCCCATCCATATAAACGGGACTGAGGTGGAGCGAGTCTCCAACTCCAAATTCCTCGGGGTACACATCTCGGAGGATCTGTCCTGGTCCCTCAACACCTCAAAGCTAACCAAAAAGGCACAGCAGCGCCTTTACTTTCTGAGGAGGCTCAAAAAAGCCCACCTGTCCCCCCAGATCCTGACGAACTTCTACCGCTGCACCATCGAAAGCATCCTGACCACCTGCTTTACGGTATGGTACAGCAGTTGCACCGTGGCAGACAGGAAGGCACTACAACGGGTGGTGAAAACCGCCCAGTACATCATCGGTGCCCCGCTCCCTGCCTTGGATGCCCTCCACCGAAAACGGTGCCTGAAGCGGGCCGGGAAGATCATCAAGGACCCCTCACACCCTAATCATGGACTGTTTGCTCTCCTCCCATCAGGGAGGCGGTACAGGAGCCTCAGGTTCCGCACCAGTAGGACGAAGAACAGCTTCTTCAACTACACCATCCGACTGCTGAACTCGGAGCCCAGCTGATAGATTTGGCTGTACCCTGTATTTATTTATTTTCCATACTGCTACCATTGCACTCTGTATTTGTTTTTCTATATCGCTATCACTACGAATGACGCTAAACTGCATTTCGTTGTACCTATACTTGTATTTGTGCAATGACATTAAACTTGAATTGAATTGAATTGAATTGAGAGAAAGGTCGGATTCGGAATGGGAGGGGGAGTTGATGTGCTGAGCCATCGGGAGATCAGGTTGGTATTGCGAACTGAGTGGAGGTGTTGTGCGAAGCGATCGCCAAGCCTGTGCTTGGTTTCACCGAGGTTGATCATACGCTGAATAACCATATTTTTGTTTGGAAGTGGAAAGAGATAATAGAAATTGCATTCATTGCAACGTGTAAAAAGAGATGAGATACTGTATTGTAATTTTGCTGCATGTCATTGTAGTATATATCATGTCTTGATTGGTGAATGTGTATAGTTTGTGACTTTATTTGAAGCAGAAATAATATGTGAATGCTTCATTGACCATAATTCCAACTGGTAAATATGCACTTCGTCCGAGCACATTATCCCATGCGTCATGCAACCCGTCTTAAATGACCACCTAAACTGTCATTTGGCAACCTAAAAAGCTGCCGAGGTTGCCCGGCTGGCTACAAGGAAAAACAGTTAAGCGAGAGCCCTGAAAGGGCACAAGGGTAGATGGACTTTGGTAAGGTCGCACATTACAAGCCATTCTGGAAGGATGGACCACAAGGGGTGCAGGGTGGATGAAGTTGGGGGCTGGTTGTGGAGGGTTGTTTTGTAGATTGGAGGCCTGTAACTGGTGTGCTGCAAGAGATGGAGCTGGGTTCCTTGTTTGTTAAAGTTTTGAATGCAAATGAAGATGGCGTGATTGATAAATTTGCAGATGACTCCGAAATTGGTGGTGTAGTGGACAGCGAAGGTTGTTGGCATAGCTATGAGAGGCCGAAGAGCCTGTTGCTATTCTGCACAAATCTATGCCTGAGAATTCATCTAGATCACCGACAAAGAACAAATTAGTTTCGATTTTTGTCTTTCCACTCAAATCTATAGAAAGGGTACGAATTTGATCTGTGGCAAACTGAGTACAACCCGAGATAAGGACCTAGCATAGTGAAGTTGAAGAAAACTAAATGAATTACAAGTTTAAAAAAAAACTCAAGAGTTCCTAGATGATGCATAAGAGATCAGCTTTTATTTAGCCAAAAGAACCAGAAAGGGCAAGAAAAATAAAATCTTGACTAATTAGGTTACAACTATGAATGCACCAACTGATGGTGATTAAAAATAATTTAGTAACTTTAAAAACATTAATTGGATTACTACTTGATTTTGGGGAAAGCACGAGGTGCCCAGATTAGCTGCCAGCCCTCTTACCAGACTGGTTCCGTTTTGACAGGCCAAAATCACTGCTTTCTTTTTATTCTGCAATTGTATGTTGAGAAATTAAATCGGTGGTTTCAAGCCCCTCAAAGTGATTGTTGGTGTAATCCACCACTCGTAAAACATATTTTACCCTCATATCATTAAAGTCATTCAATTTTTCTAGATACATTCAGTTTCGAAACATTTTGACTCTTCTACACGACATGATCCCCAATTGTAGCAACATATTAACTTGGAAACTGCAATCCGTGATATACACGCCTTCCAAAACTGATCTAAAAGTCCATGAAGGTAGCATTCTAATGTCCTGAAATATTTTGGAAATCAAACGTGATGCAATAAAATGAAGCTGACTATTTGGCGCACATAAAATCACAACTTGTGGGGTCCCGACAGATGTTACTTGACCTGCTGAGTTCCTCTTGCAGAATAGATTTTTTTGCTACAAATTCTTCAACTCCATTTCCTCTTGAATGATTTAGACCATTTTCAGTTGCAAACGCTATACTAACACAAACTCAGCCCATTTTTTAAAAACTTCTTTGCGTGACACCATTACAAAGTTAAACTGGGCCCTTGTAAAAAAAAAATGTTCTACCCTTCTCCGAGGGTGGTTAGCAACTGATCATTAAAGTACCCTCAACCTTGGCTTAAAATTTTCCATTAACATGTATCCCAATTCTATCTTGAGACTGCAGTTTTTGACTCGAGAACAATAGTGAAGAATAAGTAGAAGTGAATGAAAATATATTCTTAATTGTTTCCAGCCCAGAATGCAAACTCTCAACCAAACACGAATTTTTTATTGAAATTGCACAGCAAGCAATTAGTAGGGCAAATGGTAGTTGGTCTTTGGTTCAAAAGGATTTGGCAGACCCCAGTAGAGACTTATGGCTCCATCAATGTGGTATTATCCTGCTCATCCTGATCACATCTGGTGTATGGGTTACATGTGTTAAAGGAGGAACTGCAGATGCTGGAAAATCGAGGGTACACAAAAGGCTGGAGAAACTCAGTGGGTGCAGCAGCATCTAAGGAGCGAAGGAGATAGGCAACGTTTCGGGCCGAAACCCTTTCTTCAGACTGGGATACATGTGTAGCCTTTACAGATGGAAAGATTCATGCAGACGGGAGTGGATCTTTGGAAGTTATTACCCAAGACGCCTGTGAAAATTCTATCACAAAGTAAATATAGGGTGGAGATGCTGATATTTGGTTATTAAGTGATTTAGATCACTTTTCTATTCACCATTACTCGATTTCCTGCCTCGCCATTATAGCCAATGAGAATATAAATGAGCATTTTATTTAATGCCACAGGAAAATGCACGTCTTTTTAGAGGTTTGTACACTGGCTGCATGTGGATTTGGTTCATCAATCCCAGTGTTTTCCAGCAGCTTGGAAATTTTAAAGTTCACATTCTCTAATTTGAAGAGATTTGGTCATGTCTGCCATGTGAATTGATTAGTAATTTTGCATCTTTTATTGAATGACATCTATAATAGGAATCATTCTGTTGCGTCTATATGCAATGCATTGACACGCATTTGCTCTCTGTACAACTGATCATTTAACAGGAGTGTATACAATTTTGAAACAAATCTGTGGATAAATAGGAACAATGAATTTACTGTTCATTTGTATGAACAAGAGCAAAGGTCAATGTGTACATTACTAGGTCATATTTGAACTACAAGAATGTAATCAGAGTTTACATTGTGCAGACATGGAATTATTGTGCAATTTGAAATGGCATTTTCCAGTGTAATCAATTGTACTTTTGTTCATCGAAATTTCAGCTGCAGCTTTAAATTACTTTTATTATTATAAATGTTTGACCTAGGAAACCAGGCACTTAATAGGAATGATATAGTAGCGGTGCTATGATATTTGTGTGTTAAGCTATCAGTATTTATTGACAGCTTCAAATTGTATAAATCTCCAGACTATCCAATTTTATTTAGATCCTTTCATGAGCACTGATTAATGATTTCTGAACTCTCCAGCGGAAAATACTATTGAATTGAATTGAATATCTGAATTGAAAGATACAGCATGGGAACAGACCCTTCGGCTCACTGAGACCTCACTAATCATCAATCAGCCGATTCTTTGTTCTCCCATTTGTGTATTCACTCCAGGCACTCGGCAATTTAGAGGCTGATTAGCCTACAAACCCACATGTCAGTGGGATATGGGAAGAAGCCAGAGCACCCAAAGGAACTCCACGGTGAGGCAACAGGTCTACCAGGTTCACCTGCTCCAATGACAGGTCTGGCACTGCCACCCTATCTGGGTGATAAAGCAGTCAAATTGTGCTTTTAACTCTATATCTACAAGATGCCATCACTGTGGTGAGCCGGATCATGAACAATGATGAGACAGAATACAGGAAGGAGATAGTCTGCATAACATGGTGTCAGGACAACAACTTCTCCCTCAATGTCAGCAAGGATTAGGAGCTAGTTGTCAGCTTCAGGAAGCTTGGAAATATCACCAATGATCTATCATGAACCAACCACATTGAAGCGACAGTCTAGAATGCGCACAAACACCTCTCCTTCCTCAGGAGACTGGAAATTCGGTATGTTTCCAACGACTTACAGACTTCAAAAGTTGTTCCAAAAAAAGCAAACTGTTAGCTTGCATTACAGCTCAGTTTGCGAAAAACACTGCATAAATTGCGGAGAGTTGTGGATGTGGTCTAGTCCATCACACAGACCAGACTCCCCACCATTTTGGGGGGGGGGGGGTGAGGGGAACAAAGGTGGACCTGCCGCAGGATACTGTAACTTTGTTGGCGCTGTTTATGAGGCAACTATTGCATACCTTGGGTATGCAAGCAAAGAATTTCACTGTGACTTTAAAGTATTCATTCATTCATTGACCCCCATCTACCTTTGGAAAAGCAACTAACATAATTGTCAAGACCTTTCCCTCTTCAGTCATTCCTTCTCCCTGCTCCTGTTGGGCAGGATATACAGAAGTTTGAAAACACACACCACCAGCCTCGGGAACAGCTTCTTTCTCTTATCAGCATTGAATTGTCCTCCATAAGCCTGGTTGTCCAACCTACCTCATTGTGGACATTGGACTTTTTCTTTGGAACTGTTATGCTCCAAAGCTCAGCACTATATTCTGTACTCTGTATCTTTCTCTTCATTCTACCTTTGGTTTTTGAGTTGGTTTGATTGTATTCTTGTGTAGTATCGGATTTGATTTTATAGCAAGCAAACAGCTTTTCGCTGTACCGCAGTACATGTGACAACTAATAAAACTAACTGTGAAGTGGAAACACCATACAGGCAGCACTATAGGTCAGGGTTGGAGTTAGAGGCAGTAGCTGAACTACAGCATGACCCCATGCCAGCCACTGACCTGCTTGAAGCTATGAGAACCTAACCAATGCTGAAATGAAAATCACTGTATTAGGAATTCATGAATCCATTCTGTGAGCAATGTGTTGCAGGGTATATTTTGTGTGCACTTTCATACTACAAGAACTGACTGTTGAACAAATTTGGTTAATCGTGCAAGAATAGATTGACTTTTTTTGCTGCGAAAGGTAGCTACTCATAAGTTGACAGTTAACATGTTGCACCAGTTGGTGTGGGCTGCATGAGTCAGCTGATCATGTCAGTTTTACAGTTATGTTCTTAACATCATAAATTGTAGTTGTACTTTTGTTATACATTACACGAGTAGCATTTTTTTGGTATAATAACTTTGTTAAATATTGCATGTGGTCTTCTGTTTCTTCGGGAGAAAATGCACAGTATTGATTCTCTTCACTGTCTTTCGTACTTAAAGACATAACAATTAAACCTCAACAGATCAAAGCACAACATTCTTTCATAGCAGTTTCAGGGTGCGTGGCAAGATTGTACAGTAAGATGACTTGGAGGTGATGTTTTGAACATGACCCAGCTGTGGAATGGAAGTTGTAAACTATTTAGGTAATTTGTTGACGGATGCAATCTGCCAGATCTGAGTTTTGTTTTGCATGAGGAATCCTTTAAATTTCTATCCTGCAGTCATGCAACTGTTCTGAAGCACAGCTAAAATGCTAAAAAGAGGAAAATGACTTTGCAGTTGGGACTTCAGATTAATTCTTCAAAGCTGATGATTTCATTTTGCCCAGTGGCCTTTTATTAATGTCAGGACTAGATTGGGATTTTATTCTGGGAGTTGACAGTTTAACTGTAGTGATTTAAGAGCAACTGTTAAATGGGGAATAAGACTAATGGCAGATCAGTACATTGAATTTTATGCACTGTTTTGACATTTTTGTGTTATGTTCAGCTGACCCCATGAATGCAAATGTGGATTGTTTTTGAGTCCCATAAATTTCACTTACTGGAACTATTTTTATTTACTTAATTCTTAAAATGCAATCTATCGTGTATATACAACCACCCCCCCCCCCCCCCCACCACTTAGTTATTTGTGTGATTTTTTTGGGGGGGTTATAAATAGAAAGAACACCCTGATATTATAAACGTGCTTTCAGAATGCTGTGAATTGTGCTAATAGACCCATGAACAAGAGGAAAAGTGTGGACAACAATAGGATTTAAAAATCCTAGCTGTACAATGACATGAAAATGAAGGTTTTGCTAATATGGTTTAGCCTTGGGAACTTTGTTCCAGAAGGATTGTAGCTAGCTGAAATTTTGAATGTTCGGAAATAATCAGCCAAATGGCAAATGGCCGTGCTAAAAGAAACCAATGTGATGCTATGACTGAAGGGATTATTTTCTATGCCAAACCCATTTCCTGCAGATTGCAAAGTTGTTTTAATTCCTGTGCCTGTGTGAATAAAGCATGGCAAGAATGCTGAAATCCACTACCTTAAATAAAAAAAAGCATAGTTGGTATCAGTTCAGTATGTCCAAGAAGTGATGGGGTCCCAAAAACTCATCCCTCTGGAATCGGGAAGAATAGACTTCAGGCATGGAACACCTTCAACTAGTTTATAGAATCTGCGCAGGCATGGTAAGTCAATCCATAACTTTATTTGCAGAGAAATGAAAATTGTGCATCTATTGACTCAAGTTTTGAAAAAACAAATAAATATTGGGCGCTAAAGTTGAGAAAACATCCCCAAATTGAACTAATGAAAGCAAAAATGGAATGCCTTGCAAACATAAAATAAATTTCTTTAAAACAAAGCTTGCAGCTTATTTTGTACCACTTGCCTCATTTGACGAATCCCCTATGTTTATAATTTCTTGGGGTACTTGTCCTTCAGCAAGTATCAGAATAACGGATTTCCTCCAACTAGATATGAGGAAGATGAACGTCACTGTTTCAATCCCCAACATGCTCTTTCTGATAACTATCAGAAGCTGGACTTTTCCCCTCTCCCTTCGGGCAAAAGATAAAAAAGCTTGAAAGCAAACACCATCTGATTCGACAAGGCCAGAGATAAAAGCCTTTGTTCCAACCATCTGCTGTTCAAAAACCACCCTTGCCTGTCTGCACCTATTACATGCTATGTTTTGCCCTGCCTCTCCCCTCTTCCAGCTTTCTTCTGTCCCCTACAATCAGTCTGAAGAAGGGTCTCGATCTGAGACATCACCTATCCATGTTCTCCAGAGATGCTGCCTGACCCACTGAGTTGATACCAACAATTTGTGTCCCTTTGTGCTTTAATTAGTATCTGCAGTTCCTTGTTTCTTCATAACCAAAACTCTTGAATAAAGAAATGTGTGGCTGTAAAATTGAGATTTATGGCTGTTTTGAAAAGACCCTTTCCAAGATTTAATAGTTCAAACAAAATGCCATAACCTGGAAAGGATTTCATGTCAATTTATGTGGCAAGGCTGGGATAATGGCTATATTTGTTCAGCTACATCGGCCAATTTTTGTCTTTTTTCTCCTTGGTCTTCTGAGTAGATTAGATTTGGTTTTAAATGCAAAATGTTTTCCATTTTCTTTCTCTCTCACCTTCAAAAGATCACATTGCAGCATTTGACGATCTTTTGTATACTTAGTATGCTTTTGATCTTTTCATCCTTTGATCTCCGATTATCACACTTTCATTTTATATCAAATGACCTACCCCAGAAATCCAATTTCATTGGATTAGCGTTTAACATAAATTTAGATTTGAAGTAGAAATTGATACATGCAGAATTGATAGGGTTTAATTTTTAATGCACGTGCTTTCTCACAATTATTATAACTTCATCAATGACAATTGGTGTCTATCCGAACAAGAATCCGTGGATGAACAAAAAAAAAATCAATCTCTGCTGCTAATTCCAGATCCCAAGCATTCAAGAAGTATTATCCCACACTACAAAAAGGCCAAGTGTGATCTCTACAAGGTTATCTAGGATGTCCAAGAGATTTCCTAAACAAGCTGGAAGCTCTGTTTAATCATGTGGATGCCAGGCAACTGTACCGGGGCCTGATTACCATCACTGGCTAGAAGCCAAAGTCAGGGGCGATCACTGTCAATGGCAAGTATCTATCACATGGGCTTAATGACTTTTGCACTCGTTTTGAAAATACGCACAACAAAGGTCGACCTAGGTGTGGATTTTTTTTTCACTTCTCATCCACCATTTCCAGGCAAAGGATTGTCAATGGCCCATATTTAGCCAACATTGGTACCAGTCTTCCAGACAGTCTAGACTCCCTGCAATTTACGTGCATGAAAAATAGGTTTAGGGAGGACCCCATCTCTCTTGCCCCATATTCAGGCCTGGATCACCTTGATAATGAGAACGCCAATGCCAGGATATTGTTCATTGACTACAGCTCAGCCTTCACCACCATAGTAATGAATAAGATAATCTCTAAATTTCTGGATTCTGGTCTTGAGACCTCCATCTGCAACTGGGTTCTGGATTATCTGACCAGTGGATGGCAGTTGGCTAGCATTGGCTATAATATTTCCTCCACTGACCTACAACACTAATGCCCCTTGATTGTGTACCTAGTCCCTTGTTTTCCTTGTATATCCATCACTGTGTGGTTAAGTACAATGCCATCTCAATCTTTTTCACAGATGATATCACTGTCAGTCAAATCTACGACAATGAGACAAAATACCAGAAAGTATATAGTGTCACGGTGTCAGGGCAACAACCTAGCCCTAACATCAGCTAGACGTGTTGGTTGTTGGGGAACGGCGTAAGAACAACCCTGTCCTCATTACAGAGCTGCTACAGCTTTAAGTTCCCAGGCATTCACCAGTAATCTAATCTGGTCCTTTCATAGTGATGTGGTGATCATTTGCTTGGGCATCTGAGAAGATTTGGCATGTCAAATATTCTCTCAAGTTCCACAGAACGCAATAGAAAGTATTAAAGAAGGAACTGCAGATGCTGGAGAATCGAGGGTTACACAAAAAGCTGGAGAAACTCAGCGGGTGCAGCAGCATCTAAGGAGCGAAGGAGATAGGCGACGTTTCGGGTCAAGACCCTTCTTCAGTCTGAATCAGACTGAATCTGGATCAGTCAGACATCACTTATCCATGTTTTCCAGAGATGATGTCTGAATTGCTGATGTACTCTGGCGCTTTTTTTCCCACAGTCCAATTTGCCTCTTTCACATCCTCTTCCCAAAGGTGATGGTACACATTCTATCTGTTAAGTCTACTTCATTTGGTTATACCATTCATTTTCTTCAATATTCTTTTGCATGACTTGGGTTTTGCATTACAATTATGCACAATTCTGCTGCTTTACACTTATTTATTGTATTTATCATATTTTGTATTTTGAACTAATACGAACTAAGAGTTTTAATGTGCCTTGGTGCATGACTATGAACTAACCTAATGCTAATTGTAAAATAAAATTAGTTCTTTTGAGTTCAAATCATTTACAGAGTGTAATCTAATATTTGTTCTCAGCCTTGTTTGTTAAAGATGGACAGGGTATATTTGAGTGATGTAGGTATGGGTATTCTAAATTTTGATATTGTGCCAAAGTTTGGTAAGTTTCCAATTTGTGATGATGCATGGCTTTGTTGTCCACTTCAACTTATGGGTGTTGCTGTCAAAGTATTATGGAAGTGGATTTGCATGTTGTAGCACTTCCATTTGATCATTCTCTTTGCTCTTTCCGGCCATCAAAGTCGTGGGTTTAAGTTTTTTGTAAGAAGCCTTAATGAGTTGCTGTTTTGAATGTTTTGGGTTTGCTAAATAAGAAATCTGATGATGAGGGTGATGTTCATCAAACAGGCTAGTTTCTTTAAAATAGTATTGGGTTGCTTTACACATAGCTATTCTATATTTGTCCCATGTTCTGTGTCAAAGCAAATATTCCTGCTGACACCTAACTCTTACTTGCATTATTAATGCGATTACTCCAATTATTTAGTCCCTTTGACTGCTCGCTAATTAAGTCACAGTTCTGTAAATCTATTCCAATTTTTATTCTTTCCTTTGAGCATTTCAGACAGCTAACCATATTCTTTCAGTGTGGGCCTGACGATTGAATGCATCAAGTATGTGGTGGCTATGCATGTTTACTCCGTGTATACTGCCTAGTTCCTAGTTGTTTTCTTGCCTCTGGCAGGCCACTGAGTCCACATCAACCATCAATTACCCATTCACACTAGTTCCATGTTATCTCACTTTTGCATCCACTCCCTATATACGAAGGGCAATTTTCAAAGACCAAGTAACCTAGAAACCTGCATGTCTTGGGGATATGGGAGGTAACGGAGGGATAAGGGAGGTAACGGGGGGGGATATGGGAGGTAACGGGAGTATCTGGAGAAAACCCATGTGGTCACAGTGAGGATGTGTAAACTCCACAGAAATAGCACTCAATGTCAGAATTGTACCCAGGTCTCTGGTGCTGAGGCAGCAGCTCTACCAGCCATGCCACTATGCCGGATATTAGCTGCATAATTGTAAGGTGATAATGAATATAATTGTATGTTTCCTTTTCAGTTATTTCCATCAATTCTAATCTCTATGTCCATAAATTAATTACCAACTGCTGAATTCCTTTCCATTTTCTCCTCAAACTTATACATCATTGGAAGCACGCAGTTGTTTCAAGGTGTAAATCGTAAACTTTCCAGAATAATTTTGTTGTCTTCACTAGATAAACTGCAGTAGTTTAAGAAGACAGCCAAGCACTATATTTTGGAAGTTAAATAGGGCCTGGCAATAAGACTACTGGCAACCCCCATATCCTGGAAACTGAATGAAAATAACTTTGTGCCATCATATTTCCGCCATACTGTGATTCTCAAATTGATATGTTGAAAAGTCACCAACCTGAAATACTATTCCCCTCTCCATGAATGCTGCCTGATCTGGGAGTATTTCCAACATTTGGTAATAGTTGTTAGCAACATTGGTATACTTGCTTTTAGTTTGGAACTATGCAGTGTTATGTAAGGGTGTAAGTTTTATTTTTTAAAAGGTCACCGGTTCTATCCTTAATCTTCCAATGATGTTGAAAGGGTAAAAGATACAGATGGGAGTAAAAAGATTGTTTAATAGATATAACGGCTTAATTAACAGCATAGGATTATATAACAAAAGCATAGATTCATTGCAAATTCATTAAACTTGCATACAAATGAGTTGGGTCACCAAAAAAGGTCAACTTGTTCAAATGCTTTAACTGTTGTGTGTTCTGGGACATTGCCACGTTCAGAGTATACTGTTCATGGAACATTGCTTAATAAATAGTATTAAATGCTGCTGGTGTTGGGTCCTGAGCAGTAGTTTTGACGTTTAAAGGAGCATTCAGCTTTTCAGCCTTGTATGTATTGTAGTTAATGTTGTGATATAGGAAATGTGGCAGCCAATCTGCACACAGCATGTTCCTGCAACAGCAGTTATGGGTGGATAATATTTTAATTTCAGAAATGTTGAACATGGGACTGATATTGCCCAGTATACTGAGTATACTATTTGCCTTTTTTTGAAGTTAAGGCTTCCAATAACTCGTCTCCGAGCTAACTAAACCTGATTTTAACCTCATCTGAAAGAGCAGAATTTGTTTAGTATTGCATTTGAATGCCAGACTCCATTTTACTACTCATTTTTAAAATGGAACTTTTAAATATTTGCCCCCTATTTCCACTTCTGTTTTTCCAGACTCGTTTTGTCATCCTCCCTCCAAGTGCCACATGTTTAGTCACCAAAGGAGAGAGTTTGCCGATGTTCCTGTACAAAATTTGAAGAATTTAATGTTAAAATGTTTAAATATTTTTCAGCAGCCATCCATTTTTACAATTTCAATTGGACCAATTTAGAATTAGTTTGGGCATTATCTTGCCGGTGTATCATACTCTTGGATCTCTGCCACTTCAACAGTAAATGGTCATTGCATTGTACCTGTTTTATGTTCCAACTTGTCCTTCTAGTGATTCATTTGCTTTTCTATTAAAGAGCAACTTGCCTTGTAGTCTAATTGAAGGTTTTTGCCTGTGCCACGGTATGGACTACTATCCACAACGTTCTGTAATTTTCTACTGGACTGTTGTGATTATGGACCAGAAGCAATGATTAGTAATTATTTTGGCATTTCAGCACTTTCCAGAAAGTTTTATTTTAATTTAATTATGCAATTATGCTGGAAAAATCGAAAGTAGATTTTAGCAGCATCTATGGAGAAAAGGAGTAGACGACATTTCGGGTCGAGACCTTTCTTCAGACTGATGTCGGGGGGGGGGGGGGGGGCGGAGGAAGCGGCAATAGGCTGTGTGGGAGATCTGGGTAGAGGAAGGAGGGAGAAAGCAAGGACTACCTGAAATTAGAGAAGTCAATGTTCATACCGCTGGGGTGTAAACTACCCAAGCGAAATATGAGGTATTGCTCCTCCAATTTACACTGGGCCTCACTCTGGCAATGGAGGAGGCCCAGGACAGAAAGGTCAGATTCGGAATGGGAGGGGGAGTTGAAGTGCTGGGCAACCGGGAGATCAGGTTGGTTAGTACGGACTGAGTGGAGGTGTTGGGCGAAGCGGTTGCCTGGTCTATTTATAGACCACCATACTCATTCAAGAAATCAGAGCTTTGAAGCCAAGCCAGTGTTTAATTGCCCATCCCTAATTGTCCTTGAAGGTGATGCTGAGCTGCCTTTTAGAACTGGTGTGGGTGAACACCCAGTGCTATTTGGGAGGGAGTTCCTAAATTTTAACCCAATAATAGTGAAATGACAGCAACACTTTTCCAAATCAGGCTAGTGTGTGCCTTGGGGAGCAACTTCTAGATGGTGGTTTTAGGCTGATTTTGCTAAACGTGTCCTTCCAGCTGGTAACGGCCATTGATTTGGAAGGAGCTGTTGCGCTTTCACTATATGAAGAGTCATAAAGGCTGAATGTAGTGCAATCATCAGTGAACATTCGTACTTCTGATTTTGCAATTAGAGGAAGGTAATTGATGAAGCAGTTAAAGATGTGGCAGACGCCTTCCGGAGAAGCTGCAGCCTGGACCGCGTGGGCCATTGGTGGAGCATCGCACCTGGCAGTGGAGTCTCGTGGCCTGGGCTTACCACGCTGAAACCTCGCAAGTCGGAGGTAAAGCCTCGCTGGCCGACTAAGCCCGCGGCCACCGGTGCCTGGGTCTGCATGACTGGGGTCTGGGCCGGCGCCACGGGGGCGTCAGGAGAGGACCTGGCAGCGTTACCTTGGGTATGCAAGCAAATAATTTCACGGTGACTTGTCACATGTGACAATAAAATATTAATTTCAAATCAATTCTGTGGTTGCGCAAAGGACACTGCCCAAAGGAATTTCTGCAGAGATGTCATGTGGCTGAAATGATTGATCTCATGTCATCATAAGCAGCTTTCATTGTGTTTGATATGAATCCAATCAATGGAGGGATTTCCTCTGATTTCCATTGGGTCGTTCAGCAAGGGTTCCTTGATACCACGCAGTTCATCAAATGCTGCCTTGATGCCAAGAACAGTTACTCTCAATTAACTTCTGTAGTTCATTTTTTTAAAATCAATGTTTGAACCAAGGCTGTAATAGAAACATACAAAATAGGTGCAGGAGTGCACATTCGGCCATTCGAGCCAGCCAGATATATAAGATCAGGAGCTGAGTGACTTTTGCAGAATCCAAACTGAGCTTCTGAAAGCAAATTGTTGTTAAGTAACTAAGTGCCGCTTGATGGAACTATAGCTTATCTCTTCCATCACACTGATCGAAAAGAGACTAAAGGGATGGCAATTAGTTGGGTTGGATTAGTTTTGTGTGCAGATCATCTGGGCAATTTTGCACATTATTGGGTACATGCCTCCATGTCCATAGATTGGCTGCTGGTTCCATAAACTCGCTTCGTATCTCATCTTTGTTTCATCAGCTTTTAGTTCCTTTGGGGACAATTGGATCTTCCTTCACAGGCAAGGTGAGATGTCCTGTCCTAATTCAGGCACTGAGTATTCAACACAATTCCTGATTCTGGCTCCAGAGACTGCATCTGTTTCCCTGATTTTATCTTATTCAAGCCACTGCTATGTTGGTTTTTACTTGACCTCTTATATCACTGAATAAATAAATTACTCATTTATATCAAGCCGTGAGGTGTGTTTAATGCTTTACTATGGCAGCTTGATAGCACCGTATTGCCACGAGGAACTACTCTGCAGTCCCATGATAACCTTAATCCAAACTAAGAACAAAGAGTTGAAATCCAGACGTGAGAGTGACCGCTTTTGACATTAAGGCAGCATATCACCATATGGCATTGAATGTCCCTGGTAAGATTGAAGCGTATGAAAATGCTTCAATGGTTGGAGATAACTATCTTTGTGTGGGTTAGGTGAATGTTTGTCAGTCATCCCAGCCCCATGCAGGAGCTCTTTAGAGCAGTGTTTTAGTGCATGCTGCCATGTTTTTGAAACCCTTACTGTGGAAAAAAATTGTAAAGACCCCTTTGGCAAAACTTTTCTAATATTTACTGTAATAGCTCTGGTTTCAGAACTGAAAACAAAAAGCAAGAATCACTGCTTGGAAAGAAGCAAGTTTTATGCCCAGTCTGAAGTTGCAAGAATCATTTTCTTCATTCTGTCTCTCTGTTCTGGAGGTGTTCGAGGTGGGTAGCATTGCAGAGTGGAGGAAAGAGGTGGGGAGGTTGCAAGTTGGTAGAGGACCGCTGTCTTGTCAAGTATAAAGGCATTTCTAATGAGCTTCAATGAGAAGTTCACAATTACTTCAAACTCTGTGTCCAAAGATATATCCATGCAAATGCCAACTGCACAGTCTAACTGGATTATTGAGGTTTACCTGATTTTGCTTCTGGATTATGTTCAGGGTTAGATTTCTCTCATTTTTGAAAAGAAACAATCCTGCAAGGAACCATGTACCTGCACTCCTAGATCCCTCTGCTCTACAACACTCCCCAGTGGCCTACCATTCACTGTGTAGGTCCTGCCCTTGTTAGATGTCCCAAAATGCACCACCTCACACTTCTCTGTATTAAATTCCATCAACCATTCCTCAGCCCACCTGGCCAATCGATCCAGATTCTACTGCAATCCTTCACAACTACCTGCAAAACCACCCACTTTTGTATCATCAGCAAACTTGCTAATCTTGCCCTGTATGTTCTCATCCAAATCATTGATGCAGATGACAAACCATAACGGGCCCAGCACCGAAGCTTGAGGCACACCACTAGTCACAGGCCTCCAGTCCGAGAAGCTGCCTTCCACTATCATCCTCTGCTTCCTTCCATGGAGCCAATTTGCTATTCATTCAGCTCTCCTTGGATCCCATTTCTGCTTGGATCCCATGCGATCTAACCTTCCAGAGCAGCCTACCATGCGAAACCTTGTCAAATGCCTTACTGAAATCCATGCATACAACATCTACTGCTCTGCCTTCATCCACCTTTTTGGTCATGTCTTCAAAAAAACTCAATCAAATTTGTGAGACACCACCTCCCAAGTACAAAACCATGCTGACTATCCCTAATCAGCCCTTGCCCGCCCAAACGCCTGTATAACCTGTCCCTCGGAGTACTCTATAGAACTTTCCAACTACAGATGTTAAGCTAATCGGCCTATAGTTCCCAGCATTTTCCCTGCAGCCCTTCTTGAAAAGAGGCACAACATTTGCCACCCTCCAGTCTTCCGGCACCTCTCCTGTATTTAAGGATGACTCATAAATTTCAACCAGGGCGCCCGGAATTTCCTTTCTGGTTTCCCACAATATCCTCGGATATATCTTATCAGGCCCTGGAGATTTGTCTACCTTCATACACGATAGTACCTTCAGTACTACTTCAACGGTAACACTGGCTGCTTTCAAGACACTTCCATTGACTGCCCAAGATCCTCCGTCATACTGTCTTTCTCCTCTGTAAATACAGAGGAGAAATACTCATTGACCTTGCCCATCTCCTGTGGCTCCACAGAGAGGTGGCCGCTTTGATTCCTGAGAGTTCCCACTCTCCCTCTCTCTCTAGTTACCCATTTCCCCCTTATGTGTGTATAAAGTGTTTTGGGATTGTCAATGCTACCCGCCAGATCCATCTCCTGGCTCCTTTTTGCCCCTCTGATCTCCTTTTGCAGTTTACGCCTTGGTTCCCAAAACTCGTCCAGGGATGATATGAAACGATTTTCCTTATTAGGCTATGCAAAAGATTACAGTTGTTTGGTTCATGCTGGATAGATGTCTCTTCCTGTTCATCATTAACTTGTATATATATATAAACTTTACCATAAACACTTGATTTATTTAGCTCAGCATCTGGAAGCCAAGTATAACTTGATTCTGCTGCTCCACTGTATCAAATGAATTTAAGATTTAAACAGAGAGTTGCTTTTCAGATCCTGAAACCAAATCAGCAAATCATAAAACCAGTTGTAATGTTAGTGTTCCATGCTCTCCACTTGGTGATCTTTGGGGTCGAATTGTGGATTGATTTTTATTGTGAGCTGAGCTAACAAAACCTGGTGTGTGCAGTCTTTGAGCAAAGGCTTCAATTGAGCTAGGCTTGATTAGAGAACTCTGCAAAGTATTTTGCAAAACAGTTTGAAATTCATTTCTGCTCAAAGCAGTCTTTGCCAGATGTTGCATGTCTTGACACTGTGGAATTAGTACAAAGGAAAGCAGTAGTTAAGTAAGCACTAAGAAGCTCTGAAAAACCCCTACATTTTTGTGTCTTGCTCGTTGCCTCAACTGAGTACTATGTCATTATATTCAATGTACTATGTTTACAGATGTGTTATGCTGCTGTAAGAATTTCATAGTTCCGTTTCAGGACATGTGACAATTAAACACTTTTGACTCTTGTCTTGACTATCTTTGTGCTTTGGCCTTTTTGTTTTAGGAGGGTGGTTTGATTTTTCAAAATATAATCTTGGAGGATTAAGAGGAAGAACACAGATTCTAAATATTTTTAAGGTACTTGAGTTTTTTAAATTTCACTTGAGTATTTTTAACTCACTTGAAATTGCAAAAAATTGCATCTTTTTATTTCTCTCCACTCCCCATTACAGGTAGGTTTAGTGTTAAAACAGACACAAAAGACTGCAGATAATGGAATCTGAACCAAAACTAAAATACTCGAGGAATCCGACAGATCAAGCAGCATCTGTGGAGGCAAAT
Organism: Raja brachyura; assembly: GCA_963514005.1. The sequence continues at coordinate 10,867,127 of OY740785.1, forward strand.
GGATAGTGAGCCCAAGTCGAGACTGGACTGAAATTATGGAAGGGAGGTGGCCAGTGTAGAGGTTGGGGGTGGGGTGGTGTAGTAGGGCAGTAGGTGGATTCGGGTGGGGAGGATTGGATTAGCGGATGGAGTTGCTGGGGGTGAAGCAAGGAGTGGAGGAAACCAGACTGGGATGTGATTGGTGGACGTAACTGTTGGTTGCAGATGATGGCATCGTATGGGAAAGGAAGGAATCTTATGGTCCAGTATGGGGCCAAATAAGGGAGGGTGGGGTAGTAGGATGGTAATACTGGGGGAAGGGGACTGGCAGGGTGGAGGTAGGTAAAGTGGGTGCGGAAGCAAGTGAGGGAGTGGGCATAGTGTTGTGGGAAAGGGTTTGTGTGGAGAGATCTTGGTGAAAAGAGGAACCGAGGAAGAGCAGGTTACCTGAAACTGGAGAATTCAATTGCTATCGGATTGTGGAATATGAGGCAGACACAAAATGCTGGAGTAACTCAGCGGGTCAGGCAGCATCTCTGGAGAGAAGGAATGGGTGATGTTTTGGGTTGAGACCGTTCTGACTGATGTCAGGGAGGGAGCGGGCCAAAGATAGAATGTAGTTGGAGACAGTAAGACTAGTGGGAGAACTGAAAAGGGGGAGGGTATGGAGAGAGAGAAAGCTCTGAACTTAGAGAAGTTATAGAATATGAGCTACTGGTTTGCGTAGGGCCTCCTGGCAATGTAGGAAGGCGACAACAGACTGGTTGGGCGGGGGGGGGGGGGGGTTTAAATTATTAGCAACCAGGAGCCCGAGGTGGACAGGGAGTGAGTGCTCGATAAACTGGGTGCCTTGTCTGTGCTTGGTCTCACCGATGTGGAGAGGGTCACGTCAAGAGCAGCTAATGCAATAGATGAGGTTAGAGAAGATGCCTGTGAATCTCAGCCACGCCTGGGATGGCCATTTTAGTTTCTGGATAGTGGCAAAGGAGGTTAAGGGACAGGTGATGCACCTCGTGCGGTTGCAGGGGAAAGTGCCTGGTGAGGGGGAGGAATAGGAGTGGAGTGATCGGCAAACCAAGGAGTCACGGAGGGAGTGGTTCCTGTGGAAAGGATGGGGAAGCCGAAGATGCGACTGGTGGGATCACTATGTAGTTGGCACTAATGTCACGAATGGTGTACCAGATATAGAGGCTTATGGACTGAAAGATGGGAACCATGAGGAATCTATCAATTTTCTGTATTTATGTGGGGCGTTAGAGAAGGGGTGAGAGTGGATATGTGGAGGACATCTGTGTCCTTGTGTGCAAGGCTTCATCTTGAACAGATTTGGCAGAGGTAGAAGGGATTAGGTCCTTACAAGAGACGATGGAAGAAGGTGCAGTTGCAGTCGCTGTGGGAATTGGTGCTGTAAATGTTCGTGGATAGTTTGCTTCCTGATATGGAGACAGAATAAGAGAGGGGAGAGATTTCAGAAATGGTGGAGATGAATTTGAGGGCAGGATAGTGGTTGGTGGTGAAGTTGATGGAATTGGGTTCAGCAGGGGTGAAGGAGACAGCACTAACGTTGTCATCCATATAACCAAATGTAGGTGGGAAGAGTTTGTACAAAGGGTAACAAGCTGGAGTCAAGTTATGTGGAGATTATTTCCACTTTGGGGACAAGAGCAGGCAGAAACAGTGGGCCTGTGAGGGCAGTCCTGTTTGCCAATCTTGGGTTGAAGATAGAACAAGCAGTGCAGGATTGGTGAACTATCAGATTGGAGGCCGTGGAGTGGAAATCTTGCGATGATAGATTTATGATGGTATGGGAAACAGTTATTATCAATTATGGCTGATATCTGATGGGTGATGGTTTTTGGCTGAGATGGGGAGAGATGCTTGGAGGTTTTGCAAATTTATCACAAAATAGGCATCACAAAATTATTGACCCAAATACAGTTACGGTAAATTTCAAAATGTGCCTTTCTCTGGCTATCTCATGATCTTTGCCTAAAGATGTCACGTGTGTATATAATTAGAAAACACATTATATGCTGCTTTTGAAAATATTATTTCTTCATATTCAGAAGTTCACATTTTATTGCCATAATCTTTTTACTGTCAACTTTGAAGTTTTCCTGGATCATTGCCTGGTTGTTTTTGTTGAACACATTAATCTTGAATCTTTTGAAACAAACTTGTTCAAATTACATTTTATTCTTGGTTTCTGATTAAGTTCACAACTAAATATACTCGGTCATAGAAGCAACTTAGAGAAGTTGTTAACATTTAGTCTGTCGTTTTGTGCACTCTTGTATTCACTACTTTTTATATTCGCCCTTTTGTTTGTTCTAATTGCAACAAATTAGCAACTGCTCAAACGGGTCACCTTTGAGTTTGGTGCATGTTCTGATCATGTAATCTTGGAGTTCATTTGTGTCTTCCGAGTTGAAGGAAAGCTACATAGTCCATTTCAAGCTATGTTAAAAGTTTCCCAATGTCTAGAATTGTTCAATGATATCTGATTAAAAATGCCAGTACATGATTGTTTGAAATTATCCAGCTTAATTTCAGAATCTTTTAAACATGAATAATGCTGTTTCCTGATTCAGAGTACAGAAAGCAGATCTTGTATCAGACCTATGCAAGCTCAGCAACAAAGCTCAAGTGATGTAGTGAAAGATTTTTTTTTCTATGGAGACCTCCTGAGCTGATGCAACTCGTAGACCACAGGGCAGTGTTCCCTGCTTGCTCAGTTCCTGAGACCTGCTGAACTTGTAGCCGGCATCTGAAGGAATTAGAAAGATATATTTGCAGAATCATTAACTTAATCGCAGGATAAGCAATTCAACATCCATGTCTTTTCTTAGGTCAATGGCCCTAAGGTCCTAATTACTCTGTCGCCCTATGTTGGGCAGGCCATCATTGTCTGCATGTCCTAACCTAACGGATCCTGACTACGTGTGCTGTCTGTACGGTGTTTTTATGTTCTCCCGTGACCTGCATGGGTTTTCTCCAGGATCTCCGGTTTCCTCCCACGCTCCAAAGACGTACGGGTTTGTAGAATAATTGGCTTGGTGCAATTGTAAATTGTTCATAGTGTGTAGGGTAGTGTTAGTGTGTGTGGAGATCGCTGGTCGGTGCAGACTCGGTGGGCCGAAGGGCCTGTTTCCGCATTGTATCTCTAAACGAAACGAAACAAAACTGGAGCAGAAATGCAGATTTAGACATAGGACAGGAAGTGGGAAACCTACACACTGATTCCTTCAGTTCCCCCTTCCTTATTTTCTCCCCCCTAATTCAGTATCTCTGCCTCTTCCCATTGCTCCCATTTTATGCTGTTAACCCTCCCTTTATCTTTCCCCACTTATTGGATCAGATTCAGGCCCATTTTCCTTTGTTTCCAGCGTCTGGTTAGTTTCATGTGCAAAAAAATATAAGTTTTCCTCTTGATTTCTGTGATTTGACCTCCCTGGATGCAGCAGCTAGGCTGCCAGAAACCTGCGGTTCTGCTGGAACTTCACATAACTCTCTGGGGGAAATTTTCACCTGCCTACACAATGTTGCCTGGTCTCAATAGCTGGTGTGTGGTCCTGGCATGGGATATATGGTTGGTGTAATCAAGAACGCATGCCAGCACCTCTACTGGAAGTTTAGAGATTCAGCATGTCATTGAATACTTTAACAAACTTCGACAGATGCACTGGAGAAGGTATCCTAAATGATTGTATCATGGCCTTCTCGAGCAATTCCTACGCACAGGAATATTTGAGGTTGCAGACTGGTGGACTCGGTCCCATGGATCAAGGGCACCGCCCGTCCCATTGCATTGCGGACATCTACTGACGCGATGCTTCAAGAATGCAGTCTACCATTAAGGATCCACGCCATCCGGGTCATGCCCTCTTCTCACTGCGACCATTGCGCATGAGGCACAGCATCCAACCCCTGAAAATATGCCTGATGTCCCATGCCAAGTTCCAGAACAGCTACTTTGCAACAACCATCGGATTCTTGAGCTGTAGAAGCAAGTAGCTGCAAATGTTGGTTTACAAAAAAAAGATGCACAGTGCTGGAGTAACTCCGCGGGTCAGGCAGAATCTCTGGAGAACATAGTTTGTTGCTGTCTTCAAGGAGACTTGGCTTTGCCATCTTTTAATGTCATTGGAGATGAGAATTTGAAGATGACCATGCTAAGTGCTGAGATCTCCAAAAAATCATGTTTTTTAGAGTGTGAATTAGTTTCCCTTAACTATTGTTAACTAACTCCATTGTTTTCTGGCCTGTGATTACCAAGTTATCCCTTCCTTTTTTTTAATTTTATTGGTTTACGGAATTTGCGTGTGACTGAATGGGTCAGTATTGAATTGGTATCCTTAATTGCTCCATGTGTGAATAATTTCCGCTAGACAGAAGCTATTTAAATGAGCCACATTGCTGCTGGTCTGATGTTGATGATAGACCAGACAGCCCAAGGGAATTTGTCAGCCATCTGGTGGGTTCAGTCATCACTGACTCGTTATTTCTTGCAGATTTACTCGTTTAAATTCATCCCCCCCACCCCCTGATGTTGGATTTCAACTGGTATCTCCACATAGGTTGTCCAGGTCTTTGGATTTCTTGTCCAATCATTTAACGTCAATGATGTTTGCAGGGGATCTGCACCTTGCAATTGAGAATATTTTCATAAAATGGAAGTAGCAATGCTTAAGAACCTGCTAAGACAATTGCCACTTTACAAATACAGAATATACATATCCAAGAGAGTTGGAGCAATGTTTTTGCTTGAAGATTCTATGATAATCCTTGCTGATGAATTTGGTTATGTTCTATGTTCTTCTATGTTTGCATTGATATTGTGATAAGGAATTAATTAGTAATAAAAATGACCTGCTGTTGTTGGTTTATATCAAAGACAGATACAAAATGATAGAGTAACTCAGTGGGTCAGGCAGTATCTTGGAAAATGGATAGGTGACATTTCGGCTTGGTACCCTTCTTCAGACTGATTGTAGGGTGGGAAAAACAGCATTTTGTGTTTCACTTGGGTAGCTTACAACCCAGTGGTATGAACCTTAAATTCTGTAATTTTGGGTAACTTCTACATATACTCTCCATTCCCCACTCCTCGCTTTCCCGACCCCCCCTGCCCCTTGCCCCCCCCCCCCCCCCCCCTTCACTAAAAGTGGGTTAACCAGTTCCACAGTTCACAACAATGTATTCCTCTTGGGATAAAACTGTCCCTAGCCAACAATTGGCCTATCGAGGAACCACCTTGCCTGACGTCATCTGTTGACGGCCCTGATATGTCCTGGTCTTCTGCTTCCAGTACTTCTTCTCTCCCCCCCCCCCCCCCCCCGAAGAAGGGTCCTGACTTGAAATGTAATGTATCCATTTTCTGCAAGGAATTAATTTGTTTGGTTCAGCTCTAGTTTAAAGCATAGTTTGAATTTAACAATCCACTGATATTGTTCAAGGAAACTTTATGGCCCCTAGTCCACTTTGGAAAAACATTTAGTTTTCTACTGGTATCTACTATTCTCAGTTTCATAAATATTTAAATTACATCTAGCATTGTTCTTTGCCACTGTTCTTAAAATATCTCTAGCATTTAAAAAAAAAAAAAAAATCTGTCCTGGGGGGAATGGAGAGAAAGGAGGAGGGAGAAGTTTAAATTGCATTAAATTGCCCAGGGCTTCTTGTAGTTTCTCAGTTCTGTTGCATGTGTGAATATTTAGGGGATGATGTGGGTTCAGGCAGTAAAACTGGTACTGGATGCAATTATAATAGTTATATTCTGCAAAGGCATTTCCTGTCTTTTTTCCTTCCCCCACTGGAATTCTTTTATCTGCAAATCTATGAAAAACCACCGAATAGAGGCTAGCAGAGTTCTGTCCCTTAATTGAGATTGTTTTTCACACTGCATCTTCCATTCCCCTTTGGTTTCAGTTGTTGCACTGATTTCAAAGGGGAAACCCAGCTGATAAGATCAGAAACTGGTGCAACCGTATCAAAAAGTGAAAAGATTTAACCATTTCAACAACCTGAATATTATTTTAAACTATTGCAAATTTTCATCAATTCATAGAATCTAAGCAACAAAAATTCAGAATTTGTTTTTGTTTTTAATAAATGTTCAAATAAATGGTGTCAATAAGTTTGTATAATGAACTACAACTTTTATCTCATGTAATGTTCTCATCCAAGTGTGTTATTTCAGTTGAAGGAATAACCTTGGATCAAGTGTTGGGCTTGTGTTTGATTTCTATTAAGAAACTTTATTTTAAACATCTTGTTGAAGCACATTTGCATTTACTCCAGGATACAACTGACAAGTGAGTCTCTTGAGTAGAAGGGATATAGGAAACTGGTGGACAGCCAAACAGCCAATCTTGTACCATTATTAAAGAAGTGCTGCAGGGTTATGCCCTGAAATAATGGACTAGTTACTCTTTAATGTTGGGAGAGTTTATTGGATGAGCTTGCAAGAGAGGAATTATTTGCATTTGGAAAGGCTAAATCTGATTAGGGATATTCAGTATGGCTTTGTGCATGTGAAATCATGTCTCTCAAATTTGAGTTTTTTGACGAAGTAACAGAGGATTAAGAAGGGCAGTGTGGTAGACATTTTATCCATAGATTTCAGCAAGGCCTATGAGTCTGTCTTGTAGGTTAGAGCACATGGAATCCAGGATGACATAGCCAATTGAATACAAATGAGACTGCAGATGTTGGAATTAGTTTAGTTTAGAGATACAGCGAGGAAACTTCGGCTTTAGGTCTGTGCCAACCAGCGATCCCTGCACATTAACACTATCCCACACCTATTAGGGACAGTTTTTACATTTACCAAGCCAATTAACCTACAAGCCTGTGGAGTGTGGGAGGAAATCGAAGATCTCAGAGAAAACCCATGGAGGTTGCGGGGAGAATGTACAAACTACGTACAGACAGCACCCATAGTCAGGGTCGAACCCGGGTCTCTGGTGCTGCATTCACTGTAAGGCAGCAACTAATGCTGCGCCACTGTGACCGCCCTTGAGCAATCTTGAGCAAAAACCAAACTCAATTCAATTAAATCTTTAATTGTCATTGTGCAATGTACAATACAGAGACAACGAAATGCAGTTGGTATCTCCGAAGGGCGAACTTACGAATAAACAAGTAATTACACAGTAGTATGAGTATATACATCTATACATATACAATGGTATCCGTGCAATTTGCTGGTGATTGGATAGTCCGGGGGGGAAGGGGAGGGGGAGAAGACAGGCAGTCATTGAGGTGCAGTGTTGAGAAGTGTGACAGCCGCAGGGAAGAAGCTGTTCTTGGGCCTGCTGGTACGGCAGCGGAGGGACCTGTAGCGTCTCCCGGATGGGAGGAGGGTAAACAGTCTATGTTTGGGGTGTGAGCTGTCCCTGGCGATGCTGTGTGCCCTGCGTAGGCATCGTTTACTATGGACAGACTCAATGGAGGGGAGTTAGGAGCCTGTGATGTGTTGGGTGATCTTCACCATCCTCTGCAGAGCTTTCCGGTCGGCGACGGAGCAGTTACCATACCACACTGTGATGCAGTTGGTCAGGATGCTCTCGATGGTGCAGTGATAGAAATTCACCGGAATCTGGGGAGACAGGTGGACCTTCTTAAGTCTCCTCAGGAAGAAGAGACGCTGGTGAGCCTTCTTGATCAGCGAGGATGTGTTGTGGGTCCAGGAGAGGTCATCGGAGATGTTGACCCCCAGGAACCTGAAGCTGGAGACACGTTCCACCTCCGTCCCGATGATATGGATGGGGTTGTGCATGCAGCCTCTCAATCTCCTGAAGTCCACAATGAGCTCCTTGGTTTTCTTGGAGTTGAGGGCCAGGTTATTGTCAGCACACCATGCTGTTAGGAGCTGAACCTCCTCCCTGTAGGCAGACTCATCGTTGTCGGTGATGAGGCCAATCACCGTTGTGTCATCTGCATACTTGATGATAGTGTTGGTACCATGTACAGGTATGCAGTCATAGGTGAAGAGGGAGTAGAGGAGGGGGCTCAGCACGCAGCCATGGGGTACGCTAGTGCTCAGGGTGAGGGTAGAAGAGGAGTGGTTATCCAGCCTAACAGACTGTGGTCTGTTGGTTAGAAAGTCCAGTAACCAATTGCAGAGGGAGGGGTTGATGCCCAGGTCATCGAGTTTGGCGATCAATTTAGAGGGGATAATGGTGTTGAATGCTGAGCTGTAGTCGATGAACAGCATTCTCACATAAGTGTTTCTGTTGTCGAGGTGGGAGTGTGCGGAGTGGAGTGCCATTGAGATGGCATCCTCCGTGCTCCTGTTCTTGCGGTATGCAAACTGGTAGGGGTCCAGAGTGGGAGGTAGGCAGCAAACTGTCGGTGAATCTCAGTGTTTGGCAGATGATGTTTCAGATTGGGACACTTTTTCAGACTAATGGAATAGTCACAAAGCATAAAAACAAGCCCTTTGCCCGATTCATCCATACTGACATAAATGCCCATCCAAATGGTCCCATCTGCCCTTGTTGTCCTACGTACCTCTATACCTTTCCTATCAAAATACCTTTCCAAATTCTTAAAATGTTGTTGTATCTGCCTCAACTGCTACCTCTGGCAGCTTGTTCCATATACCACCATCTTAAACCAATGCTCTCTATTCTTGATTTCTCCAACCCATGGAAAAAGAAACTGCATTCAGTCTATCTATTCCCCTCATGATTTTAGACACTCTAAGATCAACCCTAGTATGGATAGAAGTGACAAGAATTATGGCCAGCATTGAACACACTGGGCCAAGGGACATGTTTCTATGCTGTACTATTCTGACACTAATATTCAAACCAAATTCAGAGTGAATGAGGTGAATGCTGCATAATGTCAGTGTTTGATAGATTAACTACACTGTATAAAAACCTGGCTCTAGTATTCAGTGCAAATTTTTGTACGTTGGTGCCATTTTGCTGCACTAACACCATATCCCTTGGCTTGCACAACATCTAAAATGTTTTATTGGCCTTGGTAACTGAATTACCACGGTAGGGAATTCCAAACATTGAGTATTTTTTTTTTTTAAATTCTCACCTCTGCCCTTAATATTCAAGAAGGGGAGTGTGCTGATGCAGTATCTGTTGAATTCTCTGAATGCATTTGATAATGGTGCCATATAAAAGATATGAGCTCATGGTATTAGGGGTAGACTGGTTATCATAGAAAACAGTCAGAATAAAGTTGAAGGGAGATGAAAGAGGCATGTTTGCTTTTAAATACAGTGGTAGGTGCCTGGAATGCAGTGCCAGGGGAACTAGTGGAAGTAGACTTGATAGCAGAATTTAAGAATCATTTATACAAATACATGAAAGGTATGTATTAACATATTTTGGACTGGTGGAGTACATTGAATGAGGGGATATAAATAGAATATCATCAAGCAGTCATATAAAACTGAGCTGCAAATTAATGTACTAAATGTTCTGCCCCATAAGGTATATTAGTCTACCCCTAATACCATGGATGGCAGATCATTGGTATTCAAAGAGAAGGTACATAAAACTTAGGAAGATAAGGCAATTGAAGGTATGTGCAACTGGCACAGAAGGGGGGGGGGGGGGGTTGAGAGTTGGGGTAGATTAGCTATGATTATGTTGAATGGTAGGCCGGACGACCTTTTCCTATCTTGTTTGTGCATTCCCCTTTTGAAATTGTGATCGATGGTTCTCAATACCCTAGTCATGAGACGGGTACCTCTGCATCTGCACTCTTGGGTCTTGTCAACAATATAGTTCCAGTGAAGTTGCCACTAATTCTAAAATAGATGAGTTGAGGACAAGTCTGCTTAGTCCTGGAATGGGGATAGTCAAATGAAACTCCCAACCCATGATTCAACCTGGTAAAATTTCACTTAACTTTAAATTTGCTGCCGATGTTTACCACCGTTGTTGGATGAATAATGGGCAGTGATGAGTCAGAGTTGAGGAGGAAGATTGAAAATATGATTGTTGCCGGAACAAAAACCTTGCTTTCAAAGTCAGCAAGACCAAAGAGCTGATTGTTGATTTTAGAAGGGGAAAGACAAGGATTCACAAACCTGTCTTCATCCACAGATTGCCAAATCTCTGAAGATCTGTCCTGGGCCCAGCACATTAATGTCATACAAACCATTCTCCCATTGACTCCATCTACACTTCATGCTGCCTCAACAAGGCCACCAGCATAATCAAGGACCAGTCACAAAGTTCAGTATGTCGATTAATATTCTCTTGAACTTGTGTTCAGTAAAGAGAGTATTCACTGGTTGCATCGTGGCTTGATTTGATAACTCAAAAGCCAGGTACAAAGGAGATTACAATGGTAGATGGTAGATGCTGCTCAGTTCACCAGCAGTGCAGACCTCCCCACCGTCGAATGGATCTAGCGGAGGCACTGCGTCAAAGGCAGGCAGTATCGTCAAAGACCCACTGTATTTGCATTTTTTCATTTCAATCCTACCATCGGGAATAAGTAGTCTGAAAACCATGACCACCAGGTTCAAAAATAGCTTCTTCCCAACAGCCATCAGGCTCTTGAACTGTACACGACACTTTTAAGAATTTAAAGAAAACTAGACTAAGTGATTCTCTTAACGCTTGGCTAATTTACCGGAGCGAATTAGCATTAGCTCCTTTTGGGAGTTGTCGGGGCAGATGACGCTTCCAGTCCGAGCAGCGGACAGGTCGGTGGCTCCAATCCTAGCGATGAGACTCGATTAGCAAGACCAATGTCGGGCAGAGCTATAGTGATGGGTGACTCCATTGTCCGAGGTGCGGACAGGTGATTCTGTGGCGACAGGCGAGACTCGAGAATGGTCTGTTGCCTCACTGGTGCCAGGGTTCAAAATATCACAAACCGACTTCAGAACATCCTCGAGAGAGAGAAGGTGAACAGCCGGCAGTAGTTGTGCATGTGGGCACATACGACGTAGGGAAGAAGAGGAAGGAGGTTCTGCAATGTGTGTTGAGACAGTTAGGAAGAAGACTGAAAAGCAGTACTTCTAGGGTGGTTATCTCTGGATTGCTTCCAGTACCTCGTGCTAGTGGGGACAGGAACAGGGAGATAGGGGATTCGAATGTGTGGCTGAGGGGCTGGTGCAGGGAGCAAGGATTTAGATTTATAGACCACTGGGATCTCTTCTGGGGTATGGGTGACCTGTACAAAAGGGATGGGTTACACTTTAACTGGAGGGGGACCAACGTTTTGGCAGGCAGGTTTGCTAGTGCTACACGTGTGGGTTTAAACTAAATAGTGTGGTGAGGGATTGACAAATTAGGAGTATAAAGATGGAGTTAAAGGGGAAGTGAGTACAGGAAAAGTTACAAAAGATTCCCGAATTAATGGGAAGGAAAGTTCGACAAGGGATAAGAGAGTAAGGTCAGGGCTAATAGTGTGAGAGGGGAGGTGAATACCGAAGTCAAAGTGTTGTATATGAATGCGTGAAGTATAGGAAATAAAGTGGATGAGCTTGATGCTCAATTAGAAATTGGCAAGTATGATGTTGTGTGAATTACTTAGACATGGTTGCAAGAGGACCAGGACTGGGAACTGAATATTCAAGGGTGCCATCAATATAGATTGGGTTGTGTATACTGCTTTGCTTCCTGAGGTTGATCATAATCTCTTTTGGTTCACTGACATTGAGGGAGAGAGGCTGTTTTCTTGGCACCAATGTACAAGGTTCTCAATCTCCTTTCTGTGTGTCTCATCTATTTGATATCTGGCCCACTAAGGTGGTGTCGTCTGTGAACTTGTAGATTGATTAAATTGGTATTTGGCCACACAGTCATGAGTGTATAAGAACTATGGTAGGGAGCTGAGAAAGTATCCTCGTAGGGCACTAGCGTTGAGACTTATTGTAGAGGTGGAATTTTCATCTATTCTCACTGATTGTGATTGTAGACACAAAATGCTGGAGTAACTCAGCGGGCAGGCAGCATCTCTGGAGAGAAGGAATGGGTGACTTTTCGGGTCGAGACCCTTCTTCAAGCTTCTTATCCAAGTTTTCCAGGGATGAGTTTAGGGGCAGGTAGATTACATCATCCATGGACCTGTTATGGCAGTAGGCGAATTGCAGTGGATCATGATTGCTTGGTAGACTGGAGTTAATAAGTTCCATGCCAGCCTCTCAAAACACTTTATAATGGTGGATGTCAAGGCCACTGCACGGTAGTCATTAAGGCAAGAGGTCTTACTTTTCTTTGGCACCAGAATAATTGTGGTCTTCGTGAAGCAGGTGGGTACCTCAGAACAGAGTAGGAAGAGATTAAAGAATTCTGTGAAAACTCCCGCTAGTTGGTCTGCTAAGTTTCTAAGGGCGCGGCCAGGGACTCCATCTGGGCCAGTTGCTTTCCATGGGTTCACCCCTGGGAAGGCCGATCTTACATCTACAGCAGTAACCGTGGGTACAGGCATACTCTAATCTGCCGGGACAGATGTCATCTACCCAAAGTGAGCATAGGATGCATTAGGTTATCACTAGCGATGCTGCCTGCCTGACGTTGGTTTATAACCCGTGACAGTATTCAAGCCTTGCAACAGTCAACGGGTGTGTCAAGGCTTAGTGGTAGCGGAGTGCAGTTCGTTCAGAGCAAGCATGCCATCAGCATTGTGAGGAATGTGGATTGGTCTCAGGATAGCTGAGGAGAATTCCCGTTGTACCTTCAAGGTGGTGTAAAGCTGAGCTCTATTTGGAAAAGACTACATAGCTCATCCAGACTTCACAGTGTCTACATTTTAATTTAGTGCTTTAATTTGTTTTGTTAGCAATGTTATTTTTGTAACTAATTGAAGGCTTATTAAATGGTCTTTTTAGTACAGCATTAAAGTGTTCTATACAGGGTTCAGGTCATGCATTTGAAGGGATAAGTGCTCCATTATACAGAATATGTTTCCATGATTGCTTTGATGTTGGCTGGCTGGTTCCAATAACTTATTAGCTGAGAATAAAGCTAACATTGTAATTAAAATTATGGGCAGAAAAGCTGTCTTTTCACACGAGTAGCAGAACCTGCTCCTGCTTTCTCAACCAAATAGGGATTTACAAAGTCCATAAAATATAGTGGATTTTATTTTCTGATTCATTTCAATAAAGTGGATATTTTTAGTGCTTTCTGATATGTATCTGAAAAGTCATGGCACCTATTACACATCTATATTTTAAATGAGTGCATTTATTTTGCAAAAAAATCTTGATCTGTACTTGAAGAACCCTGGTAACTAAGGCTGTGAGCCAAGTGCTGGAGGGTAGGATAAGGCTGGGTGGCTCTTTAACAAGAACAGGTACTGTGGGGTGAATGGCCTCCCTGTAAGATTATTTTTCCTCCTGTTATTGCCTGTACATAATTGGCCATGTGTGTAAGAAATGTGTAATAGCTTACACTTAACAGCCAGTCAGGGAAATGAGCATGCATTCAATATAAATTTGGAGGAAAATTGACTTGCTAAATGGACCTTCTGTTTTTTAAATCCCTGTAGTGTATTCCGGTGCATAACTTGTAGATTTGTTAGCATGTTAGAATTTGATTGTTTTAATTTTTCAGTTTAATGGACAGTATTCTGTCATGTTTCAGATCTAGGCATTAAGGATGTGAGCTGATTAATCGTTTGCTGCAGAGTTCATGGCCTTGCCACTCCTTATTGTGTTTCTGGTTAAGAATAATTTTCTCTCCTCTCCCCTCCCCCCAAAAGAATATCAGAATGCTTGTTAATGGCAGATGACTTGATGATAATCATGTGTCTAATTAAAGGTCACATCATCCCCATATAGATTTGTTAAATGGAAGCCACTTTCTAGTCATGCATTTCTAATCAAGTTGGACTCTTTCTGTGACTGAATGCCTGTTCCCACAATTAATCTTTGTTTTCAGCTGTTAAACTTGAAAATGATATCTTGGGAAAGGTTATCAAGCACACTTCATATTTTCCCCACTTCAGGGTATCATAATGTTTGGGACACAGCAATGTCATGTAAATGAAAGTAGTCATGTTTAGTATTTTGTTGCATATCCTTTGCATGCAATGACTGCTTGAAGTCTGCAATTCATGGACATCACCAGTTGCTGGGTGCTTTCTTTGGTGATGCTCTGCCAGGCCTGTGTTGCAGCGTCTTTAGCTTATGCTTGTTTTGGGGGCTAGTTCCCTTCAGTTTTCTCTTCAGCATATAAAAGGCATGCTCAATTGGGTTCAGATCGGGTGATTGACTTGGCCACTCAAGAATTGACCATTTTTTTAGCTTTGAAAAACTCCTTTGTTGCTTTAACAGTACATTTGGGATTATTGTCTTGGTGTAGAATGAACCGCCGGCCAATGAGTTGTGAGGCATTTGTTTGAAATTGAGCAGATAGGATGTGTCTATACGCTTCAAAATCCATTATGCTACTACCATTAGCAGTTGCATCATCAATGAAGATAAGTGAGCCAGTACCTTCAGCAGCCATACATGCCCAGGCCATAACACCCCCACCACCGTCTTTCACAGATGAGGTGGTATGCTTCGGATCTTGACAGTTCCTTCTCTCCTCATACTTTGCTCTTGCCATCACTCAAAGTGAATCTTCGTCTCATCTATGCAGAAGACCTTTTTTCCAGAACTGTGGTTGCTATTTTAAGTAAACTGGCAAACTGTAACCTGGCCATCCTATTTTTGCAGCTAACCAGTGGTTTGCATCTTGCAGTGTATGTAGCCTCTGTATTTCTGTTCATGAAGTCTTCAGCGGACTGTGGTCATTGACAAATCCACACTTGACTCCTGAAGAGTGTTTCTGATCTGTCGGACAGATGTTTGGGGATTTTTTAAAATTATAGAGAGAATTCTTCTGTCATCAGCTGTGGAGGTTTTCCTTGGCCTGCCAGTCCCTTTGCGATTAGTAAGCTCACCAGTGCCCTCTTTCTTCTTAATGATGTTCCAAACAGTTGATTTTGGTAACCCTAAGGTTTGGCTGATGTCTCTAACAGTTTTATTCCTGTTTCTTAGTCTCATAAAGGCTTCTTTGACTTTCATTGGCACAACTATGGTCCTCATGTTGATAAACTGCAATAAATGTTTCCAGTGATGGAAAGACTGGATGAAAGATAAGGTGCTGAGAGCTCTCTTCTACCTGCATTAAGGAGGCAATTAAACACACCTGAGCAATTACATATGCCTGTGAAGCCATGTGTCCCAAACATTATGGTACCATGAAATGGGAGGGACTATGTATAAACACAGCATGGTGAAACCAAAATGTATAAAAATGGCCATTGATAAAATCTGACAATGTGCACTTTAACCACATGTGATTTTTTTTCTATTACAAATCTCAAATTGTGGAGTATAGAGGCAAATAAATAAATGATGGATCTTTGCCTCAAACATTATGTAGGGCACTGTATGTTAGTTCCTGAGATTGACCACAATCTCCTTTGTCTTACTGACATTGAAGGAAAGGTTGTTGTCTTGGCACCAGGTTACAAAGTTCTCAATCTCCTTCCTGTACTCCATCAGGCTATTATTGAATATCTAGCCCACTATGGTGTCTTCACAATCTGAAATTCTTCTCTCAGGATCAATCGCTTGATATCTGATTTGCTATTTGATTTTCAAAAACTTGCTTCCATTTGTGTTCTAAGGTTTGGGCGATGCTTGTGCAACAACTCTTTAAATGTGGGATTGCCATTGCACACTAGCTACCACAATCTTGGCAAGTAAGTCTAATAAAACTGGCAACCTGGTTTTGTTTAGGAAGAAACTCCAGATGCTGGTTTAAACTGAAGATAGACACAAAATGCTGGAGTAACTCAGCGGGACAGGCAGCATCTCTGGAGAGAAGGAATGTGTGATGTTACGGGTCGCGATCCTTCTTCAGACTCTCCAGCGTTTTGTGTTCAACCTAGTTTTGTTGCTCAGGATCAGCATATGCCTGTAGATGCACATGCACTCTCTGGAGACAGTGTGCACACGGTATGACTGCATGCTCTGCATACTAAAAATATGCATGGAGTCTTAACCTTAATCTTATCACACAAGTCAGCTCCTCTACCCATGACGTTGCCTGCAGTTGAATCAATTGTTTTCATCTTTGCTGCATTTTGTCCATCTTGTACCAGTTCCATTTGCGTTTGGCCATTAGGGGCGCCGCATGATGGCAGCCTCTGCCTACAATCTTTCTGTTTCTCCATTTTTTTTAATTTTTAGTCTGTTTAAAAAGTATGTGTTGGAGTATCCTATTATTTTTATGTGGGGAGAGGTGGGTAGGGTAAGGGGGGAAACTGTTTCCCAGTCACTTCCTGGCGAGGGTGCGACTATTCTCCAAGTCTCCCCCCCCCCCCCCCCCCCCTCCCGCGGCCTACCAACTAGATTGGCGCGGCCTTTCCTGCCGGAGACTGAGTTACCGTGGAGCGGGCGATGCCTTACCTGGATCGCCGTTTGGAGTTCCGGAGTGTTGGGCCTGCTGCTTCAACACCGTGGAGCTGTGCTTTGAGGAACTCCCAGCCGCGGGCGGTGCAGACTTCAACATCGCGGAGTCCTGGGATCCCTTTGCCGAGGGCCGCCAGCGTGAATCTCGGCCCAGCTCGGCCTGTGGACTTCGGGAGCCGCGGTCTCCCCGTAAGATGTGGTCGATTCAGAAGTCCAAGCCGATGAGGGTTTATACCTTTCCAACTTCGGAGTTCCATCATTCTGGCCTGAACGTCGGGCCACCGTTGCGGCGACTGCGGGGGCTCGGGAGGCCCCGACCATGGGTGAACGTCAAAGAACATCAAAGAGGACGATGACTGAACTTCGGTGCCATCCCTCACAGTGGGAAACTTTGATTCTGCTGTGTGGAGATGTTTATGTTAAAAACTTATCATATTCTGTGTTTTTTATTCGTATGGCTGTATGGTGACCCCAAATTTCACTGTACCAATTGGTACATGTGACAATAAATGTCTCGTGTCTCTCTTGTCTTGTCTAAACTCTCCTGGCCACCACCCCAGCAGTGAGACCTTGCTCGCTCTGAGAACAAGACACTTAATGAACACTGCTAATCATCCTCTTGGATTGCTTTCCATCACCAATAGTCTTCCACCAGTTTTGTTAGTGAAAGCCGGCAAACCAGTGCAGAAACTCTAGACCTCTCCTTGAAAACCTAGGGCAGCAGGAATTTCTTCAAACTTTTGGTCAGCTCTGAACTCCCTCAGTTCTCTGTGGTGGCTACGTCTGTCTCTCAGTTGACAGAGGCAGATGTAAGCTGTGGGAGCGGGAGCACCCCCATTTAGCTGCCATTATCCCCCCAACATGTACAATGATATGTAAATGTGCAATTTGCAGGAATTTGGCTGTAAATTGCTACAGCATTTCTGACTTGTGAGGCATTATAATTCAGACTAGTTTGATTTCCTATGAAGTAACTGAACTTAATCATTTTGCATGTGGACTATATTTGATATTTGGCACTGAGCATCACTGGAAAGGACCTTTTGGCACCAAGGACCTGGCTTTGATTCTGACCTTGTTGTGTCTGTGAAATTTGCACAATCTTCCGTTTACAGCATGGGTTTCTGCCAGGTTTCCATGCACACCACAAAGTCTTGGTGAATTAGCTACTGTGAATCATTCTTTAACATAGATAAATGACAGAGAATATAAGGAAAGTTGAGGGTTATTATGGGAGAGAATTAAGTGTTGCGCTACAAGGCGAAAGGGGAATTGGATGTATTGGCTTACAGCAGCACTTGTGGAAGTAAAAGGCAATGAGAGCAAGTAAAGGCAAAGGCAAGTAAAAGGCAAAGGCAAGTAAAAGGTTAAGATCTTGCTTCAGGGCTGAGGGAACACAAAATATCTATGGCAGTGCAATTGTGGAGTCAGATGGAGACAGGTAGGTGATGTGTGAAGCCTGGGGTGGGGTTGCTGTGGACATGAAACCAGGTGGGGGAGGAGCGGTAGGACAGAGGCTGATAGATGTTGGCAGATGGGGAGTGGATGGGAAAATGGAATTGGGTGGAGAGGGTAGGATACAGGCAGGTAAGGTGATGGGTAGAGCCACATGGGCAGATTGCATAGTTGGAGTGAGAGAATAGGAAGAAGGATGAACAATGGGGAGGAAACTAGGTGGATAGGCAAATGTGTGTGTATTTGTGTGGGAGGAGAGCATTGAGGGTATCGGTTATATTGGAAAATTCCATGTTGATATCATTGTTATAAGCATCCCAAGCAGAATGCAGATATTCCAATTTGTATTAGGCGTCTCCATCACAACGGAGAAGGCAGGGAACTGCCAAGTGAAGTAGGGGTGTAAAGGAATTAAAATTAAAAGTACGTGCAACTGGGAGATTGAAATGGCTATTGTGGATAGGCCCCATTATTTTCCCCTGCATGCTCATTTGTCCACTTGGTTTCCTTCTCACTTTGTTCATTCCCTTAATCCCTCCCATTCCCCCCCACCTGATTCCATCTGCCATAATCTGCTTCACACAAACCACCTGCTAGCCACAGTCCCACCCCTCTTCATGCTGGTAAATGCTGGCAATCTTTCCCGTTTTTGCTCAATCCTCCAGTAGGGTCGCGACCTGAAACATTGACATGCACCTTTTCCCTCCACAGATGCTGCTTGACTTGTTGAGTTCTTACAGTGGTTTTGTTTTTTAGCCTGGTGTATCTTTGTCCTGATTAGTATTGGACTCCAGGTGGTTTGTCCAGTTTTGTTATTTTCGTGGTGGCTTGCTAGAACTGAGTCGTTTAGTCAATCATTTTGCAGGAGAAATTGGGAATCACCCCCAGAGCTGGGACCGGAATCTCACACTGACATCTAATTTCCTTCCCTAAAGAATATCATAGAATAGGGGTTTTGTCTTATAATAAACTAGTAATTGTATGGCCACCATATTGTATCTAATAATTTTCACTGAATAAAGACGTGCAAAATAGAAATTCCTTAGCTCGGGGGTGGAGGGGCACAGGGTACAGAGGATCCAGAATTTGACAAGTGCTGGAAACTCAAAAATAAGCTGAACAATGCTGGTAAAATGGTTTTACCTTGGCATTTAATGATGGCCACATTGTTAATCTTTCATTGTGCTAGGTGTATTATTGACATGACAGCTTCATTTGCTATTTAGTTTATGAAAAACCATTCCTGATATTTTCAACTAAAAATGCTGCTAGGAATGAGAAATGCTTAGCTGTTGGGCAGCATCTGTGGAGAGGGGAGCAGAGTTAATTAGGCATTTGAGGAATTTGTTTGCTTAACTGGTTGCTAAGGAACAGTTTTTTACTGTTAATATACTAACAGCATTGACAATGTGCATTTCAATCTGGGCATTTATTATCCTTTTCCCCCAGCATTTCATTTTATTGTTATAACATTTCAGCTTAATTACATATCTTTATGATCACCACATTCAGTGATGCATTCAGTATGTTGAAGGAAGTATTTAGAATGCCGATAACCAGAGTGTGATTTGTAATTATATAAAATCCCCCTTAAGTTTTCCAGCAAGACATGCATATATTTGAGCAGACATTACAGTTCCATGTTTGTTGCTAGTTCATATCCTATAATTTCTCTGAGCACCATCTTTGGAGCAATCGAACACCAAGAACTGTTTAACTGCAGATGTTGGATGTGCAGATCAGCGGGTGAGGCAGCATCTATGGAGCGAGGGAATCGGCGCTTCAGAGAGAGGAGCAGAACCTTTTCAAAGTAGACATACCTTGAGGAGATTTTGCAGTGGAGTAGACAAGATGTTTAAGAAAGAACTGCAGATGCTGGAAAAAACAAAGGTAGACAAAAATGCCGGAGAAACTCAGCGGGTGAGGCAGACCAAGAACTGGTGTGTTTTGAAAATAAATCTAACCATCCCCTTTTCAGGAGAGACAAAAAGGGTTATTTTCTTTGCCAATGGCACCTGCATGCTGAGACCAAAAATTGTGTTTATAAAATGCTTTAAAGCAGCCCATTTTGCATCTGCCAAACTATGGGGAGCAGGTGTTGCAATTTATATCAGATTCCTAATTTCAAAGCCAACTAAGCCGTTTCTGGAGCACCATATGGCATGTTGTAGTTTTAAGCAAAGGGATACTTGTGATGGAGGGGTGAATACTATGATGTTTACATTTTACCGCTGGAATTCTTAACTTTCAATTCTATTTCTCAATACAGTAAACCCTCCTTTTAACAGATCCCTTTGTAATGAATTTTGATTATAGAAGAGCGAGCTGACTACGCCACCCGAAGCTCGCACCACCTCCTCTCTGTTTACAGCCCGGGCTGCAAACGCCATGTCTGGCTCCCAAGGTGCACCAGTAAGCCTATGTTGAAGTTGTTGCAGCTCGCGTTGTAGCTCCTGGCCATCAGCACTTTTATCAGGTCCCCACCACTGACACGACGCGCCCGGTCACCGTGGGGCTCACTCCCTCACACTCGGAGTTGCTTCTTCCATTGTTATGTCCACTCCGCACCTCCTTCTCCGGTGCTAGCTTCCTCCTCATCCCGTTGCTCTGTCCACTCGGCCTCTCCCACACCCCCCCCCCCCCCACGCTACCACCACCGCCTCCCCCAGAGTCACTGACATACTTTACCTTGGAGAAGGAGGCGGCAACAGCAGTAGTGCGGCGAGCGAGCAAGGCGACGGATGTAGCGGTAGCTGGTGAGAAAGGAGGGAGCCCTAATTTGATACCTAATTCACTTTCATATCTTCAGTATTAAAAAAGTTATGGCCATTTTCATACTCGGAAATTCGCATCTTGTTCCCTATTGCTTTCCCATTGACTTAACACAAAAGCTGTGATCGAGGACAGTCAAAAGCCCATAACTTTCTTAAAAATTAAGACAACTGAATGACATTTTCAGTTATTATAGATCGAAGCATTCTGAAACAAATATGAAACATCTTACTTGGATGACCTGAAATTAAAGCATATAATTAGTTAATTACCTAATTGTAGCTAATTACAAAATTGACCATTGTGACGGAAATAGTAATAAACACCCAGAATGTCTTTAAATTTCAAAAATGTGATATTCTCAAGATCAGAACTTTAATATTATTGTATTATATGCTGTAAGTCTGTAACAGATAGGTAAATAAATTACAATTTCTAGCAATAGATCAAGTCTTTATGGAGAAGATCAGTTGCTAGCTGGTACATTGGCATTTCATAATCAGTAGCATCATCATATTCCTAAGATTGTAACCAATAAGCAACTCTGTACACCTTGTTATTCCTCAACTTTTCAGTGTTGGCATTGTAAACTACAAGTTTTTGCTCTTCAAACCACGCATGACATGCCTTTCTACCCTCTACTTTCCCCATTAAGAATGTTCTGTGGATCATCACATTTGGAGTAGTCCAAATTCGGATAATCTCTGCGAATGCTGTCTAAATCGGTCTCTTTTTCTGGGCATTTGGATTGACAATTTTGCATTTTTTCTTCGGAGACATCTGTTTAAAATGTAAAGGAAAAAAAACACTGAACAGCATTAACAGAAAAAAGTTATTATTTGCAGTTTTAGAAAAAAGGTAGAAATGATAAAGTTAAACGCGAAAACAAATAGTAAATACCCAACAAAAAAATCATGTTCATCAGTTTCATCAAATCAATTAAATTCATCTATTCAATCTAAATTAATCTAAATTCAATTACTAGATCTAAACATCTATCAAATGGAAGGGATGTAATGTTTAATTCCCATAAATTAATCTAGAAACATCCACTCTCAATATAATCAAAATTATTATTTTTTGCACAATACATGTGACTAAAACTGTTGTGTATATTTAGTATAAAAAATATTGATTATGGATCGACAATTACACAAAATATAGACGATTTAGATGCTCTTATGATTGTCCAAAAAAAAGGTGTTTCTGGAATGCGATCGATTGGAACATTGCCATTGCTGTGAATTCTAACCCCATATTGGCAGGCAAGACACGGCCGAATCGTTTGGGGACTAAATAACATTTTTGCATCGTAAAATTGGACTAAAGTCACCACAAGAAGCAAGATTATATGTGAAATAAACGACTTACCCTTTGTTTTGTCCTGATATCACGATCCGTCACGTTGAAGGCGTTGAAGGCATTCAGTCGCTTTTTACTTTAATCCAACTATTAAATTGTCCAGCGATTTAATTTTTAAAAAAAACAAAAAAAAACAGGAACAGATGTCCGATCGATTTTTCGTCATCGGCTAGCAGCCCAAGGAAATCCCTCTCCGACAAGCGATACAAACCTGCATTTTAATCCCCCCCTCCTCCTCAACGGCGCCGGAGTCGCACACACAGCCAGTGGCAGACCTACAGCGCCACTGAAGGTAGGTTTTGTAACATCGCTACATTGAGTGAGAGGCAGAGTTGAGGGGACCAAGAAGTGCATTCCCGCTTACATTTTCTTCTGTTCCTATTTTCATCTGTACTAATATCTTTAATATCTGTTATATAAAACCCAAATAAGACATCAGCCTCTTGAGAATAAATTAGTAGAATAATTAATTAACACAATTTTTGTTAGTGCAAAGGCTTATTTATGTATGGGGATAGATGTTTATAAATACTGTAGAATGGAAGGAATGACAGAAGAAATGTATCACTCTGAATTGAACCACAAAAAAAATGTCTGAACTGTCGCTTTAGAGAAATGTTTTAACTTGGGAAGAGGTTAACTTAAGTTGACACACACAATGCAACCTCTTGGGATTTGGTATTATCGCAGGGGGTGTTAGCGTGATTCAAGGTAATTTCATTGTATTGCCTTTTTTTCAAGTATATTGTTCAGATGCAGAGTAGTTTTTATCATAATCACAAGGGTGCAATGAAATTCCTTGTTCACATGAAGCATGCAGACTAAAAGGTAAACATAGAGCAATATTGTTCTTCCACATATAATTGGTTAAGCACCATATTAATGAAATACATCTTAAATTGCACCGTAACATTTTACTTGATTTACAGTATGAAATTACACTATTGAGTATTGTGAACCATGCTAATTTCTCGTAATATGATGCCAGATGACTATGCGGGTCATTGTGGTTCCCCAGCAACATGGAGCAGAAAGAAATCTAATGCCCTGAAGGTGTATACTTGCCATGTTAAACTGCTGTTGAACATTCTATCGTGCAAGTTTAATTGCATGGTGTGATTATTATATGTTGGTGCAGATTTTGTTTCAACAGTTAGCTTTAGATTCTGAAGCAGTTGTTCATGTGGCAATGTTGAAGTAGTGTATTCAGCAACTGAGATTTGTTTGGGGGTGAGGGGAAATCGTTTATAAGCAATGTAGAAAAAGACTCCTCTTAAACTCACAGATTTTATTTTTAATAATTTTGCAGTGATTTTTAGGTCATGGCTATCTGGGATGACTGCTCAAGTTTCCAGACTGACTGCGGTGCAGTAGGCGTCTGCCCCATACCATCTGGTTAAGGAATTGGCAAAGGTCCTGATTGTTTCAAGATGTGGATGAAACATTTCCTTATATGGCAGAAACAATCTCTTGCAAAGCAGGATTTGAGTGAAGCAAATTGTTAAATGTCTATATCGTCTCTGTCCTGCAAACTCCCACTGATTTCCTGCAGTGTAGGAATGTATTTGTACCCACAACTATCCTATGATTCTGTGTTCTATTTAATATTTCGCTTAGTGGTGTACAGATCATCAAAAAGAAAAACAGCATAGGTTGTGCAGATAACCTTGCCATTAAGACCTTTTGTGTGCAGTTATTGTACATGATGAAGAGACTGATTTTAAGAATGATCAGATTTAAGATACAAGAACAGGATTTTTCTGATAAATTATCAAGGGCACTAAATTATCAGCATTGGGAGGGACATCAAGATATAGAACATTAATAATCGAATTTGTAGGCTCTGAAAAATCACCTTTGCTCACTCTCTGTTAAGCCCCCTGATATTGGGCTATACTTTTATACTTATAACAATACTTATAACATTAGCAAGTTTTCTGACTGCTAATGTTCCCACTTTAGAGCTGGTAAATTTTTTTTCCCCCCAGAAAATGAAGGTTGTACATTTCCATTTGGAAGGTATAATTGTGGCCTAATTTATAAAATCAAACAAAACAGGCTTAAACATTAAAATGCACTTGATTAAACAAACTGTAGATCAAAATTGATGCAAGTTCAGATTATATTTTATGATAGTCTTTTACATTTAAGGATATGTTCAGAATGAAGCCATGACATTGTGCACTAACCTTTACAATGTCTCACTTTAATAAAGGGTTCCCACCAAATTATGATAAATCATTGAATGAACATAAACGGAATCACACCAACTAGTTTTACCGTGTGGCGACCCTCAATGTTTTGTGGCACAATAACAGCACCAGATAGCGTATGCTAAACAGATTTGCAGGTCAAAACTGGATATCGTAAGATACTATGCAACATAACAAATGCACATCATCACAATCTGTAAGCACCTAACTTGACCAGTTTCTCCTAGTATCATCATAACTATCAAACCAGGGAATCAACTTCTGTTCAGTGGGAGTACAGGAGGCATGCCAGTAGTCGCATCAGGCATGCATAAAAATAAGTGAAGCCACAGCACAGGATTACATATGAGATATACACCATTCAAAAAGAAAGCCAAGTGATCTCTTAACCAATGAATCAAAGCTCTACAATTATGTTTCATCAGGTCTTGAATGATGGTGAAAAATCAGAATTTTGGAAGTGAAAGAAGGTGCTTTAACAATATCAACAGTGGTGAGGCCCAGCATGTGAATCCTAAAATCGGGCTGAAATATTCACAGATGTGTTCATCCCTGCTGTAATACTGAGACTTGCACTCAGAACTCGGTGTGCTTCCAACCAAGTGGTTCCAATACAATTACAACTTTGGCATCAACCCAATAAAGTGAAACATTGGTTGGGCATGACCTGTTCACAAACAAAACTGGCTAATGCCACTCAATTAGTGTCCACTCAGTCATTAACAGAATGATGGGTGGTGCCATTGAAACCACTATCAAGCAGCACTTTTTTGCCAATTGACCTGCTTATTGAAGCACTGTGTGCAGTTCACTAGAACCACCCCAGATCTCATAGCAACCTTGGCCAAACGTGGACCAAAGAGTTGAATTCTAGAAGTGAGTTAAGAGTGGCTACTTTTGATATTATGATGGCATGTGACTGAGTGTGGATCGAGGAAGTCTAACACGACTATTATCGATGGACATGAAAGAGGAACCATTCCAGTGGTTGGAGTCCTCCGCTGTTCAAAGAAACATGGTTTGGTTGTTAGAAGTCAATTATCCTGCCCCAGGACATCTGGAGTTAAACAGGGCATGTTGTCGTCCTTGCTAGTCTCAGTTGCTCTGGCAAATTCCTTCCTTCATAGATTAGAAATGGGAAGATTCACTGATGATTGAACAATGTTCAGATGCATTCAGAACTTCGCAATAGGTGAAATGGCCAATATCTGTTCATAAGACTTGGGCAACATTAAGGTATAGGCTGACAAGTGACAAGTAACATTTCTACCACAGATGTGGTAGGCAATGACCATTGCCAACATGGAAAAGTCTAACTACCTGTATTTGACAGTCAGTTGAACTGCTGTTGCTTACGCTCCCATTATCAATGACCTTGGGTCACCGCAACTGGGTCAACCGTATAAATATTGTGGCTACAAGAAAAGGTCAGAAGCCTCGTGACTTGCTTCATGACAGCCACAAAGCCACCACCGCAGGTTCACCTCCCAAGTCATGCATCAACCCCATCTGGAGACAAAATGTAATTCCTTCATAATTATCAACATCTTGGAACACTCTATGCACTGTACTGCAAGGGTACCTTCACTGAAAGGATTGCAGGTTCCTGAAGGGATGTCAGGACTGTCTTATGAACAAAGACTGCATAGACTCGGTTTATACTCTCTAGAATTTAGGAGATTGAGAGGGGATCTTATAGAAACTTACAAAATTCTTAAGGGGTTGGACAGGCTTGATGCAGGAAGATTGTTCCCGATGTTGGGGAGGTCCAGGACAAGGGGTCACAGCTTAAGGATAAGGGGGAAATCCTTTAGGACAGAGATGAGAAGGAATTTTTTCACACAGAGAGTGGTGGGTCTCTGGAACTCTCTGCCACAGAGGGTTGTTGAGGCCAGTTCATTGGCTATATTTAAGAGGGAGTTAGATGTGACCCTTGTAGCTAAGGGAACCAGAGGGTATGGAGAGAAGGCAGGTACGGGATACTGAGTTGGATGATCAGCCATGATCATATTGAATGGCAGTGCAGGCTCGAAGGGCCGAATGGCCTACTCCTGCACCT
Source organism: Raja brachyura (assembly GCA_963514005.1). The sequence goes on from OY740785.1 coordinate 10,893,366, forward strand.
AATTTCTATGTTTCTATGTTTCAATTAGATGGCTTGCATTCGTCTTTTCCAAGGTAATAAAGGATGGATAATCACTGTACTGTCCCACAATGTTTTTGGAACGTAAATAAATACTTGGCCTTCAATACTCAAGATGTCTCCTTGTTACTCCCAATCGCACTTCTGAAACCAAGGGTGGGAAGTTGTCTCATTTTGCACTTGGACAGTTACTGGACATTCAGGTGTGGTGATGCAGAGGTCTATAAGAAGTCCAGACACGACCTTGACAAGGCCATCAAAAAGGCCAAAAGGGACTCGCTCCAAGCTGGAGGATGAGGCGTATGTTCGGCTACGATGGCAGGGCTTGAATGCCATCACCTCCTACAAGACGAAATCAGGAGGCAGCTCAAGCGACAGCGAAGCATCAATCCCTGATAAGTTCAATGTGTTCAACGCACACTTTGATAGGAAGAACACTGATGTGCCTACCCAAGCCCCCATACGCCCTGATGGTATTGCAGTCACAGTCACAGAGGCCAAAGTCAGAATATCCTTTTGGGGAGTGAACCCTCGGAAAGGGTCTGGACGTGATGGCATATCCGGTCGAGTTCTTAAAACCCATGCAGATCAACTGGCTGGAGTTTTTTCAGACATTTTCAACCTTTCATTACTGAGGTCTGAGTTTTCCCACCTGCTTTAAGAGGGCATTAATAACAGGTGCCCAAGGTGACGTGCCTCAATGACTATCGACCAGTGGCACTGCGTCCGTGGTGATGAAGTGCTTTGAGAGGTTGGTTATGGTGCATATTAACTCCTACCTCAACAAGAACCTCAACCCACTACAGTTCGCCTACCGTCACATCAGGTCAACGGAGGATGTGATCTCACTGGCTCTCCATTCTGCACTGGACCACTTGGCCAATAAAAACACTTGCGTCAGGCTGTTGTTTATAGACTATAGCTCGCCGTTCAATACCATCATCCCCTCAGGTTACCAAGCTCACGGAACTGGGTCTCTGCGCATCCCTCTGCAATTGGATCCTCGACTTGCTCATCCACAGATCACAGTCTGTTGAATTGGCAGAAACAATTCTTCCTCATTAACAATTAGTACAGGAGCACCTGAAGGTTGCCTGCTCTAGTCGTGACTACAGCCAGACCCAGTGCGAACGCCATCTTCAAGTTTGCCGACGACACCACCGTTGTTGGATGAATTACAGACGGGGATGAGTCAGAGTATAGAAGTGAGATCAACCGATTGACCAAATGGTTCACACTGATGCAATTATAAAGAAAGCAAATCAACGACTCTACTTCCTGAGAAGAGTACGCAGATTTTGTATGACAGAGAGGATTCTTTTGAACTTCTACGGGTGTAGAATAGAAAGCATATTGACTGGTTGCATCACAGCCTTGGTTCGGCAACTTGAATGCCCAAGAGCGAAAAAGACTGCAAAAAGTTGTGAACACTGCCCAGTACATTACCGGCTCTGAACCTACCATCGAAGGGATTTACCGGAATCGCTGCCTCAAAAAGGCAGCCGGTATCATCAGAGGCCCACACCATCCTGGCCACGCACTCATTTCACTCCTGCCATCGGAAAGAAGGTACAGGAGCCTGAAAACTGTAACGCCCAGGTTCAGGAGCAGCGTCTTCCCTACAGCCTTCAGGCTATTAAACACTACAACCTCAAATAAGCTCTGAACAACAATAGATTATTATTGTTATTATTGCACTACTATTGTTTGTTTTTTGTGTGTACGTGTGTGTATATATGTGTGTGTATATACAAATATATATATATATGTGTGTATATATATATATATATATATATATATATATATATATATTTGTAAGTATGTGTATACACACTGAACTTTTTAACTCTCGTTTATTACATTGTTTACAGTTTATTATGTTTATATACTCTGTTGTTGTGCTGCAGCAAGTAAGAATTTCTTGTTCTATCTGGGACATATGACAATAAAACACTCTTGACTCAAGTTTCCCTGGGAGCTGACTGTAGCCCCTGCTACTTATTACCTCTTGCAACCTATCGGCAACGTGTATTATTCATCATTTATCACGTGGGCAGCCGATCATTTCCAGCTGTCTTCACTGTCACTTCTAAAACAGACAAATGTTTTTAACGCAGAGAGTGGTGAGTGGTTGCAACTCCTTTCCGGGGATGGTTGTGGAAGCAGGTACGATAGTGTAATTTAAGAGGCTTTTAGATAGGCACATAATATGCAGGGAATGGAGGGATGTGGATCAAGTGCAAGCAGGTGAGATTAGTTTAACGGCATCATGTTAGGCACAGACATTATGGGCCAAAGGGCCTGTTCCTGTGTTGTACAACTCTATGTTCTACAAATGCAGGATATGGAGAATCAGGCAGATAAGTATAAATGAAGCCAACAATTTAATCAGCTGTCATGTTATTGAGTGACAGAGCAAGCTTGGGATTTTGGCTTACTCTTGTGTTCTAATGTTTTCTACACAAGTTAGTTAAGTGCATAATGCCAACTTAAGGTACTCTTCCCTTAAAGTCAGGTCGGGGGGAGTTCCCGCCGCCACGGGTACCATGTGCTACCTGCTCCATTGTCGGATAGTTGGCCAGGTGGGGGAGACTAAACTGTCTTCCCCACCTGGTTTGCCAGGTGAGAAAGGGGCTATGGACCCCCAGCAGGACCCTAAACAAGACCTGTCAAAGGGTGGATGAGCTAGCGAGCCAACGGCCATCCACACTTCAGTAGAAGTTGCGATCATTATCGTACATAGCATTGTAAGGAATTATGATAAAGCACACACACCAAAATCCTATGGAGGACAGATGAGTGGTGCGTCCGTCACCGTCGGAAACCAGCACCACTGCGTCGCTAATGTTTTCAAGGATAATAATAAATAATAAAATATGCTATAAACCTGAGGTCACCCCAGATTTAAACTATCTAATTTGCTGCTACCTGTGATGCTGAGTTATATTCATCCATCAACCCTGGACTTGTTAACTTTGATGGTTACACAAAAAGCTGGAGAAACTCAGCGGGTGCAGCAGCATCTAAGGAACGAAGGAGATAGGCGACATTTCGGGTCGAGACCCTGTTAACTTTGATTCCTGGTTAAGCTTCTGCCAGCCCTTTTTGTTTCCTCCTGGTTTTGGGTTTTCTTTGTAGTCCCATCCCACCCAATCTCTGAAATCTCTTCTGGTCTTATTCTGGCTCTTAATCGACCCTAAATTTAATAACACTACCCTTGACGGCTGTGCCTTCAGTTGCAATTTTTTTTTCCAAAATGAACTTTATTCGAGAAATAAACATATACAAAGCATATACAAAACTCCATCACAACATTCTCGGAGGATATACATACACAATTTCTCTGAACTGCTATCTTTACTTCATTTCATCTTTTTGAATCTTTTGAAACTTGCCTCTTTAACTAAGGTTCTGTCATTTACCTTTAGGCTACTTGTGGCTTGTTGAATTCAGGTTGCCAGACAGTTCATTGTAGGAGGCATGCAATTGGTTGCTTGTAAGACTTCACTCAAATAGAAGTCACACATGCACATTCCTAAATGAGCTCACTTTCTGAACTTGGTCCAGTATATTTAAACAAGAAGGTACACATATTTATTACATTCCCTTTAATGCAATTAAAACTAATTGGAGTAAGTTGTATACATGTGTCATATTTCATTTGATAAAGTACCAATGGAGCTCATGATTTGCAGAAGTACAAATTCCTTTTATCCTTATGATATTCATACCATCCTCACCTGCACTCTGCTCAACTCCGTATAATGGTCTTGAACTTAGAATCTTGAAATTTGACTCTGAGGACAGCACAGCCAATTATTTGAAATAATTTGATTGGCATATATATCAGAAAACTGCTGGTCTCTGCCACAAAGTAAAATCATTACACAAGCAGTCATAGACGTTGTGTGCACTGGTTCATTATGTGGGGAGGAGTTTTCATATAATGTGCACCTCAATCCGAATTCAGCATATATTTCTATCTCCAAGGATTTTAAAACAAGTATTTTAAAATGCGATTCCATCCCATTTCTTTGAAACTTATTGGGAAAAGTCAAGTTTGTAAAAAATGAAATATGGTGCGGCATCAATATGATGCTACTCGATATTCCTCTATCCCTACCCTTTCAGCATTCCAACAGCACTGTTCCGCTGTGATTCTCTGGTTCACTTTCATCCCCACTAATACAGGTCCTCTCATGACATCTAACGAGCCTTTTGAGGTCTTGATTAATGTGGAAGAAGGTTTCAGACTTTATTTTGAGGTTTGGGTTTTCACACAGCGAATTTAAAATAGGAGTGGAACCATTTACTACTTGCTCACTGGGGTTATGAAAGAATTTTGCACTTTTCCAATGAGTGGCACAATTTTCTATTTAAAAAAAATGAAATTTTGCTTCTGTTTATTATTTACATTTGGACTGGGGACATTAAATGCTGGTCATTTTTTGTAATCTTGAAGGAAATGTTGAGCCATTGCAATTCATGTGATGGAGGTACTCAATGATTTCCATGATTTTTGACACTGCTAACTGCCACTGCCATTTGCAATTTGACTGCATATGTTTCCAAGGCAGGATATTGTGCAACTGAGAGGGGAATTGTAAATGGAGATATTCCTGCTACAATGATGAGGACATAGTGGTCAAATGCTATCTTGATGCAAAAAGTGATCAATCATGTCTCCCCTTTGAGTATTTGAACCTTTTTTCAAAGTTTGGTCCAGGGTTGTAACAAGATTAGTAGTATAGTGATTCTGAAAGCATTCAAACTGATTCTCAGTCACTGGAGTATTGGTAAGTACTGGTTTTTTGCACTTTCAGTGTTGCCATCTTTAGCTTTTCATGAGATTGAACCAAACTATAATTCAACAAATTGTCTTTGCTATTTTTTTTAAACGGGTACTACATCCCTGTGTGTTTTTTTTAAACATAATTGGTTAGGTGATGTTGTACTGGAGTAGGTTGGCTGGATGTGCAGTTCATTCTGGAGCACACCTTTAGCCAAGACGTTGTTTGCTCAGTGTCTCATTGCATCTAGTTTATGAAGCATTTCTTGGTAACACATGGAGTGAAATGGATGAGCTAAAGTCATGATGCTGTCATAGTTGAGAACTTACGAGGACGCTAAGATGTTGTTAAAAGTCACCTGAGTTCCTGCACAGTATTTCTAGCTGAAGATAGTTGCAAGCACTTGATCCTTGCGGTTGAGTCTGATTGTCATTATGTTCATTCATTTGCCCAAAATTATTAATGACTGGATGTCACAGGAGTGTATAACTTTGATGAGACCTACAAATTATATAATTATTTAGCCCTGTCAGTATCATGTTGATCCTGCAATTTTGCATTCATGTTGTCCATTGTTATTGTAACATGAGGTTAATACTTATTAAGTATTTTCAGACCCCTCATCATTCATACTAAAGATGAATTAACAAATGGCTGTGGCTCTGAAAAGCATCGAGCAAACACATGAAATAAGGATAATTTCTTACAACTGTTTCTTTGGTAGATCAAGCAGGGGATGAAATGGTAAGATAGTGGAATGGGAACACAGCTTTGCAATGGGAACACGGCTTTGCAATGGGAACACAGCTTTGCAATGGGAACACAGCTTTGCAATGGGAACACGGCTTTGCAATGGGAACACAGCTTTGCAATGGGAACACAGCTTTGCAATGGGAACACGGCTTTGCAATGGGAACACGGCTTTGCAATGGGAACACGGCTTTGCAATGGGAACACAGCTTTGCAATGGGAACACGGCTTTGCAATGGGAACACGGCTTTGCAATGGGAACACGGCTTTGCAATGGGAACACGGCTTTGCAATGGGAACACGGCTTTGCAATGGGAACACGGCTTTGCAATGGGAACACGGCTTTGCAATGGGAACACGGCTTTGCAATGGGAACACGGCTTTGCAATGGGAACACGGCTTTGCAATGGGAACACGGCTTTGCAATGGGAACACGGCTTTGCAATGGGAACACGGCTTTGCAATGGGAACACGGCTTTGCAATGGGAACACGGCTTTGCAATGGGAACACAGCTTTGCAATGGGAACACGGCTTGAGATTTAAAAAAATAATCAGATACTTGCTGAACCTATTTACGGATTCTTCTGTTTCCTTATCTTTGACTAAACTGGATTATAATTATTGTATTACTTAATTCATGAAAGGATTAAAGATAGCTGCACACAGATGGAATTTGATTTATACTTAGTATTTCCCGGCTGGGGAGTTAAAAACAGAAATAGATTCAAGCTTCTATTCTGTGCATTGTATAAATTGGGGGTTGTGCTTGTGCTTTGAATTGTATTTCCTCTTCAAAACTCATTGCAGTCCATAGGTACCAGATGACAGCTGCGTACTTTCAACTGTGGCTGTGCTTCATATGTCACCTTTGATCATTCTGGCTGGTCATTTGATCAGAGAGGCCAGATTACTTAGATGTAAATATGCTGAATGGTGGAGGTACTGGAGAGCTGACATTATTTTATTTCTTTAAGACAGGTATGGTAGGAAGATTTCATTGTCAGTTGCTATTCTAGTTGAAATTAGGGCTGTTCAAATGGGATTTTTGAGTCGCGTTAGAAAATTTGATGGGACTTTGAAATGTTAAGTGTATATATTTTGTAAAAATTGAAAAATTACTCATGCCCTTTTTCCTTTTCTAATAGCGTCCAATAGCAGCTGGATTGCAGTGATTCTTTAAACATTAGTATGTGCTCTGTTTCTAAAGGTCAGATTGACTTTTCAAGAAAACGCCAAGAGAAGTTCAAGATAATCAATCTCAATATTTGATTCTAATTCTCTAAAACAATAAGCAACTTTATGATTTTTGGTTCATCCTGTTGGTAACAATTATGAATAACAATTTAAGCCAGGTTTTGCTGAGCTTTTACGAATTTACAAAGCTGTAACTGAACTGTGAAATAATATAGTTTGGATAATTTTATCTGAAGAGGACAGAACAAAGTACATTGCACAATAGTGACCACATTCAAGAGTTCTTTGTTGCCTTGGTATGCTTTGAGATGTTCTGAAAGCAATCTATACACTTATAAAACTCTCATCTTGTCCTCTTCCTGGTTGGGATTGTTTTTAAATTTGCGCAAAACGGTAGCCGATAGCACTATGATTTTTCGCCACCTTACCATTCTCTTGTGCTGCAAGTGCATCAAGTTTTGTTCAGATATGTGAAGTATTACAAAAGCTATTCATCTTCTCTCCTGTCATTCGCCGGGATGGCGACGCTCCTTCCGGCTCCCACTGTCAATCACCAGCAGCGTGAATAAAGCAGAAGGAGCGGAGTGAGCAGAGTGTGGGCAGGGGCTGTGTTTGCGGGCTGGCGGGGGCTGTGTTTGCGGGCTGGCGGGGGCTGTGTTTGCGGGCCGGCGGGGGCTGTGTTTGCGGGCTGGCGGGGGCTGTGTTTGCGGGCTGTGTTTGCGGGCTGGCGGGGGCTGTTTGCGGGCTGGCGGGGGCTGTGTTTGCGGGCTGGCGGGGGCTGTGTTTGCGGGCTGTGTTTGCGGGCTGGCGGGGGCTGTTTGCGGGCTGGCGGGGGCTGTGTTTGCGGGCTGGCGGGGGCTGTGTTTACGGGCTGGCGGGGGCTGTGTTTGCGGGCTGGTGGGGGCTGTGTTTGCGGGCTGGTGGGGGCTGTGTTTGCGGGCTGGCGGGGGCTGTGTTTGCGGGCTGGCGGGGGCTGTGTTTGCGGGCTGGCGGGGGCTGTGTTCGCGGGCTGGCGACCACCACGATGACCCAGGAGCCGCTGAGTGCAGCCTTGGCCGGGAGCCTCTGAGTACATCCCCCTCCCCTACCACACCCCCACAATCCCCCCTCCCCCACACACAACCTCCACAACCCCTGCACCCCAATTCCCCACAAACTGGTGGACAAACTGGGGGACTTGGGACTTCCACACTCCACCTGCATGTGGATAAATAGCTTCCTGTCGGGCCGCAGCCAGAGAGTCAGAATGGGCCTTCACACATCCACGGCCCTCAGCCTCAGCACCGGCTCTACACAGGGCTGCGTGCTGAGACCCCTGCTCTACACCACCTACACACATGATTGCACCTCCGCCCACCACAGCAACACCATTGTCAAATTTGCGGATGACACTACGGTGGTGGGGCTCATCTCCGAGGGGGGACGAGTACGCCTATCGGGATGAGGTGGAGCAGCTGACAGTGTAGTGTGGAGAAAATAACCTGCTCCTGAACACCTTAAAGACCAAGGAGATAATAATGGACTTCAGGAAGAACAAAACAGAAATGGTACCACTAATCATCAGAGGGGACCGTGTGGAGAGGGTGGCGGATTTCCGCTTCCTGGGAATCCATATTGAGGAGGACCTGACGTGGAGCGTGAACACCTCTGCGCTGCTGAAAAAGGTCCAGCGGAGACTGCATTTCCTGAGGGTGCTCAGGAAGAATAACATCACACAGAGATTGCTGCTGTCCTTTTATTTGCCTCCATTGAGAGCATCCTAACATACTGTGTATGCGTGTGGTACACCAGCTGCACAGCGGCTCAGAGGAAAGCACTCCAGAGGGCCATTGACAACGCCCAGAGGATTGTCGGCTGCCCGCTCCTTACCTTGGAGGACTTATACAGTTCCCGCTGCATCATAAAATCCCAGAATATTATAAAGGGCATTTCCCACCCCGGACACTCCCTGTTTGAACTGTTGCCGTCAGGCAGATGGTACAGATCTACAAGGACAAGGACAAACAGACTTAAAAACAGTTATTACCCCACTGCTATAAAGGCACTAAGTGTAGCTGCCAAGGAACGCGGGGACTAAGGGACTGTGGTTGGTACACTGCGAAATCAACAGAAGGATGTAGGGTTGGGTGTTTGTGCGTGCTATTTTCATATTTCATATTTATTTTAGTTGTTTATCTTTTTTAATATTTTACCTTGTATATATCATTAGCTTTTATGGTTTGAATGGTGCACTGACTGGTTGACATTTTTTAATTTTGTTGTACATGGTTCATGTTACAATGACAATAAAGAAACTACTACTAATTCCCCCACCACCCCACTCCCCTACACCCCCCGTCCTCTGCCCCCCGTCCTCTGCCCCCCGTCCTCTGCCCCCCCGCCCTCTACCCCCCGTCCCCTGCCCCCCGTCCCCTACCCCGTCCTCTACCCCCCCGTCCTCTACCCCTGCCCCCGTCCCCCACACCGCCCCTCCCCCACCAGGCCCTGCCTGAAGCCGTCCACCTCCCCTGGCTGCAGGACGATCCCGCTGTTGCGTTGGGGGAACAGGTGACTGGTGGAATATTGCAGTGGGGAATGGTTTGCGTTGGGGGACCAGGCCTCCCGTGAGACTGGGACCCAACGGGTCCCACTTAGTCTAGTGCAGTTGTTCTTAACCTGGGAGTTGTGACCCCCTATGGGGGTCGTTTGGGGCTTTGTCGGGGGGCAAGAAGGGGACACAAATAACATATCAATTTGTTGAACCCATGTGTAGGAACCTAACAAAGGTACATGCCACAAACAGTATTTTGTTCGCGTATGCGGGTTCTGGTGCCAAAAAGGTTAAGAACCACTGGTCTGGTGTTACATAAATCCAAGTCTGTCTTCATTGTTTCTTGCCTCAATTTAGCAAGGCAAGAATGTTGTAGCCTATTTCGCCGCTGTAATCTACCCGTATTTCCACTTTCGGGTAGAATAGAGCGGTGGAGTTGAATCCTAAGTTTCTCTGTTCATTAACTTTCCTTAATGCCCTACTATTTACTGTACACTTCCTACTCCTATTTAACTGTAAGATGCATCACTTTGTACTTGGCACTTTCCAAGATAAAATTCCAACTGTCAATGTTCGTCCAAACATTTCATTCAATTTATATCCCGGTGTAGTCTTGGACTAACTTTCTGTCCATCCACAATTCAATCAACTTGCATATCAGAAGAAAGATCTCGATCCGAAACACCACCTATCCGTGTTCTCCAGAAATGCTGCCTGACCTGCTGAGTTACTCCAGCAATTTATGTCCTTTTGCAACTTGCATATGATCTGCACGCTTAAAAATCATACCCCCTACATTTACAACCAAGTTAATATATATTACAAACAGCAAGGATCAACATCGGTCCCTGTTCACAGGCATCCACCACAATCTTTCCACCACTACACTCTGCCAAGCTAATTTTTGATCCAGATGACCTTGGACCCCATGCGTTTTAACATTCTGGTCGAGCTATCATGCATGACCTTGTCAAATGTCACACGAAAGTCCACATGGACAATGTGGACTTTCTTAATCAATCTGATGACTCTGCCTTCATCAATCTATTTTGCTACCTCCTCCAAAAATTCTATCAAATTAGTAGGGCAGGATTTTCCACACACAAAGCCATGCTAACTCTCCCTGATCTGACCCTGACTTTTAATAATGCACATAAATTCTCTCCCTTATGGAATTTTTTTTTTTTGTAATATTTTTTTATTTGAAGTAATCAGTTTACAATGTATAGCTTACTTTATAAACTAACACCTTAATTCAATATTACTACAAATAACATATCAATACTTAATATCTTCTATTTTTTGGAAATAAAGAAAAAGATATATAAAAGAGAGAAAAAAAAAGGAAAAAAAAGGGAATAAGAAAATAATAAAAAAAATTCCCACATACTTCAACCATAAAAAAAAAGAAAATTTAAAATACAAAAATATTACATATATATAAACAAAACTAAATACATTATACGAAATACTATTTCATACAATAATATCTATAATAAATGCGCAATAATATCAAATGTAAGTAAGTTATTCGCATCGGATTCCGTAGGGTGCCCGTCGAGCCGTGATTCCAAGAGTAGCTACTTCTCTAAATACTGTATATATGGAGACCATATCGATTCAAAAGAATTATACCTGTCCAAAAGGACAAATCTAATTCTTTCCAAATTCAACGTCTCCAACATCTCTGCTTTCCACATTTTAATTGTTGGGGATAATGTTCCCTTCCAAAATTTAAGTATCATTTTTTTCCCTATTATTAAACAGTAATCAAAAAAATTTCTTTGATTAACTGTGAGTACCAAATTTGGCTCCGGGATTCCAAATATTATTAATTTTGGGTCTGGGTCGAGTTCAACCTTAAGAACTTCCGAAATAACTTTAAAAATTTCAATCCAATAATAATTCAACCGTGGGCACGTTACAAAACTATGTATTAAATTTGCTTCAAGATTCTTACATTTATCACAAATAGAGGAGAGACTAGGAAAGATACTTTTTAATTTGGTTTTCGAGTAGTGTAATCTATATATAACTTTAAATTGTATCAATGTGTGTCTGGCATTCAAAGAACACCAATGTATTCTTTGTAAGCTTTCTTCCCAAGTTTCTTTTATTATAGGTAATCCAATTTCATTTTCCCATGCTTGACGATATGTTTCAGTTGTTGGGTTCTCTTTATCTAAAATAATATTGTATATATAAGCTTATCCGTATTTGGATGTAAATTAAACAGCTCATCTAATAAGCCTGATTCTTTATTTTTATAGTCTTGTGTGTTGCATTTAATAAAATCTCTAATTTGTAAATACATAAAATGGTGTTGTGAAGGTAGTCCAAAAATATCTTGTAACTCTTCAAATAATAAAAAATTTCCATTTCTATAAAGGTGTCCTATCCTTTTAATTCCTGAATCCTCCCACAGTCTAAACCCCGCATCTAAGATTGAGGGTTTAAACAGTGGGTTATTCCTAATTGGTAACCTAAAAGAAAGATTATCCAGATATAAGGTCTTAACTATCTGTTTCCAAATACGCCTATTATTATGAATTATAGGGTTGTCCCTATGTCTTTTTTTGTACTTCCTTTGGTGCGAAAATAATCGACTCTATATTGAAAGGTGAACAGTCTTCCTTTTCCATTTTTAACCACATTGGTTCATCATCCATATTTACCCACCAAAAATTCATATTCTTAATCTGAACTGCCCAAAAGTAGTATAGAAAATTTGGAAGTGCTAGCCCTCCATTTATCTTAGACTTAGACTGCTAACTCTCCCTGATCTGACCCTGACTTTTAATAATGCACATAAATTCTCTCCCTTATGGAAATTATCAGAGAAAATTCCACCACTGACATTTCATGAGCGTGTGCCAGAAAGTAATTGCAATATTACAGGACTAGTAGATTGGAGCTCTATCATAGAGTTTCACAAATACCACAGCGTAGCAGTGGGATTTGGGGGATAACCTGTTCAAGGAAACACAGCACTGGTCCACACCCAAAGTGCTTCTGACATCCGTTGATCTCCTTTAATTATTTTTAATTGCTGTGGTTGTAAATTATAAATGTTGACATGCAGTTTCAATAACTAGCTCTAGTAAAGCAATGAATGACTCTTGAGAGGGGTAAGTCCTGAATTCCTTGCATTTCATTTTGTATTCAAGCCTAGGGGTTCTAGAATTTACAAGCAGATACTCTTGTTCAAGGAAGGCAACAGAGTTAAGTCAGGCAAATGAGCTAGCTCCTTCATGTTTGTTATATGCATTAATTATTTGATGTAAATGCAGGATATATGATTTATAATTTCTGCCAAAGGGTATTTGACTTGAAACATTCTAATGACATGACAATGGAGTGGCACAGTGGTAGAGTTGCTTCCTGACAGCACTTGCAATACCGGAGACCCGGGTTCAATCCCGACTACGGGTGCTGTCTGCACGGAATTTGTATCCCCATGACCTCGTGGGTTTTCGCCGAGATCTTTGGTCTATTCCTCCCACACTCCAAAGACGAACAGGTATGTAGGTAAGTTGGCTTGGTGTATGTGTAAATTGTCCCTCGTGTGTGTAGGGTAGTGTTAATGTGCGGGGATCGGTGGTCGGCGTGGATCCGGTGGGCCGAAGGGTCTGTTTCCGCGCTGTAACTCTAAACTAAACTAAAAATGTAAATGCAAGATCAGCATTCCAAAAAACCTTCAGTGAAGAATTTCAATGGTATTAATGAACTTAAAAGCATTTTATTTGTTTAAAGCAGTGAAACATTAAAAGTTTGATGTTAGACTTCAAACAGCTGACAGTATGGTATGTTTACAAATAAATGTCGTCTGGTCATATTCTGAGATGCTCAGTTATTTTAAATATGTAAGTGTTGCTTCACATTGTTCTGTTGTGGGCAAGTATACATTGCTAAACCATCACAATTAAGCTGTGGTCTCAATTTTGGTTGGGTGAAAACATTTACTCTTTCCTTGTGCTATTGTTCTTGGAAAATGTCTCATATGTTCAGTCAGCTCCCCTAATGATGAGCAGACATACTAACAGCTCCAGATTTGATAGCTGGCCTGCATTGTATTTGATGACCTCAGTTGAATAATATTGGACCACACATTTGTCATAATTCACTCTGCAGGATAAAATAAAGCAAGGTTCATAATTATGATTAGGCCTGAAATAAAGCAATATAATGTATAGTCTCTTGGCAATCCATGGTGGAGGTGCACAAATATGAGTTAAGGTTGAAGCTGGATGAAGCTGAGCTCTGGTCTTCCCGTTTCTCGGATATTTGACAATTAGGTAGTTAGGAATTGAACCAAGGACCAGCATTTCGGGTGAATGTGAAGTCTTCCTTTTCAGGGGCGGAAATCACTATCACTACAATTTCTTGGTGGTTGCAAGCGCATGCGCACACACGCGAGGCTTCGGAGGCTTCGGCCGTGGGCCCTGAGGACAATAACATCGGGAACTGGCCTGGACTCGAGGCTCCGAACTAGCAACAGCAGCTTCGTCCGCCCCAAATCGTGGGCCGTCAATCGGCTCGTTTGCGGGATCTTTCATCGCCTGGCGTGGCTTAAAACCGGCCGCGGGATCTTCCATCGCCCGGCGGGGGCTTCAACATCGGGAGCCTCGACGCAGCAAATTGACCGCGGCCGATGGAAGATCCCGCGGCCGATTTTAAGCTACGCCAGGCGATGAATGGCCCCGCGAACGGGCCGATTCAACCTCTGCTCTATGATCTTTGCTCCACCAGGACGTCTCCCTCATCCAATCACCGCACTCTATCCTCATTCCCACCCCCCCCACTTCCGCCTCTGACCAACACCTCCCTCCTCTAATCATCGCGCTGAATCATCATGTCCTCCCCCCCACTACCTGCTGACCGACATCTCTCTTGTCCAATCGGCGCCCTCGATCATCAGTCTAACCCCAACTGTCTCGCGGAGAGTGGAGATTTATAATAGTTTTTTCACCGAATCTCAAAATCTGGATCACAAAACATGGGGGGGATTGTCCTCCACCTCTCAAAACATGGAGGGGACCCAGGGGAGAAGGAGGGGTTGGGGGGGGGGGGCGAATGGACAGAGCAACGTGTGAAGGACGCCTAGGCTGCGGCCGAGTCCGGACTGGACAAAGTAACGGGCTGACAGGAAGAAGCAGCAGCTGCTGAGTGGGGAGGGAGTCCACGATGTCTGAGCGCGTCCTCTCGGAAGCAGCGACCTGAAGAAAGTGCTGTCCCCAAGGACCAGAATTTGAGCCGCAACAACAGCCATGTCAAACGGACCGTGCAGACGGTGAAGAAGGGCTCACTGGTGCACCTTGCGAGCCGGGGTGGCGTCAGCAGCTCCATCCACTATAACCAAAATTCTTTATAAGCGGGTCCATAAAATTGAGGGTTTATTGTACTATATCCGCAATAAATATGTTCAGCAGTTGTCCCTTCAATCCCCAGAATATGTTCTGTCATTCAATGGGTTGATCTGACACGGCTGCCTTTTTCTCAAAACCCTTCATTTCTTACTGATTAGAATGCTACCTCAGCCGTAAATAAATCAAATTGCTCCGCCCACACAGCTTTCAGTGGCAAGGAGTTATAAAGACATCAACCTTCTGAAGTAATTCCTCCTCATTTCAGTCTCTCGTCCCTTTGACCAGGTTCTCAGGTTCTGTAATTTGCCATGAGAGGAAACATTTTGACCATTTACTGTCAAACCCCCTCAGAATTCAATAGATTCAAAGATCTATAAGATCACCCTCATTCTTCTAAATTCCAAGATTTACTTTTTCTTGTAAGAGAATCTCTCCATCTCTGCGTTCGTCCGACTGAAACTTCTCTGAACTGCTTCCAATGTAATGATATGTTTCTTTAAATAGGGGGACCAGAATTTTTTCCATTACTTTAGATGTGGTCTTACACAAATGCAGTTCATTTCATTCTAATTCAACCCTCTTGTAATAAGGGCCAACATTCCATAAGCCTTTACTACCTGCTGAATTTGAATGCTGGTTTTGTTTTGCGTATAAGTCTCTTTGTGCTGCATCTTTTTGAAAATGGTCTTCATTTTAAACAGTACTGTTCTTTTATTCTTCCAAAATCAATAATGTCACATGTTTCCTCATTATATCCAACTTGCCAGCTTTTTGCTAATCAGCCAATCAGCGTCTCTCTGTAAACTATCTCCTTGCAAACTCCTCTTCTCACTTTTTTTTCTGTCCCCCATAAACATGGGTATAATACATTAGCTTCCTTCAATGTTTTGAACCTAAAACTCTGGATTAATGGGCATTGAACTATTTCCACATTTCCACTTCAAATGTATTCTTGATCTGGTGGTTTATACGAAAAAATGCTTTTCAGGTCAGTTGGATAAAGAATGTTATGAAGAGATGGTGTTTGAGGATGTAAAATGTCTGTCAGATCATATTTTGTGCTTGCCAATATTTTGGTGACCTGGCAGAGAAATTAACAATAACTTCCCAAACCCAGTAAAATAATTTCTTGAAATGCACGGATTTAAGAGGCATATTGGAATACCAATACCTGCTGCCTTCTTTCCAGATCACATACTATCCTGATATGGGAATATATTGCTGGTATTTCACAAATCCTGTCAATCCTTACCCAACAGTGTAGTGTCAAGTACCTTCATTAGAAGGACATTCAAGAATGAGCTCACTATTACCTGATGATGAGCAATTAGACGGTCAACTTGAAATTAATTGATATCTTAACAAAATGGTAACCACTATTCTAAAAGCCAAAAGCAAAATGAGGGGATGTTGGAAATGTGAAATCAAATCTGAAACTGCTGGAAAAGCTCAGTAAAGCCCCTGTCCCACTTTCACAACCTAATTCACAACCTCTGCAGAGTTTGCCCTTGACCCATACTCGCAACATTGTCGCCACGAGGTCGTAGGTAGATCGTATCGTAGCAGGTCGTGATGCTAGTCGTAGCTACTCGTGGCATCAAGTAGGTTGCGGCGTTTTTTAAAGCCTGATTAAAAAATGTCCACGAGTAAAAAAAAGGTCGGCATGGCAAAAATCGATACTTTCTATTCGTAGGTAGGTAGGCCATGGTAGGTCGTGATGCTAGTCGGAGGCAGTCCAAGATAATAGCTTGGAAATGTGATAAAAAGGTCAGTAGAAAAAAAGGTTATTTAAACAGCAGAACGTCACCTGTCACTCCAAGGCATGTTCATTCATAGTTTTTTGGAGAGGAGACTTGTGTTTTAGAGATGCCACCAAAAAGGCAGTAGCGCAAGGGGAGGGCACAACCCTAAAAACAAAAACGGCCACGCAGGTGTTGCCCACCCAAGAGGAGGAGTGGCAGGAGGTGATGCCACAGGAGGTGATAGTGCAAGAGGAGGTAGCCCTGCATGAGAGACCCCTGGAGGAGGAGACCAGGCTGCTAGTATATGTCCCCACTACCACCCCATCCTTCACTGCCTTATTTGAAGGCAGCAAAGCAGCCCTTTCTCCTGTGTCTGACACAGCATCAAAACAATGCCCCATTAGTGGTGAGGGAGGGCTGGAGGAAGGTTATGCCCTACACCTTCACCAGGCAGCAGGAGGGAGACCTTGAGGAATGGTTCCAGCAGAATGCCATCCTGTACGAAAAGGAAAATGAGGGGTACAGGGACAGGGACAAGAATGGCATGCTGCCCCACATGTGTGCTTAAAGTTCCATCTTTTGTCAAAGCCCAGCGCCACTCTCTTCCAGTCATCTGCTGTACTGGGACAGTCCATCACATCATCTCCATTCACCCATTGAGACCGCTTCTTGTGCTTACTCTTCATCCTTGCTCTTCCCCTTCTGCCTTTCTTAAAAGGCTGCTGGAGCAAAAGGGCTACTGCAAACAGCAGTAAAATGTACATGGTCGAAGCCAGTCTTCAACATAGTCGAAGGAGGTCTTCATATAGTCGTGGGAGGGCTTCAACATAGTCGTGGGAGGTCCTCAACATAGTCATAGGAGGTCGTTGACATAGTCGTGGAAAGCCGTAGGAGGTCGTAGGTTACTGCGACCTTGATTTTATTTTTAAGGTCATTTAAGGTCGTCAGAAGTCGCGATTTAGGTCGTGAAAGTGGGACAGGGCCTTAAGTCACAGCATTTGTCGAGAGAGCAGCGAAGTTAATATTTCAGGTCATTGGAGCTGGGAAATGTTGGGTAAACTGAATTTTAGTTGCAGAGGAAATGGGAAAGGGCAAAAAGAACATAAAACAAGGTCATTTGTTGGTTGATAACCAGGATAAAATGAATGGCATGGTTGTGGACAGACAGCATTGGAGTAACTCAACCGGTAAGGCAGCATTTCTTAAGAACATTGCCAGGTACCGCTTTGGGTCGAGCCCTTCTTAATTGTGGTAACGTTGCTGACTGAAAGGCTTGTAAATAACAACAATTATGCCAGTACATATAAGTAGGAATAACTGGTCTGAAATTACCAGTAGAGGAAAAGGAAATGCTGGAAATGAGAAATGACGTTGGAATGCCTATTATATGAAATTAATAAATTAGGTTTTTGTGCCAGTGAGTCTGCAATGTTGGAAGATGACAGTTAGTGCACAGGTAATTCTACTATTACGCTTGTTTCCATGACAAGAATTGGATATAACACAAGTAATGAATTAGGGAATTCAATTTGCATGCAATTTTGATAGGCAGGTAGAGAACCACTTAACAATGACTTTGGATATTGATAAGCAGAAAAGCAGAGAAAAAAATTCTTAGATTTAAACAGTATATATAGAGGGGGGGGGGGGGGGCGTGGGGGGAGGGGAAGGAGTTGTTTCCACGTAAACCTCCCGCAGCATTGTCCCTTAACTGCTACTTTAACACAGGCGGTTATTAACATTGCCGACCAAGTTCTATTGACACTTGGGCAATGATTATCCGTTAAACAATGTAGTATAGATCCCTCAGTATTTTTGGCATGCATTAACAAAAATAAAATAATTGCTTTGAAGAGACCTTTGACTTTGATAATCCTAGTGTGAAAAATAACTTTGTTATTTCGAATTTGAAACACTCTAGCCTCTAGCCCCCATCCCCCATTGACACCAAATGATACAATTTTTTTCAATAACAATTTTTTTGGGGAATGCAACTATCACATGATAGCTGAGCTATGTATACTGTATTTGTGCTCATAATCTGATCTTCTCAGCAATTATGAAACCACACAGTCAGTGACTGATTTGCAGAATGCCTCCACCTGGTCTGCAAAGATACAGTGCCCTCCATAATGTTTGGGACAAAGACCTATCATTTATTTATTTGCCACAGTACTTCACAATTTGAGATTTTGCAATAGAAAAAAATCACGTGGATAAAGTGCATTAATAAAGGCCATTTTTAGACATTTTGGTTTCACCATATAGAAATTATAGCAGTGTTTATACATAGTCCCCCCCATTTAAGGGCACCATAATGTTTGGGACACAGCAATGTCATGTAAATGAAAGTAGTCCTGTTTAGTATTTTGTTGCATGCAATGACTGCTTGAAGTCTGCGATTCATGGACATCGCTATTTGCTGGGTGTCTTCTCTGGTGATGCTCTGCCAGGCCTGCCATTTGTTTGAACTTGAGCAGATAGGATGTGTCTATACACTCCATGTATGTTTTGCAACAATTTGGTTTGCCATATAGTCATATTACTAGAAAGCAACAGAACACACAAAATACATTTTAACATGAACATCCACCACAGTGACTGCTCATTCCTCACTATGATGGAAGGTGAAAAAAAAAGTTCAATCTCTTCCCTTTATTATTCACCCGTGGTCGAGGGCCTTGAGCCTTCCATTGACGGGACCATCTTGACTCCCGTAGCCAGCGGTCGGGCATCCTCGTCGGGGCGATCAAGCTCCCGCATCGGGGGGGTCTCGGCTCCCCCGCGCCAGGCGATCGACCCCGTGTCGGGGCTTTTCGAACCTTCTGCGTCGTTAGAGCTCCCAACTCGGCCTCTCCCGAGACTGCGAGCTCTTGATGTTGAATGTCCGCAAGCCGCAGTTGGAGCATCGATCTCAGGCAAGGGATCGGCTCCGATGTTAAGTCCACACTTGGGCCTCAAAGTCAGTCCCGAGCAAGGCCTCCAGCTCCATGATGTTAGGCCGCAGAGCGACTGGAGGTATGACCTGGAAACCAATCGCATCTCCGGCAAGGTAAGAGATTGAAAAATGTTTCCCCCATATCCCATCCCCCCCCCCCCACACCCCCCCCCCAATAAAACAAACCAGAGAACATTAACACAAACTTTTAAAACACACTAAAAATAATTTAAAAAAGGACGAAAGAACAGACTGTTGGCAAGGCTGCCATCGCGGGGCTACCAGGTGATGAGGTGGTATGCTTTGGATCTTGGGCAGTTCCTTCTCTTCTGCATACTTTACTCTTGCCATCACTCTGATATAAGTTAATCTTCGTCTCTTCTGTCCACAACACCTTTTTCGAGAACTGTGGTTGCTCTTTTAAGTACTTCTTGGCAAACTGTAACCTGGCCATCCTATTTTTGCGGCTAACCAGTGGTTTGCATCTTGCAGTGTAGCCTCTGTATTTCTGTTCATGAAGTCTTCCGCAGACAGTGGTCATTGACAAATCCACACCTGACTCCTGAAGAGTGTGTCTGATCTGTTGGACAGGTGTTTGGGGATTTTTCTTTATATTCGAGAGAATTGTTCTGTCGTCAGCTGTGGAGGTTTTCCTTGGCCTGCCAGTCCCTTTGTGATTAGTGCTCTCTTTCTTCTTAGTGATGTTCCACACGGTTGATTTTGCTAAGCCTAATGTTTGGCTGATGTCTCTAACAGTTGTATTCTTGTTTCCCAGTCTCATGATGGCTTCTTTGACTTTCATTGGCACAACTTTGATCCTCATGTTGATAAACAGCAATAAAAGTTTCCAAAGGTGATGGAAAGACTGGAGGAAAGACTAGGTGCTGAGACCTGCATTAAGGAGGCAATTAAACATACCTGAGCAATTACAAATACCTGTGAAGCCATGTGACCTGAAACGGGGGGACTATGTATAAACATAGTTGTAATTTCTACATGGTGAAACCAAAATGTGTAAAAATGGCCTTTAGTAAAATCTGACAACGTGCACTTTAACTACATGTGATTTTTTCTTTTACAAATCTCAAATTGCGGAGTACAGAGGCAAATGAATAAATGATGGGTCTTTGTCCCAAACATTATGGAGGGCACTGTAAATTCAAATTTGAATTGCTTATCACTATAATTCTGCACTCCCACTTTGTTCTCTATTTTTTGTCTAGTACGTGTTTCCAATGAAGCTCCTAGGAAGCTTGAACACCAGTCTCCCAGGTGCTGATGCGGCATATCATTCTTCCAGACTTTATGTTAAATTCCATATTTTCAGATTATCTAATATCTCATCCTAGAATTTTACATTTCCAATATTAAATATTTTCCTAATCTTACCATTCCATTGCCCTATTAAAACTCACCCAGATGTAACTTCACTGATCTGTACCGCTCATTTTCAATCACCATATTGCCATTTGCCTGTTTCTTGTCAATATTCTTTCGAATTTTCCTTCTTTATTCCCCGTCCCCTCCCCAGATTATAGATTGTGAAACATTTCTTAACCTAATTATCTCAACTTGAATTGTTTCCTTTTGTCTGCACTTACCCAGCTATGTTATTTTCACCACTTTTCAAATTTTCTGTGATGCAGTTTTTTGCATTTCTTCATAGCCCATAACCACATCTGCTGAATAAGCTGTAATAAGTATGCTCTCTTCATCAACCACGATAGCCGTAAGGCTTATAAGAAGTACATCTGGAGCCTATTTCTCAAGGAAATAGCATGGATCAAATTGGTCCAAAATGTTAAATGTGTACTAATGCTTAACAGGATATAAAGCTGTATGGTTCATACTAGTCGTATTTTTTTACCAGTTGCTGTGGGAAAGGGAAAATAAGCTTAGGCTGTAATTGTGTGGACACTTTGTCCAATAGGATTGTCAAGTTGGTGCCATAGTGATAAAAGAGAATCGAATGGCAAATTGCATATTACAAACAAGGGGGGAAGATTAGATCAGAACATAAAATTATAAGCAGGAATAAGGCACTCAATTCTTAAATCCAGCCTTGCTATATGGTAAGATTATGGGTAGTCTGTTACCTCACTTCCTATTTTCCTGCACTTAAACTGTTTCTCTTGTTTCCCACAATAAATTAAAATTGCATATATGTCTTGAATATGCTGTCTACTGCTCTCTTGGATAGAGAATTGCAAAGATATACCATTCTCTGAGTGGAGAACTTTATGACCTCAACCATACTGCACAATCCTAAACACATCCCTACCTGAGCAGCAAACTACTATGGATGTTGTACACATACTTCAGCTTGCATTACTACAGTCTGGCTACATCATAAATACTGAGAATTCATTGTATTATTGTATATTTGTGTTCCGTTGTGTATTAATGTGCCTGTAAAACTGCAGCGAGAAAATATTTCATTGTTCCGTTTGTAGCGGCAGATTTTTATATCGTTCAAGAGATTACTTGCTCTATCCGCTAAGTGGACTACATGGTTAAGGGGAATGTCGTTGTACGCATGCGAGCTCTCCGTCGGGGACCTTCAGAGCCCTGAAATACGTCATAAATCCCACCCACAATATAACAGGCAGTCTAAAATTTAAAGACACATGCCATCATTAATGACACACAAAACAAGCCAAATGGCCACTACACTGTTCCAGGTGCATATGACAACCCTTTTAACGTGACTCTTGACTTGAGCTGACCTCATGGAGACACTGATTTCTCTGGACGTTAACACCCCTGCCAGAGAACTCCTGTCAAATTATGTAACTACTTTGTATGTTTTAACAATAACGCCCCTCATTTTTCTAAACTTAAATGAATATAAGCCCAGTCTCTTCATCACAAGACAAACTTTTATCATTGGCAAGACTTTATCTTGCACCAAATGTAATACCCTTTATACAATACACACTGTCTGATTGTAATCATGTATAATCTTTTTGCTGACTAGATAGCACGCAGCAAAACAAGCTTTTCACTGTACCTCGGTACATGTGACAATAATAAACTAAACCTGTTGTCCCAAGAATCAATATGGTGAATGTTTAAAGTAATTTTATTTCTCTATTTATTCTCAAGGCTAGCAAGATGTGTTAACGTAATCATTATTATGAAATAGAAGGAAGAAAGATATAACTGAAAAAGAACACAGAAACTCACTGATGCTCATTACATGTTTATGTTAAGTTACAAAAGGTCTTGTGGACAAACCAAAGTGCTGGATGAATTCAGCTGGTGGGGCAGCATTTGTAGAGGGAAATGGACAGATGACATTTTGGGCCGGAACCCTTCTTCAGACTGATGGAGTTGAGGGGAGCAAGCTGGTAAAGAGAGGGGATGGGAAGAATAGGGACAAAAACTGTAAAGTGATGTAGGTGAGAGGGGGTGATTGGAAGATGGGTGCAGATAATAACATAGGCTGGAGGTGAAATAGAGACAAAAAGTGTGAGATAAGGAAAGACGAGAAGTGAGAAGCCAGAGGGAAGGATAGTGAGTGGAAGGGGTACAGGGTGTCGGGGAAAGAAGGGGCATAAAATGAAAAGAGGGAACTTGGAGTGGAGAGAGGTGGGAACTTCCAGGAATGTTAAGTTTTTGACTCTCTCCAATACTGTCCTGTCAATGAAGACAGGTTGTAGATCGTAGGCCTTCCTGTTCTAAAGTCAACAATCAGGTCCTTGGTTTCACTGACTTTGCGAGCAAGGTTGTTGTTCCGGCACCATTTGGTCAGGCGATCGATCTCCCTCCAATACTCTGATTCTACATCATCGGTAATTTGTCCAACAATGGTGGTGCCTTTGGCGAATTTGAAGATGGAGATGGAACTGTGTTCGGCTACACAGTCATGGGTATAGAGTGAGTAGAGGTCTGGCCACACAAACTGGAGGTACTCCTGTGCTGCTGATTATTGAGCAGGAAATTACAGTTTTCAAGCTCCTATTCCTTCTTCCCGATGGCAGGAGTGAAAAGAGAGTGTGGCCAGGGTAGTGAGGGTGTTGATGCTGGCTGCCTTTTTGAGGCGGCGACTTTGTAAATCTCTTCAATGGTGGGGAAGTCAGTCCCATGATGGACTGGGCAGTACAGTGCTCATCACCCATTGCAACCTTCTTTGTTCCTGGGCATTTGAGTTGCTGAAATGCAATCCATGATGCAATCAGTCAAAATGCTTTCTACTGTATAGACGTTCAAGAGAGTATTTGTCGACATGCCGAATCTCTTCAAACTTCAACTAAACACTGCTAATAACTTAATTGCTGAATGGAAAATCCAGGCTGATTAACCCATTTCTTAAAACCCTCTGTATTTTTTTCCCAACCGGTTTCTAACTTTCTCATAGCACTAAAATGCCCCAAACCAAATTTTTGAATGACATTATTTGATTATGTTGCTAGTGCATTATCTCAACACTGGCAATTCATCATGGTTGACCAGATCAAAAATGTTCAGTTGACTACTTACCATGATTGTTCTTGTTTAGCTCCATTTTTACTTGGTGGACTCCAACTATAGTCTCTAAGGTTGTTCCCTCATAGTTATCTGAGTATTTTACGAATTGGTTCTTCGTCTTTTGTCTTTTCCTCATCTGCAGGCTGAGCTTTGATATGGTAATTTTCTACAACTCCACATGACTAGCAAGAACCCTTCTAAGATCTCATTCGTGTTCAGCACTGTTTTGGATTTGACATTTGTTTTCAAATCAAACATTGAGGAGACTAAATTACGCATGTTCTAATGTTTTCCCAATTACGTTTTAATCTCTCTCATCAGTTACCCCCGAATATCCACATCAAATCCTATCACCACCATTCATCCTTGACCATCATACTTTAGCATTAAAAACTAGATAAATGTGCTATGCCTGTAGTTTAGTTTGCAAGCTTTTAAGCATAGTAATATGTAAGTGCAGCAAATCAAAGTGTTGAAAGAGCTGCTTTAGCTTAAAAATCCTCCTTAACTGAACTTGCTTTTATTGCCATTCATGAGGTAAAGTTTCCTTCCTGAAATTGAAAGGAAATTTTTGAAAGACTATACTTTATTCCTGGAATGTTCAAATATGCAGTACAATGAAATGTTTCTGTTCACAGTGAAATAACATTGGCATGACATCAATTTTTCTTTAACGTAGATTCCATGAGCAATAAGTCCAAGAGTGTTCTTGTACTCGATGTGCAAGCATGGGCGAGTCTTCACCTTTCCTTGTCGGCTTTTTGAGGCAGCTATACAAAGCTTAAGTGTGTTTCTTAGCTTGTATTTCTGGATCTTGGAAAGGAGGAGTTCCCACCTTTTTTTTAAACTCTGGGCAGCTCCTTGCACTGGAAGACCAAAGTGCATCTTTCACAGAGCCAGGCTCTATCAGATGGGGGGGCAACGAGTACCATTTTGTATGGGCCTCATGCTTCAAAGGGATCTTGATTTGGGGGCCTCTAAAATTGAGGGGCCTCTGCTTGATCTTGGTTTGGGGGCCTCTGAAATTGAAGTTGGCCTGGGCCTCTGTTCATCTATGAGAGGGCCTGCACAGAGCTGATCATTTCTTCAGCAGACCAGGCAACATCTGTGACTGTGAACATCTGTGAAAGAACTGACGATGTTTCTGGTCAGGATTGCAGCATCTGCAACCATAGCGTCTGAAGAAGGGTCCCAACCCAAAGGCTCACCTGTTCTTTTCCTACACATATGCTGCCTGACCTACTGAGCTCCTCCAACAGTTTTTTTTCTGCAGTAGGTACCCATCTTCTAGTCCTGCACAAAGTCAATTATGTCTCTTCGCAATAGTCTTCCAGAAGAATAGCTCAATTGAATGTAGGATCAATGCAGCTTGAGTGGCACAAAAATCTTAATTAAATCCTAACGCATTTTAGTGATGGTTATTTACAATGCTCTATGCTGTAGACGCCCAACCTCTCTTCCCCAAAGTAACTTGTATATTTCCTCCATCTTGACCGTTTTGGCATCAACAGCCAACGATTTAGCAAATATGGTGACATGAGAGATTACAGATGCTGGAATTGAGCAAAAAACTAGGTGCTGGGGAACTCGACGGGTCCGTTTGCATCTGTGGAGGGAATGGACAGCTGATGATTTGGGTTACAATCCTCCTTCAGTCTGAAGAGGAGTCCTGACCCAAAATGTCCTGTCCTTTCCCTCCATAGATGTTGCCTGAACTGCTGAGTTCCTCCAACACTTTGCTTTTTTTTAATATAGTAAATGTTTTGGCCAGAGATTTAAAAAAACGTGTGTGGAATTCAAAAATTCCTGAGACAATCCTCCTCTAAATCTTGTGTACTTGTTTTTTCTGCATCTTTTGTTTGGTTTCCAGGTGAGAGGAAGCTGCTCATATTACATTGCCCCTTTGTCACACTAATAATCTGACATCTTCATTAATTTAAGAATGATAATCTTAAAGCAATAAAAACAGATTTCTTTGTAAGGAAAAAAAGCAGCAGAAATTATCTAAGACTTAAACTATCTTGTGTTTAAAAAAACATTGTCTATTTGAACATAACTGAGATCCGAGTCACTTTAAGGTGATCTCCGAAGCACCTTATGCCTCTGGTATATTTACAATGGTTATTTAAAATTTCAAGCATGGTAGGAACATGACTACATGGGGAGAAACTTAGAGCAGATAACAAACATTGTTTTCTAAAATCAATTTCTACTGTGATCAAGCTCCCTGTTCTGTCAGATGAGCTGGGTGGTCGGTCACTAGTTGTATTAACAACTCGGGTTTTGACAATCACAACTTTCCTGCTGACCCTGTTTTTGGGTTTGTTTTGTACGTTTGTCTGTCTCGCAGGAGACTACGAGAGGCATTTCCCTTATGGCAGTAGTTCCCATTGTAGCTTTAATTGACACAGGATGTTAAGTTGTGGTGGGAATGGAGCTTGTTTAAAGCCAATCTCAAGCCAGTGTATATTCTGTCATTGTCCTCCTGGATGAGAGGTTCCTTAATGAGCGAAGGAGCAATTAGGAACAAGTGCTGGTTCATGGTGGTTAATTCACTAAGCACTAATTGAATGGGAAATGAGGTGTCTTTGAAAATGAGTGCAGTGTGGTATGTCCTGTTAACTCTGTGTTTTGTACTGTGAAATTAAGTGCCTATTGGTGCTACTGTTTTTTATAAATGACTCGGTCTTATGTGTGGGTTACGCAAAAAGCTGGAGAAACTCAGCAGGTGCAACAGCATCTAAGGAGCGAAGGAGATAGGCTACGTTTCGGGTCGAGACCCTTCTTCATACTCAGTCTTAAGCGTCTCCAGGCATTGATATATTTTATCAAGCATTGTGTACAATGTAATTTGAAGGTGTTTGAATAAATTGTTTAATAAGCCACCGTTATCACTATTTTGATGTAATTCTTTAAATATCTTCACTGTAATATTTGTGCCATCTGCCAAGACACCTTGTACATTCTCATCCAATAGCTCTTTCAACATTTCCTGCTACCTTCTGAATTTTAAAATTCTATTTCAGCAACAACATTAAAAAGGCACGTTATTTTATGTTGCCTTCTTCTTGTGACCAAAATATATTGCTTCATACTTACTTGCGTTAAATTTTGTCTGCCTAGTTCACAGATTGTATCCTTTTATATTCTGTGGTATTCATAAGCAGTGAAAGGCAGGGCCAATTCTGATTACGGGGAAACAAAACTGTACTTTACAGTCTGGAGAGAAAAAAAAATCACTCACCATCTCTCTGCTTTTTATCCATCAGCAAATTTCATGAACACACTACCACTACCTTTTTAATGAGGAATTGAAGTCCAATGAGCCTGTCCCACTTACGCGATTTTTTCCGGCGACTTGCCGGCACCCGTCATAGTCGTAGCAGGTCAACGAAAATTTTCATCACTACTCACGACCACACAGGCTTCACCCCGCGACATGTCGCCAGGGTGTCGTCTGTATGGTCGTGAGTAGTCTCCTCAGCCGCCCAAAGAGTCGATAGTGTCTTTCTGGTCGCCGCTAAATTTTCAACATGTTGAAAATTTTCGCCGACCTGCAACGACCTATGACGGGTGCCGGCAGTCGCACACCAATGAAAAGATACAGCTTACAGTGCCGCAATACTTTGTCGCCAGAACTAGAAGAGAGCAGATAACTGA
Source organism: Raja brachyura (assembly GCA_963514005.1). Next base: position 10,920,825 of record OY740785.1, read on the forward strand.
AAATGTTGGAGCTGAAGGAGTTTAACGAGAAGTGGATACAGACAGCATAATTTTGGATGGTCTCCATTTTGTGGAGAATAGAATAAGTCGACAGGATGTAAATGAATGTTTCAGCAGCAGATTTGCTGAGGCAGGAACTAAGTTAGGTGAAAGGTGAAATATGTGGTTTGATGTTGATCTTTATGTCAAAAATGACAATATGTTTTGACCACCGACTGTACTCGGAAGGAGGCCAGTCATGGGAAATCAAGTTTGGTGGAAATTGTATATTCCATATTTTCTTATGACATGTGGCCAGTTATTCTCTACTAGCCATGTGGCCGATTATTCAATACTAGCGTTCAGAGTATTCTCATTAGTCCCTTTCCCCCACTTATTTACCTGTAACTTATTCTCCCTTGCATGCTCATCAATTTAATTTGGTTTTCCTGGCACCTACCTATACTAGCATCTGTTTACATGTAGTTAACATTGTGTCTGCTATCCAATATAGATAGCAGTCTGGCAATGTTAAAGGTATTGATAGGGGAACCCCAGAATTATTTCATGTCTCTTTGCCTTATGAACATGATGAAATTTTGGTTCAATGAACGAGAAAAGGGAGGAATATCTATCTATTTTGGGTAAGATAGTCGATACTTTGGGATTAGGGGGCTCTAACTCAAGATCTGGTTAGTTGGGAGATCATTAGTATAGAATGCTACAGTATGTCAGTCACAATAGGCTTACTCCATTTGGATTCTGCACACTAATTTAAGCAAAAAGTGCACCAGAGGAGTGATTTTCAAATTGCAGATGATATGCCACAGGCAGAATTTGGTTTTATCAGCAAACCAGAGCTCTATCCTGTGCTTTCTGCTTTAAAAAGGAAACTTTTGTTTCTTTTGTTATTTGGCTGAGTTTGATCTTATTGTGATGCAGTGAGACAACATCCTGGTTATCATGCATGCACATCACTGCTGCGGTTCACCACACCAGTGGATGCCCATGCTGCCCATCAGTTTATGCAAATGGTGAATGTAGGTTAAAAGCAGAATGCTAGAAATTCAGCAGTTAAAGCAGGGAAGCCACGCACGCGGCGGTCGTGTCCTGGGGAACCGCGCGGGCCCGATCCACCTGCCGAACAATTGCGCCGCCGACAACCAGAATGACGACAGAAGACCGGAACGCGCCCTGGTAGGCCTGATGCCCCACAGGCCTCCCAGGGGACTGCGGTGAAGCCGGGTGGCGAGGCCGGTCTGGGCCGAAAGAGCCTCAGTGGTGGTGGCGATGGGAGCCTCGGCGGCAGCGGGGGTCGATAAGAGTGATGGGGGAGGGAAAGACAATGGGGACCCGGTGTGGGAGGACCATCGTGAAGAACAATGGGGACCCGGCATGGGGGGACCGCCATGAGGGATGGTGGGAGAACAAAGGGGGGCCCGATATGGGGGAGGGGGGGCACTCTAGTTTAGAAACCACTGCCCAGGGGATAAGCCTGCATTCGTTTGTTTGTTTGTTCATTTGTTCCGGTGAAGGCACTGTGCACACAGCAGACAGCCAACAGTTGCTTGTCTTTTTCTTTTTGTTTTCACTTTTAATTTCAAGTTTTTGCGTACCGTGTCTGTTGCGACCGTCAGCAGACCAATTTCACTCCGGGGATGAATAAAGCTTTATCGTATTGTAGCATAAGTTGATGAATAATAGTTGGTGCAGTGACTGATGGTTTACACAGACTTGCACAATTGTTCCATATGTCATTGCTGAAGTGGGATGGGAAGCAGATGTATGCTTATGCTGAGGTTTTATTCCCCATTGGCAGCTGCTGATTGTATGCAGTCACAGGCATTGTGTATAAGTGAATACATGTCCTGTGATAAGTGAGTTGGAGAGAGAAGAATGGATTCACAAGAAATCATGACAATTCATAATGACATAGCTGCCAACAAAGGGTCATAAGTTAAACCTCTGCACCGTATTTAGTTACCCAATACCTAAGTCGAGCAGGTGTTTAAGAGTAACATGGTTCATGCAAATATTGCATTTCTTGCAAACTGGGAGGGGGAGGGGATGGAGATAGAGGGAAAGCAAGGTCTATTTGAAGTCAGAGAAGTCAATGTTCATACCGCTGGGGTGTAAGTTACCCAAGCAAAATATTTAAGAATTAAAGAATACTTTAAGAATAAGGGATAAGCCATTTACAACGGAGATTTAGGAAAAACGTTTTCACACAGAGGTTTGTGAATCTCTGGAATTCTCTGCCTCAGAAGGCAGTGGAGGCCAATTCTCTGGATGCTTTCAAGAGAGAGTTAGATAGAGATCTTAAAAACAGCAGAGTCAGAGGATATGGGGAGAAGGCAGGAACGGGGTACTGATTGTGGATGATCAGCCATGATTACAGTGAATGGTGGTGCTGGTTCGTAGGGCTGAATGGCCTAGTCCTGCACCTATTGTCTATTGTCTATTAACAATCGACTCAAGCATCTTCCCCACTACCGATGTAAGGCTAACTGGTCTATAATTCCCCGTTTTCTCTCTCGCTCCTTTCTTAAAAAGTCAGGTTACATTGGCTACCCTCTAGTCCACAGGAGCTGATCCAGAGTCGAGAGAACATTGGAAAATGATCACCAATGTATTCATGATTTCTAGGGCCACCTCCTTGAGTACTCTAGGATGCTGACCATCAGGCCCTGGGGATTTATCTGCCTTCAGTCCCAATAGTTTAGCTATCATCATTTCCTAACTAATGTGGATTCCCTTCAGTTCATCCCTCCAACTAGATCCTTGGTCCCCTACTATTTCTGGGGACAGAATCAAAGTACTCGTTTAGCTGTTCAGCTATTTCTTTGTTTCCCATTTTAAATTCTCCTGTCTCTGATTGTAAGGGTCCCACATTTGTCTTCACTAATCTTTTCCTTTTTACATATCTAAAGAAGCTTTTAGAGCCCGTTTTTATATTCCCCGCAAGGGGAATTGCATTACATGGGTTCTAACTTTATAGTTCAGAACTCCTTCAAGTAGTTGGGCACTTTACGATAAAAGTTAGTTACCTATATCATTCTGATCCTAAATTGATTCTATTAAAGGCAGCTATTAAAGTAGCATAAAGTCTTGTCTTTGCATCAGTTCTTCTAAAGACTAAGTTGGCCTTTCCCCAGGAGATTTAGGTTTAACTTGCCTTTTATATAATTATCTATCAAGTTTGGTTGGTTGTTGCATACAAAGCAAATCTAAATGTGCGTGTGCCATTGCTTTAAATAGAAACAGAAAATGATGGAAACACTCAGCGGATCAGGCAGCACCCATGGAAATGAATGTCGGAACTGAGATTAGTGGCTTTTAGATGGCTAAGGATTTTGAAGGTTATTGAACAAAGACAGGTAGATGTGTTAAGTTGTTTTTCAGCCTTAATCTGAAGAGGCTCCTGGCTGGATGAACAATTGCATAGAAATTGCTTAAATTTAAAGTTAAACCACCAAAGAAAAGACTAGCAAACTATTTTTAATAACTGATGCAATCTAGACAAGGCTTTAGGCTACTTCAATGTTGTTCTTTGAGTCTGAACTGCTTTTCATGATCTTATTGCTACTACTTCACCTTCACCTCCGCCCACAGCACCAAGATCATTTAGTTCAACTTTTTTAAATTTCATCAATTTCTGCCCTAACACTTAAATTGTTCTTTTTGCTACAACCAAATTTTGCTGTGCCAGTTATCCTAGCCGTTCTCCCACCGCTACTCCGCATAAGTTTGTGCTTCCATAAAACACTACCCTGTTTTAACTGGCTTCAAGTTTCGTAACACTTAAACTCCTCACATTATCTCATTCGCAATTAAATGTGTGGATGAGGACGCTCACTATGGTGGCAAATCAGTTTTAAGATTGTTCCTCTGATTCTCAGCTTTCTTCTTTACCACCCAATCCTGCCAGAAACATCCTTTGTTTTCTGTGGTTCTCCATTTGTGGTCTCTAATGATTTCTTTTTAGATTCTACCCAAGTGGTTCACCAGCAGATTCACCTGCCATGGCTCAAAACTCTTGAATTTTCTTCCATTGAAACTCCTCTCCTGCTTGAAAATGCTCCTTAATTTTACTTTATGACTAAACTTTCAGTTTTCTGTTCTTTGATCTCTTTCTCTGCTTAACGTCAAAAGTGATTGAAGTTTGAATTCTGGAAACCGTCACTCTGTCTGCCAACATTCCTGGAAGGGATGTAAAATTGACGTGAATAAAATAGAAAAACTGCAGATCTTTTGTCTGGTAATGTTGCTGTTATGTATAATGGGATATTCCATTATCTGTACTATGAGCAATGACTACTAGTATTTATAAAGTGTGGAATGCAACCCACTTCATCTCTGAAAATTTAGTTTTGAATACTATAAAATTGAAGTATGCAAGAGTGGTTAAAGATTCATTGATGAAACCTTTAAGCTGTCATAGTTCAGATGCAATATTGATTAGATGTCACAGTAAGCTGCTTAAATAGGAGTGACTTTTTTCTGTCCTTCGACCTGAATTTGAGAATAAGCTGTCAGGGTAGAGAGGAGTGTTCATTCTCAGATTCATCGTGATACCCACTCATTTTGGACAAACCCTTAAATAGCAAAAAGATCAATGACTTGAATATGAACTTTCCCCCACAGATGCTAACTGACCAGCTACATATTTTCTGTTTGGATTGGGACAGTTGGCTAATAAATAATATCTGTCTTTTTCCAGTGTGCGCGTTACAGGCGCTAATTCACTTCACCAAGGAGCCCTATTCCCAGGATGCTTTGCACGGGCGAAGTGCAATTCTTCGCTGTGAAGTTCAATTTCCAACAAATATAGTGTTTGAGTGGCTCCTAAATGGCAAGCCTGTAAGGACGTCTGAGAGGCGCTTCATTGAAGGCAGCAATCTACAGTTCACAGCAGTAGATCGGACGGAGGACAGTGGCGACTTTCAGTGCATCGCTCGGAATACAGTCACTGGCGAGGACGCTAAAACGGCAGTGGCATCTTTCAATATCAAATGTGAGTACCACTACTTTCTGAATAGAAAAGTCCCATGCCATAATGGGCTCCAAGTTCACCAACAGAGCTGCTAAATAGTAGTCAGAAATACATCTATCTCTATAATTATAAAACCCTGATCGTGGATGTTTGTGCGCGTGTGTGTGTGTGTATATATAATCACATCTTCTCGAAAAAACGATGTGCTAACGATAAAATGTTTACATATTCCGGTAGTGATTTATCCCGTCAACTCTGAAATCGTCTAATATGAAAAATTCATGCATTATTTCTCGAGTTATTAATCTCCCCCCCACTCTCTCCCCCTTCCCCCCCTCTCTCCACCCTTTCTCCCCCCTCTCTCTCCCCTCCCCCCCCGTGAGTTGGGGGCTATGCGTGAGTAGATATGGCGGGGGATGGGGTAAAAGGAGCGAATTAATAATATTAATATAATATCAAGGGGGTGGTTAGTGTGTGTGTGTGTGGGGGGTGATTAGTGTGTGTGACGCCGCAGGACCCCCCCCCCCCCCCGCAACGGGTCCCACTTGGTCTAGTATAGTACTAAAACACTCTCTTCGTCTTCTTTGTGGCTGTCTGTGTCAATCAGCCTTCCCATTTTCACACATCCTAATCACATTTTATCCCTCGACGCGATAAACATATTCCTGTCGCATTCCAACTTATATTTCCAAAGTTTTTAAAGTTTTAATCGTTTAAAGTTTTTAAAACAGACCAAACTCATCCTTTTTCCGACCGAATGACGTCACAATGCACTCTCCAGCATTCGAAAAGCTTTTCAGATTTTCAAAAATCTCTGGGAGGGAGCGGTACTCCAGCACTCCAATGACAGTTCGCAAAGCAGGACAGGCCACTCTGGCCGAGTGACGTCACAATGCACTGTGGAGATGCCCCCTCCCTATCTACCCTCACTCCCACCCTCTGTACCCCCCTTCCTCTCTGCCCCTCTTCCTACCTCCCTCCCTCTACCCTCCCTCTCTAATCCCTTCCCCTCACTCTCCCTCTCTACCCCCTCCCACTCCCTCTCTACCCCCTCCACTCCCTCTCTACCCCCCTCCACTCCCTCTCTACCCCCCTCCTCTCTCTCTCTACCCCCTTCTCTCTCTCTACCCCCTCCCTCTCTCTCTATCCCATCCCTCTCTCTCTCTACCCCCTCCCTCTCTAGGGATTGAAGAGGGAGGGTGAAGAGGAGGAGGAGGGAGTGCCTATTTCAGTGCTGTACAATTCTTATTCTAGGATCTGGTTGTCACTGCCAAGACTAGCACTTATTGTCTCTCCTTGCGAGGTGGTGATGAGGTATCAATTTGGTATATCCCCAAGCTCTTTGGCCCCAGGTAAAATGAACCTAGACGTATCTGTTCTTTCTCCACATGTGAAACTCTTCATCCTATGCATCATTTTGATGAATTACCTCTGCACCCTCTCCAGTGCAATCACAGCTGCCTTGTAGCCTGGCGATCAGAACTGCACACAATACCCGAGCCATACATTTGTTTATATCGATGTACCATTACCTCCCTGTTTTTGTATTCTTGCTGGCCAATGAAAGCAATGCATTCTTAATTATCTCTGCTTCATGTATCCTTGGACTTGTACACTGAGGTCCTTCTGTTCTCAAACATTCCCTCTGGTTATACCATTCATTGTGTATGTCCTAACCTTGCTCATCCTCCCAAAGTGTATCACATCACACTTAACTGGAATAAATTCTGTCTGGCATTGCTCGGTTTGATTTATCAATTCATCATTATGATCCTGTTGACACACTATACCCCTCCATGATAACAACCACCAATGTTTGTCATTTGGAAGTTGATCATAACTTCTACACTGACATCTAAATATTTTCTGTACACAACTAACAATAATGATCTGAGCATTGATCCCTGTGGTAGACTTCTAGTTACAGGTTTCCAATGACAAAAGCAACCCTTCACCTCATCAGCCTCACCCTCTTATTACCAAAACAATGTTGCCAACCTGCTACAGTTCACATGGCTTCTAACCCTTTCCATGAGGGACCTTGTCAAAGAGGCCTTATTGAAGTCTGTGCAGGCTACATCAATCACACTGACATCCATATGTTTTGGCCAGACAGGATCTCCACAAAAATGAAGCTCACGGTCTTTGATCTATTCTTTTCCAAGTGTAAATTAACCTGATTTGCCAGAACATTTCCCAATAACTTCACTGCCCATGACATCACACTCACTGGCATCTAATTACCCGGCTGAGTCCTGCTGCCATTCTTGAATATCTCCTAATTTTGTGCGGGGTTGGAATGCTGTCGGGGTGGAGGCACTTTGCCATTTTGCGCCAGCTTCCAGCATCTACAGTCTGTTTTATTATTTGGCTTTTCTGGATGAATATGGTTGTGAATACTCCAGCCTTTTCTCCGGCAGCCTTGCATTGCTAAGGATGTGTATGCACATGGAGTCTCTTTCTCCCTTGAGCAGTTTAATTATCCACCGTCATCCTCAACTAGGATAAGATTAGGATTGAAGGTTCAAACTGATCAGCTGGTTGTCAGATTATTTAGTTCAGCCTATTGCAAGCTATTTTTGCTGTTGATCATGCATGCAAGTCCGGTATTGTGGATCAACTAGGCTGACATTTTATCATTTCTTGGTCAGCCTTTTGCAGTTTCAGCATGCTCTTCTGCACTCATTGAACCAGTGTTGATCTGCTGACTTGATAATGAGTCAGTGAAGGCCATGAGGTGAAAATGTTGTGATGGTATAGTTTATGTCAATGGTTCATAGCACCTCCTGCATGCCCAGATATCAAAATATTGTGAATCTTATCCTATATACTCAATTGTAGTGTTAGGTGGGGGAGGGCTTGGAGGAAGTTTGCTTTTAAGTGGTGGCTGCTATGCTCTCTAAAACAAATGTTATCTTGTTTATTACAGGGATAGAGACTGGAGGAGTGGTTTTGAAAGATCCACACAGTTTGTCTGAAATACAAACTTCAGCTCCAATCTCGCTGCAGTGTCACATTAATGGACACCCCCGGTATGCTGCTCATTGCTATACTGAATTACTCCAGCATTTGTAAAAATTAGGTGGTTTCAACAGTTTATTTGTGATGCAAGGCTGTATTCAGTGAGGGACAGCCTCATAAAGTCAGTTAGCCATAGTGAAGTCACTTCTAGATAAAAAATAATCTACATTGATAAATTATTTTAACAATCTAAACATTTTCCAAGTGAATAACCTCTGCATTTAACCACCATTTACACACTGGTTGATGGTATTATCTCTTTTGAGTTCCTTGATGATCTCGGCTTGCATGTCACATAATGCTTGTCATGTAGCAGCTGCAGATTTTTCAGTTTCATCTTTTTGTTAATTCATGGCAGCAATATTGTAACATAAGTTAAATGCCACTCATTTGCAGCGCTTTTGGCCTAGTGGTATGAGTAAGATTTTTTTTTATTGTATTGACCAACTTTAGTTTTGTCAATTCTGTGGGTGCAATTGTTGGTATGAAACTAGAACATTTGCTTTGAGAATAATCCAAATTGCAAAATGACAATTTTTTTTGTATGTTTAACTTGAGACTTTATTACAGTCTTAAAAACTCATCTAGCTCGATCTGGTCAAAAGTTTTATGCAAACTCGTGACTATGGTGGCACAATGGCGTAGCAGTACAGTTGCTGCCTTACAGCACCAGAGACCCAGGTTCAATCCTGACTACGGTTGCTGTCTGTATGGAGTTTGTACGTTCTCCCTGTGATCACATGGATTTTCTCCGGTTTTCTCCCACACTCCAAAGATGTACTAGTTTGTAGGTTAATTGGCTTTGGTAAAATTGTAAATTGTCCCTAGTGTGTAGGATAATGCTAGTATATGGAGTGATTGTTAGTTGGCGTCAATGGGCCAAAGGGCCTGTTTCTGCGCTGTAACTCTAAAGTTTAAAGTAAAGTCTAAGATAAACCCGATTGGTTAACATTCTACCCTCTACATCAATGAAATACGAGATAACCTTACAGTATGTCCATTGCGAATCACAAATGGTTCCACACCATCTCTCACACATAATCCAGAGCTTTGGACTAATGATCTGGAGAGAACAAGTTGAATCTCTTCTTGTGTAGGAAGGAACTGCAGATGCTGGTTTAAACCGAAGATGGACACAAAAAGTTGGAGTAACTCAGTGGGACAGGCAGCATCTCTGGAGAGAAGGAATGTGTGATGTTTTGCACCCTAAACATCACCCATTCCTTCTCTCCAGAGATGCTGCCTGTCCTGTTGAGTTACTCCAGCTTTCTCAATCTCTTCTTGACAGCTGAGGAACTTAAATGCAGCCAATTACGTCATAAGTGAATAAAATCTGATTTTTGTATAACAAACTACCAGTTTGTTATACAAATAACCTCCGGATCACATGATTTTAGAGCGAGAAATGCTACCATTGTTAGCTATTATAGCAAACGTTCAAATCCAGGCCACCATCACTAATTCCACCTCAAAATCTCAAATTACTTCATCAAAATAGGACGTACGGACCCCTTGCACCAGCTGTGGCATCAGATTAGAACACAACAAAAACATTCTCAGCACAATTGATCTTGAAATGTCTATTAAGTTAAATTATATTTTTGGTTTCTGACAAGTTTTATGTCCAATGTTTATTTACATTGTAGTCCAGCTGCACATTTGCCATGTAGCAATCTTCATTTTCCTAGCCAGGCATTTAGTGTCAATATTTCGATTACATTTAAGCTACGGAAACCTGTAATACAGTTATATATTTGTAACCTGGAGCTGAGAAGAATTATTTTGAACCTCCCCATCCAATTGAACAGCATTAATTATAACTCTTTGATCAAGCTTTAATATAACAACTATTCCAAGTTGCCGCACTGACATAACTCCATCGGAAATAGTAGAGATAGTTTAAAGTAGCTGGAGTAGAACTTGAGATTAAACAGGAATTGCAAAGGTGACTTTGTTCAAAAAGAGTTAACGGTGAAACCAACAGAAGGAAAAATAAGAACAATTGGGGAAAAAAGTGGTTCCTTGAGTCTGCCCTATTATTTAACAATATCATGATCTGATTTGTCGTCTCAACTCTACCATGTCAACTCATTCCAGTCTACCATGGTAAACTTAATGACCCACTTTATTACCAAGAATTTAGTCAACTATGCCTTAGACAGTCAATTTTTATATAATCTACATCCTTCCATCTTTCTTTGATGTTTGAATAAAAATTAATACATGCCATTTAAAAAAAAACTAAGCACCAGAAATTAGTCCTGTAGTACCCAACTGGTAAACAGGCTAGGAGTCATAAAATCACCCTTCAACAGTTTTCTTCTTTTCAGGACCAACTGGATTTAATCTGCCATGCTCCTGGGTCTTTGGCCGTTTACTTGCATGACTAACCTGCCCTGTGGAATTTGTCAAAAGCTTTGATTAAAATCCCCTGTACATTACATCAGACTCACCCCACTAGGTAGAAACAATATTATATCTGTGGTTTGTGCACAAGCACACTGACTGTGTATGAGTTGTCAATGGTGCAACTTGAGTATAGAATAGAATTGAAGGAAGCACAGGATGGAACCATGGGTCATTCGCGCAGGCAGGACTGCAGGAGAAGCCATTGACGACAAGTATAAAATACAATATGATAGGAAAAAATACACAATGAAGAACAATCTAGTTAACTGAGCTGAGCATGTTGAGAAATCGAGACCTTGGATATTACGCACTGCCCTTTGATCAAAGTTGGCAATATCTTCCGTAATGAGTAAAATGGGTAGATGGAAATGGTTGGAGAAGGCCAACAGGTTGAACCTCAATATTGTGAGAGGATTATTTCTCACACTGCGCTAGGTAAAGCTTTGCGTCTTCAGTTGGATTGGATCAGTAAAACTATTCCCAGAATATTAAGTTTCACGCCATAAAATTAGATGAAAAAATTAACTACAGAAAAGTAAAATAGACTCTGTTGATTATAGAGTAAAAGGAGTACAAGTTAAAACTGGTAAGCCAAATTTAGGAATATAGCCAAAGAGTTCCTTGCAGAGTGATTAACATATAGAATACGCCTCCATATAAAGTAACACCCAGCCATTGTTGGGGAAGAAAAAAACAGTTTGGTTGCTTTGTTGAGTAACTGAGGTGCTAGTGAGGCATCAAAATAACGACAGGTTTTGGTGAGGTAAATAGAAAGAGGCCATTGGCCGAAGAATAGCTTCTCAGTCGTCAAGCACAAAAACAGGCACCGGCCCACTAGGTCCATGTCAACTCAAGTAATTAACTGTATTCATCCTGTTTGCCAACACTTTTATTTTGCCTTCCATCACAGTGAGGAATGTGGAGGCGTCACTGTGGTGGATGTTAATGTTAAAATGTATTTTGTATGTTCCGTTGCTTTTTATTTGTATGACTGACTTGGCAAATTAAATTCCTCGTATGTTGCAAAACATACTTGGCTAATAAAGTATCATTGTGATTATGGGGATTGTGATAATCTGTGACCACGTATGCCTTAATGATTTAAGTGTTTATCTCAAAGCTAAAATGTAATGAGTACCTGCCCACACCACTTCCTTGTGTAGTGAAGAGTACCTGCTTCCATCCTCCTTTGGGAAGTGCGTGCAGATTCCAATCACCCGCTTGAATGAAATGTTATTCTTTGGCTTCCCTATATATCTCTCTTTACCCTATATCTATGCCTTCTCATTTTAGCTACCCCTGCAAGGGTGAAAATTTAATATATTCACCCTTTCAGTGCATTTCATCTTACAATACGACTATCGGGTCCCCCCCTTAGCCTCTTCCCCTCCATGAAATCTACCCAATCCCATAACTGAAACACTATCCCAGGCAACATCCTGTGTTGGGTAAATTTCCTGTGCACCCTCTCCAATGCAATCATGTGGCAACCATACATGCACAGTGTTCTATCTGTGGCATAAGCAATGTTTTATAACGTTATATCATAACCTTCCTGCATTGTATTCAATTTTCTGACTAATGAGTGCTTATATTCCACATGCGTTCTGCACCACACTGTAGACCTGTGCTGCCATCTTTAGATTCTTGGGCTCGTGCGCCAAGGACCCGTGTTTCTTAAGACTCCCTGGATTTATTTTATAATTCAATGATAAGGAAGGGAATTGCAAAACTTTTGAATTGATTATGGTCCATGGTGTTAAACAAGTTACCTGGGGCACACCCTTTGGGTGTCTAAGTGCAGTCAAGAACCAACATGCTTTCCATTTTACTACTCATCTATATTAATTTCCAATGTCAAACATTCAAAATCAAGAACTTAAAAACAACAGTACCGTGTTGAGTTATGAATGATCGTATCATCAAATAACCATTCCTGTACTGGGGGAGGTGTAGCTGTGAATTGACAATGAAACATAGCATCTTCCTCCTTATTCACAATCTGGTCACCATTCACTAACTCTGGCCTAACATTATTAGTCCCACCATCGTGCACTGACTTGCTCTTATCAGGATTAAGTTCCATCTGACATTGTTCTGTCCATTTTACCAAATCCTCCTAACGATAAAGTGCAGCACCAACTTGGGGCCTTGTGGAACCTTGTCAAGGACCTTTGTGAACACCTTGTAATTAATTTTTCATCTACAACTAATTAGTTATATAATGGAGAGAAAGAGTTATGGGTGCAGATTGATTTGAGAATTTTTCAAGAAATTGGATCAATACTCAAAAGTAATCAAAACCTCCGGGAAGAGCAGGAGACTGGGACTCACTGGATTGCCTCACCACAAGTGAATACAAACTCTGGTCCAAATGACTGCATCTGTGCCATAATAATTCCAATTGTTATTCTAAATATTATTATGGCCTCAGATTGGTAGTAGTTCCTAAACCAACATTTCATTTTTATATGGTGGTTCACAGTGACAGTAGGGAATGTACGGTGTCACTAACTCTTGATATCAAGTATCCGGCTTTCTCTACAAGTTCCAGGCGACTCTCATCTTCAAACAGAAATTTGTAATTGCCTACTATCAAGAAAAATCTCCTTCATAGTGTTTATCTTAAATGCATTTCTTTTCTGCAGTTGGCGTGTTACTATGTTGATTATTTATTTAAACCAACTGAAATAGTTCAGGAGCATGTTGTAACGTGATATTTTTCTAGCACCATTCTGATCCAAATCTTGTTTTTCATATATTCCTTGTCTTGTTTTATTCCTCCCCGCATTTTAGTCCAAGCTGGCAGTGGTTCAGAGATGGCAGTCATTTGACAGATACAAATCATTATACATTTAACACCAGAGAGCACAGTTTGACCATAAAAAGTGCCAGTCCTGATGATAATGGTGTCTACTACTGCTGTGCAAAGAACGCAGTTGGAAATGTTTGCAGCAATGATAACTTCACACTAATGATAATTGGTAAGTAGTGAACCTTGAACCAGATAACTGCTGTGAATCAATTTTAGTTGCAGGATATGTTATTAATATCTATATATAAACTGACAAAAACACCAATAGCTTTCACCATTATGTTGAAAATAATAAGAGCTTACCATTTGGTTAATGGACATAAATGCAGATAAGAACATTGAATAAGGCAAATCAAATGGTTGATTAATTTGCAGAGATAATGGGATAAATCTTCACGGAAAACCAATTAGAAGTATGGTAGTGATAAAGCAGCTAAATACCAGTGTCTTGGATAAATAATGGAATTTAGACTGTTAACAATGTGGAATTTGGAACAACAAAAACTAGTCTTAATAAAGATGACCACAGAAACCATTAAATAGTTGAAATAAATCTGGTTTACTCTTGTCCTTCATAGGAGGATATCTATGAGAATGTCATCTTTATCCAGTTTGTCCAATATGTCGTTCCACAAGGTACCCTCGTATGTCACCAGACTATTTTTTAGTCAATTAGGTATTCTGAAAATCTGGGGCTTCATAATCAGCTTTCTTTATGCCAGGTGTTTTTTCCAGGTTTTCAAAACTGAATTCAGTGTTGGGTAAAATTTGACCATGTTTTATGTATTCTCTCTCCAGCCCTCTATATTAGCTTAATTGCCAAAACACTGCACTATCGTACCTTTTGTGAGCCTATTTGTTTCTCCTGCTGTAGTCCTGGAAGAGGTCTGCTTACAAATTCCCCATTTTGCCACCCCCTCCATTATAGTTGACTTTGTTGGCTCAATATCCACTTATGTCCCTTTACATTTTGTTGAAGTATCTTGGAACTCAGTTTCTACATAAGCAGACTCACCACAAAGTACTATTGCTAAAGCTATTTCATGAAAAAGGCCAAAAGCGATACAATTCAAAGGGGCTCTTTGTATCTCCCATTATACCTGTAACAAATATAATTTGTTTCCCTCTGTGTCACTGAAATTAAGTCAGACTTTGTTGTGTATGAACTGTGAGCAACCATTGTTTCATAATATAGGCACAATAGATGGCCAGGGGACTGCTACCTGGATATTGCATGTTCTAACCATCTCCTAGGAAAAGTCATAATTATAGAGGACAGAAACATGAACCTGTTCAATGTATTTTAAACATTATTATTGTATCCTCTCCCTGCCACTCCTTCTGGCAGCTCATTCCATATATTTACCACATTTGGTATGCAAACCTTGCCCCTTGGGGCCACTTTAAATCTATCCTTCTCACCTTAAACCAGTGTCCTCTTGTTTTCTTCTCCCCTGCCCATATGACCATCCGCTCATCATGATTTTATAAATCTCTATAAAGTTACTCTTCAGCCACCCACACTTGAGGGAATGTGTAGGAAAGAACTGCAGACACTGGTTGAAATTGAAGATAGACACAAAATGCTGGAGTAACTCAGCAAGGCAGCATCTCTGGAGAGAAGGAATGGGTGACATTTTGGGACAAGACCCTTCTTCAGACTGAAGTCATGGGAGTGTAAGCTGAACTCTCGTCAGAGAGAGGAGGAGAACTTCTTCAAAGTAGACACACCTTGAGGAGATCTCGCAGTGAAGCAGACATAAAGTGTAGGAAAGAATTGTAGATGCTGGTTTAAATCGAAGATAGACACAAAATGCTGGAGCAACTCAGCGGGACAGGCAGCATCTCTGGAGAGAAGTAATGGGTGATGATTTGGGTCGAGACCCTTCTTCAGACAGGGGAGTGTCTCAGCCTATGCAGTCCATCCAGTTAATCCTTATAACACAAGTCCACCCGTTATGGCAATATTCTTGTGAATCTTTTCTGTGCCCTGTCTAGCTGAATCGCATCCTTCCTCTTGTGTGTTGAAGAAAGCTGCACATAATATTCCACGCGTGCTTTCACCAATATTGTGTCCTGACTCTTGTACTCAATGCCCCATCTGATGAAGGCAAACATCCCAAATGTCTTCCCAAATTTGTGTATCTGTGTCACTTGGTCTCTCTGTTTTACAATGCTCTCCAGGGCCCTGTTATTTTCTGCGCATTATTTGGCTTGATTTAACTTCCAAAATGCAACACGGTGCACTTTTCACAGCTGCCTTTTCTTTCCCAGTTAATCTAGATCATGTTGTAATCTTAAAGCAACCTTATTCACTGTCCAGCATACCACCAATTTTGATGTTGTGAGCTTACTTACTAATCATATCACCGACAATCGCATCTAGATCGTTAATATGTATGACAAACAACATGGGACTCGGCACCAAATCTTGCAGCACATCACGAGTCACAGGCCTCCAATCTGTAAGACATCCCTATAAAACCTCCCTCTCATTCCATCCACAGAGCAATTTTGTATCTAATTGGCTAGCTCGTCATGGATCCCATGTGATATCACCTTCCGGACCAGCCTAACCATATGATATATTGTCAAAAACCTTGTTAAAGTCCATGCAGACAAAATCTTCTGCCTTGTTCTCATCAATCTTCTTGGTCGCCTCTTTAAAAAAAAACACATTCAAATTCGCAGACGTGATTTCCCACGCACAAAGCCATGCTGACTATCCCTCCTTAGTCCAAAAGTTACAATAATACGCATAATAATTTAGGAGACTAACTTATGTCTGTGACCTTATATGATTGAGATAGCTTAAGTTGTGATGCGTACCTGTATTGACCCTTTCACGATTGTTAGACCTAGATCACGTCACATTACAGCCTTTTCAAACGATAAGCTTATGCACCCATTTACTGAAGTTTAATTCTTGGTCCTAATTCAATTGTCCCACTTCCTACAGCCCATTGAGCCTCTGCTGGTTCTCAGACATACTGTCCATCAGTGGATATTCTGTCCCTTGTGATGGAGAGATCAAGAAAAAGGGGGGAGAGGTGTCAGAGATGGTCCAAGTGTATTTGAGGGCAGAATGGAAGTCAGTTAATGAAATCAACGAGTTCTGCACGGATGCAGGAAGCAGCCCCAATACAGTTGTCAATGTAGCAGAGAAAGAGTTGGGGGATGGTACCAGTGTACATTTGTAATGAGGACTCTTCGACGTAACCAACAAAAATAGCTGGGGCCCAAGTAGCCCATGGCTACACCTGTAACTTGGAGAAAGTGAGAGGAGTCGAGGAGGAGTTGAGGGTGAGCACAAGTTCCACCAGGAGGAGGAAAGTGTTAAATTGAATGGGTCTCTGTTCAAGGAGGAACCAGAGGGTTTTGTGACCCTTGAGTCTGAAGAAGGGTCTTGGCCCGAAACATCGCCTATCCTTTTTCTCCAGAGATGCTGCCTGACCCGCTAAGTTACACCTTTCCTGCTAAGTATTCAAGAGGTTAGGGTTTATTTAGCTGTGATAATTCTGAAATTGAAAATCAACAGAGGCTGGGTTTTAAGTACAGGCAGAAACATTCTTGCTTATCAAGAATTTATTTATCTGCCTTAAAAATATTCAAAGAATCTACTTTGATTGCACTTTGAGGGAGAAAGTTGCAAGTCCTTACAGCTACCTTCAATAAGTTTAGATTAATCTTCCCATTAAATGGGAATCCTTTATTTTTAAACAGTGTCCCCCTTTTCTAGATTTTTGAAAGGAACTATCCTCTCGATTCTACCCCCTCCCTAATTTATCTGCTGTCGGGGCTTTTTTTTTGCCTGCCCACCTTATCTCTTGTTGCCTTAAACACTTTTTCAAATCATCACTTTCTATCTTGTACTATGTCATCCAGGTTTTCAATATGGTTCAATTGCTCCATCTCAGGTGTAACTCCAGTTAAAACAAAACAGAACAAAACAAAGTTGTGCCTGAAACTGATTCCATTATTCCACATAACGTCTAACAACAGTTGTATATAATCATAATTGTGTTTGCATTCTGCATCTCTCATGGTTACATTCTGCCTCATTTTATTTGAAACTGTGAGGAAACTTTTAATGTCTTTTCTACACTGGAATCCCTAAGTACCTTCACTTGCACCATATTGTGCTGGCATATATTCTGTAGACCAAGGGTCAGCATCCTTGTTCTGCATAGGGGCTAGGACGCATGACTGTGAGTGGATGGCGGGCCACATCTACCACGTGTACACATGGATCCCGCCCCGGATGGCAGGCATCAAATCACATGTTCAAATAGATCCCGCCCCTTCGAGGACGCCAGCCGGAGCACTGACCCCGAGTTACTCATTGTCCCCGACCTATTGACAGCCCCGATCACAACAGTGAAGCCCAGACACAGAAGGTGCGCGGCCGTGCCGGCGGCTTTGCGCAGGATGAGGTACGACCAGCACTCACCGCTGCTCGCCGGCTCCACCATTGTGGCCGCCAATACAGGCCTCCTTTCGCCACTGTGCCTGGGCACCGCAGCCTCGGGCCAGGGTGGTACCGGAGATGATGGAAGTCTGCGGGCCAGATGATTACAGAGAAAGAAATATGCCTGCGGGCTGGATGATTTTGGATTACGGGCCGCATTCGGCCCAGGGGCCGTAGGTTGCCGACCCCTGCTGCAGACCCATCTGTAATTCATGCAGCTAAGTACATTTTTATGAAAATTCACATATTGTGAATGTCTCTACGTATATGTTTAATCTCAAAATCTGGTTTTTGGCAGTTCAAGTAAATGAACACTAGTCATGGATTAACCATGATGTTTTACTGTGCACAGCAAAATGTAAGATTGCACAATAATGTTTTTCAGATGCAAGTTTTCCACAGCCTTTGATCCGTCCCCAGGACCAGATTGTAAATAAGAAGGAAGATGCCATGTTTCATTGTCAATTCACAGCTACACCTCCCCCAGTACAGGAATGGTTATTTGATGATACGATCATTCAGAACTCAACACGGTACTGTTGTTTTTAAGTTGTTGATTTTGAATGTTTGACATTGGAAAATAATATAGTTGAGTAGTAAAATGGAAAGCATGTTGATTCTTAACTGCACTTGGACACCCAAAGGGTGTGCCACCAGGTAACCTGTTTAACACCATGGACCATAATCAATTCAAAAGGTTTGCAATTCCCTTCCTTATCATTAAATTCTAAAATATATAGCATGGAAACAGGCCATTTGGCCCAAGTAAACACTGACAGCAATTGATTTCGATATGAGATCCTGAATCTTTCCTCATCCAATTATCATCTCTCATGTCTAAATTTCCCTTAAATTGATCTCGACTGTTCGCTCCACGCTCTGGTAAAGAAGTGTCTACGGAATTCATATTGATATCTTGAAGGGGTCTAGTTTTCCCGACGATGTCCGTCTATCATTTTGATATATCTCAATCAGATTATCTTGGTATTTTGTCATGAACAGAGATTCAGAGCATCCTTTCCTGATTGCTATAGCCTTGCAATTCTAATATGCTTCTTGTAAACAATGCACACACACTTTGCAGCACTTCATTTGTAAGAAAGAACTGCAGATGCTGCTTTAAATTGAAGGTGGATTCAAAACGTTGGAGTAACTCAGCGGGTGAGGCAGCATCTCTGGTGAGAAGGAATTCCTTCTATCCAGAGATGCTGGTACTCCAGCTGTTTGTGTCTACCTTTGCAGCACTTCATTCTCTTCATAATAAAGTGAGAAAAGTGAAATCAAATACTACAAATGTAGTTGATCTCCTCCAAAAGCCAACCTCTTCTACTCATAATTTAATGTAATATTCCATGCTTATTCACGTGAAAACATTTGATAAATGTGTGCTTAATTTGCAAGTTTATAGATGCTATCTTGAATCGTCGTTGTATAACTCCAGGCTTGATGTAATTGGCAATTTTTGAAGTTATGTGGGCTAAATTGTGAAAATTAATTGTGAAAGAGTGTGATCTTAATAATAATGCTTGTTTCTCTCCCCCACCCCCCCCCAACACCTTCCCATCCTACAATTCCCCACTCTATGCCACATTCGATAGCCACCCCATAATCTTAGTTCTGCATTCTCAGCCAATGAACTGTGCAAGTTGCAGTATGTTCCGTATTGACACCATGATCTGCCCACATTATAAGGTAGCTGATCCAAAGTCTTTTGAAATTTGGACAATAGGTGCAGGAGTAGCCCATTCGGCCCTTCGAGCCAGCACCGCCATTCAACGTGATCATGGCTGATCATCCCCATCAGTACCCCATTCTCCCTATATCCCCTGACTCCGCTATCTTTAAGAGCTCTATCTAACTCTCTCTTGAAAGTATCCAAAGAACCGGCCTCCACTGCCCTCTGAGGCAGAGAATTCCACGGATACACAACTCTCTGTGTGAAAATGTTTTTTCCTCAACTCCGTTCTAAATGGCTTACCCCTTATTCTTAAACTGTGGCCCCTGGTTCTGGACTTCTCCAACATCGGGAACACGTTTCCTGCTCTACTGTGTCCAAACCCTTAATAATCTTATATGTTTCAATAAGATACCCTCTCATCCTTCTAAATTCCAGCGTATACAAGTCCAGCCGCTCCATTCTCTCAGCATATGATAGTCCCACCATCCCGGGAATTAACCTTGTGAACCTACGCTGCACTCCCTCAATAGCATGAATGTCCTTCCTCAGATTTGGAGACCAAAACTGCACACAATACTCCAGGTGTGGTCTCACTAGGGCCCTGTACAACTGCAGAAGGACCTCTTTGCTCCTATACTCAACTCCTCTTGTTATGAAGGCCATTCGCTTTCTTCACTGCTTGCTGTACCTGCAGGCTTACTTTCTGTGACTGATGAACAAGGACCCCCAGATCCCATTGTACTTCCCCTTTTCCCAATTTTTCCCATTTAGATAATAATCTGCCTTCCTGCTTTTGCTACCTAAATGGATAATCTCCCATTTAAGCACATTAAACTGCATCTGCCATGCACCTGCCCACTCACCCAACGTGTCCAAGTCACCCTGCATTCTCATAGCATCCTCCTCACAGTTCACACTGCCACCCAGCTTTGTGTCATCTGCAAATTTGCTAATGTTACTTTGAATCCCTTCATCAAAATCATTGATGTATATTGTAAATAGCTGTGGCCCCAGCACCAACCCTTGCGATACCCCACTAGTCACTGCCTGCTATTCTGAAAGGGACCCGTTAATCCCTACTCTTTGTTTCCCGTCTGCCAACCAATTTTCTATCCATGTCAGCACTCTACCCCCAATACCATGTGCCCTAATTTTGCCCACTAATCTCCTATGTGAGACCTTATCAAATGCTTTCTGAAAGTCCAGGTACACTACATCCACTGTCTCTCCCTTGTCCATTTTCCTAGTTACATCCTTCCAGAAAAAATTCCAGATTAGTCGAGCATGATTTCCCCTTCGTAAATCCATGCTGACTCAGACCGATCATGCATGGGCAAGTAACATGCTCTGCATTATCTATGCCTGTTCATGCCTTGGATTCTTCAGACTGATTAAATGTAAATTCACAATTCAAGTAATAAAGTTCTACAAATACCTGAAAGATTATTTGATAATGGTGCTTGTTTCAAAGGTACTGCCTGTCCTTTTAATACCTGATCTTAATGGCTTTCCCTGTATAAGCCTGAAAATATACAAAATGTAATTACTGCATAATTTCCCAATTCTTATCAAAGATCTTTGACCTGAAGTATTAACTCTATTTCATGGAAACGTATTCACGGAACGTATTCACGGAAACAGGCTCTCCAACCCATCTTGTCCACGCTGACCAAAATTCTTACCCAAGCTTGTTCCATTTGTTTGCAATTAGCACATTATCCCTCTTTAACCTTTTTTGCCTATGAATAACTTTTGTTTGCAACAAATGCTACCTGACCTGTTGCATGCCTCCAGTACTTTCTATTTTCATTTTCTATTTCCAGCATTTGCAGTTTATTTAATTTTGGGTAGTGGTGATTTGACAAATTCAGCTCCACTTTGGGCAATACATTTCAGGACTTGCATTCGACTATAGTGTGGGGAATTGTGAAGTAATCCATTTTAGTAGTGAAAACAAAAGAGTAGTACATTGTTCAAGTAAATTGCCTTCTGAATGTTGTTGTGAAGTTGGCAAATAAATGCTGCAATTAGGAAGCTAAATGAAATGTTGGTACTGTTTCCTAATTATCTGCGGCATCTATATTGCAAAAGGAATGGAGCGTAAAGTTAGGGAAAGTCTTGCTATAATTGTTTTGGGCTTCATTGACAATGCACCTGGAGTAGTGTGTACAGTTTAGGTCAGGGCTGATGTCATCACCCTTTTCCTGCCAATTGATTTTTCTGTAGATCAAAAATCTGTCTTGATCTGAATATATTCAAAAACCAATCCTTCACAGCACTCTGGGCCGGCGAATTCTAAAGATTCACAATCCTCGAGAAAGAGAAAATTACTCCATTTCCATTTTATGGGGCCAGTCATGCAGCACGTGAACAAGCCCTTCGGTCCAACTTGTCCATGCTAACCAAGAAGCCCCATCTAAGCTAGTCCCATTTGCTTGCGTTTGGCCCCTAAGCCTTTCCTTTCCATCAACCCATCCATGTGACGTTTAAATATTGTTAAAGTATCTGCCTCAACTATGTCCACTGTATGCTCATTCCATATACCCAGCACCCTCTGAGTGGAAAAGCTGCCCCATGGTCGGCATGGGCAAGTTGGGCCAAAGGCCTATTTCCTTGCTGCATCACTCAGATTCGTATTAAATCTTGCCCCTATAACCTTAGGCCCATGAGCCCTTGTTTTTGATTACCACGGTAAAAAAACTGTGCATTTGCTCTATTACCCTCATGATTTTATACACCTCTATAAGATTATCCCTCAACTACCTGGTCTCCATACAATATATATATATATATATAGTAGACACAAAATGCTGGAGTAACTGAGCTGGTGAGGCAGCATCTCTGGAGGGAAGGAATGTGTGACGTTTCGGGTCGAGACCCTTCTTCAGTCATTCCTTCTCTCCAGAGATGCTGCCTGACGCGCTGAGTTACTCCAGCATTTTGTGTTTACCTTCGATTCAAACCAGCAATTCTTTCTTACGCATGAAGTGCTGCAAATATTTGTGTGTGTGTGTGTGTATATAAACACACTCTCACTGTACTTTTTTTTCATTATGTTTAAAGTTTGCAAAAGGGCATTCTAAATTTTTGATTTAACTGCAAGCAGAAATATTTTCCTATTTTTGCTTGAACATGTGTTGGTTGTTGCCTTTTAAAGGATTAGTGGAGTTAAATGGGACAGGAAATAACGTCCATTTGTTGAAATCATGCAAATCAATTACTTTTAATCTAGATTAATGTTTAAAAATTTGTATCTGTTTTTGGAACAGAGCAAGATAGCGTTTGGTGGGAGGTGTTGAAACATTGAACGGTTTAAAAATTCTTTGGTTTATCGCATCCTCGTAAATCCCCATTGCTAGCCTTGTCAACTTCCCCTAGCTATGTGTCCAGTAACATTTCAGTTTAAACATATTTACCTTCAATGGTAATGTCTTAATCTTACTGTAATCAAACTCTACATGCCAAGTCTGAAGTGGCCTTATTGCCTTTGGGATCCTTGGTTTTGCAGAGCTGCTTGGCTGGCTATACTGCTTTTAATATGCAACAGCTGGCTAAATCTACACAAGTGACCTCTTCCCGTTACAGTCCTTTAAACCTCAGACAGTTGGCATCATCTCAGTTAATCAAGTGGGAAGGTATATTTTGAGATGGGGAAAATATGCTTTGATGAGAAAAGTGAAGATTATTCAGATCTATTGGTGTTGGAGCATTTGAAACTAATACATGGCATTAAGGTTGTGTGAAGAAAGGAAGCCATGCAGTAGCTATACTAAACCTTCGGTAAACCGCAAGAATATTGTGTACACACCAAAGGAAGGATGTGGTAGCAATAGAAAGAGTGCACAAAAGGTACTCCACAATGTTGCCTAGTATGGAGG
The DNA here is from genome assembly GCA_963514005.1 of Raja brachyura. The sequence continues at coordinate 10,944,066 of OY740785.1, forward strand.
ACTGTAGTTACGAGGAGAGATTGACGAGCCTGGGGTTATTCTCACAAGAACGTAGGAGGCTGAGGGGAGACCTGGTGGAGGTTAAAAATATTGAGTATGTAGATAGGATAGCTGGATAGCAGAATCGTTTTCCCCCAGTGCGGGAGAGCCTAGAACTCGCAAGCATAAATTTAAATTGGGGGAAGGTATTTGAAGGTCTATTTTTCATAGAAGTTATCTGAACAAAGTTCCAGAGGAGATGTAAGAAGCAGGTACAATTACAATGTTTGAAAGACATTTGAAGCAGTACATGGATAGGAAAAGCATTGATGGATATGGGCCAATACCAATAATAGGATTAGTGATGGTAGGCATCATGATCTGCACAGTCAAGATGGGCCGAAAGGGCCTTTTGCTATGATGTACAATTCTATGAATGATGGTGGTCTGGATGTGAAATTTTCAACCTGAAACAGTTGGGCGAGTAGAAAACTAAATTGCTTTGAAAATGAAGTTGAATTAATGTATGAATTTAGGTGGCTTATTAAAAAGGGTGAAGGAATGCATTAAAATATCCAGTTCTTTAATGGGAAGGAGAAATGCGGACAAATAGCTCCTTTCTGAGGTGTGAAATATTTAGATTAGAAAAACCCTTTTTTCCCCCCATGCCTCTGTTGCCAAACAGTGTGGTTTCCTTCTGGAGGAAGTGGTTGAAATCAGAGGAGCTTGACATTGGGGCTATGTGCCTTCTGGAACTCGAGAACTTCAAAGTCTAGAAACAAAACACTTAGCTGTCCTTGGAGAAAACAAAAATATGCCCCCAAAACAAAAGCAAAATAATTCATGCTTTTTTTGAGCAGTTTTATTTTTGATTTCCACAAACATAGGGAGTAATACATTGTTCAAGTAACTATCTTTTATTTAAATCTGAGCCTATGTTTAACATTCTACTATATTGTACATGGCAATACCTAAACTGCTGGACATTTTATAATTATTGAACATTTAAATTAATGCTGACCAACCTTGCCATCCCTGTCTTTCATCTTTACAGGAACATGCTGGTCCTGGATTCTAACCAGCTGGTCTTTAAAATACTCCCACATGTTAGATGTGGATTTTCCCAAGAACAGATGTTCCCCATCTACTCTCCACATCTATTAGAATTAGTTCCTGTTTAATGCTAATATATGTAGCCCTCTCCCAATTTAGCAATTTATCACAGAATCCAGTCTTATTGCAACAAGTCTTAAACTTAAGGAGTTATGATCATTGTCCTCAAAATGCTCTCCCACTGAAACCTCAATCACTTGGCCAGGCTCATTAAACAAGGTTTAGCATGACCCCTTCCTTGTTTGGACTATCTGCATGCTGTTTCAAGAAACCAAACTGTGTACAGTTTTGATTTCCATATTTAAGGACACATTTGAAGAAGATTTATTGGAATGATCTCTAGAATCAAGGGGTTGAAAAATGAAGTAAAGATGAAAAATGATAGGTGAATTTACTGAAATGTACATGATTCGGAGGAGAATTTACAAGATAGGATCTGGGAGAATGTCTCTTCCCCCCCTCCCCTTCCCTGGTTTCAGAACAATGGGTCACCTATTTCAGATGGAGAGGAAGCAATTCCCTTTCTCAGACGTTTGTGATTCTGAACTTCATAAAGCTGTAGAGGTGCAGTTATTGAGATTGAGAGACATGTAAACTGCAAGGGACTGGGGGGCATGGGAGAAAATAGGGATGTGGTGGTGAGTCCAGAATTGAATCAGCCATGATCTGTTGCATGATCTGCCTTGAGCAGGCTCAAGGGACAGTTGCTATTAAGCTCTTTCTTATCTTAAATCTCTCCTGAGGCAAGACCTGTCAAACTGAACGAAGTCTGACATCTAGTGGAAAGTCATCTATGTATGTTTGTGATGGTGGAACCACTGGCATGTGTGCATGTGCCATTATGTAACCATCTAAAGCCTGAGGAAATCTATGTATGCTACCAGTCAGCAACTTGATCTTTTTGAGAGAGGTAGTTGACAAGGGAATTATTTGGAAAGGGAGAAATGATAAGAATTTCAATGGAGGCACATTTTACACTATGGCAGTAAAATCATGAAGTCTAATAAATCTAAAGATTTCCCGCATTTCCAATACCCAAATTAGCATTGTTTCTTAAAATGAAGATTGGTAATGTGGAAAGGGAGCAACTGCTCCAACCGTTTCCCGGGTTGCTAGCTCTGATGTTTGTCCAGAGATATTGCCTCTAACATCAACGACACTATCGAGCTCAAGAGCCATTTTCCCCTCTTTGTTTCTCACTCATTGAAAACGTTCTAAAATGTCAACACTCCTTTTTGACCATGAATTTACCATCCGCTCAGTGCCAGAAGTCCAGCTGTCAGATAATTTTTACAATTTGTAGAATAGAAAGACTTTGAAGCTTTTTGTGTTCTTCTCGTATGCTAGCCATCAGATCCCAGAGACAAGCTGCTAAAATGATTTGTACTGGTTCCCTGGTTTGAAATACTTGATGGACAAAAACTGTGTGGTTCATTGTTTTGGGATTAATGTTTGACTGCTGCTTTAGTGGAGGAGGGCAGAGCTCTTGGAATTTGGAGCAATGTCAACAAAGCATTATCAGAAGATAGACAGAAAAAGCTGGAGTAACTCAGCGGTACAGGCAGCATCTCTGGAGAGAAGGAATGGGTGACGTTTCGGGTCGAGGCCCTTCTTCAGGCTGGTTAGGGATAAGGGAAACAAGGATGTTCATGTTAAAATGTATTTGGGTGTCTCGTTGCTCTTTATTGGTATGACTGTATGGCAAACATTCCTCGTGTGTTGCAAAACATACTTGGCTAATAAAGTACTATTATGATTATGAAACTTGCAGGATTCTTATTGACCTAAAAAATGTTGTTTGGGAAATGGCTGTACCCAAAACTTGTTCCTACACTACTAAGATCTGTTTGTTGCATCTTTTAATGAGGGCACTGAAGATGAAACCTTTTGTCAATTATTCACCCTTCAGTTCCCTTTGATTAGAGACCTTCATACTCGTAAACTCAGCTCTGATCCTCAAGACTATGTGATTCAAGAGATGCTGCTGAACATTTCTGCCTTAACATGGCCTTGATAATGGAGATGTGAAAAAACACAGGAACCCTTGCTGCTTTGATCTTAATGAAAGGAGAGAAACAAAGAAGCAAAAAGCATTGGCCACAAAAGGATAGCTATCACTTTGTCTTTCAACAGGATGTTAAATGCATGTGCTAATTTCACAATGTCCACTGGAATTGGGTGATGTCAAAGCCCTAAACTAAGGAATTTCTTCCCTAAATTGGGCTAATTCAAAGAGCAGTACAACACAGGAACAGGAGACACCAGAGACTGCAGAAACTGGAATCTGGAGCAACAAAATCAATCTGTTGGAGGAACTCAGTTGGTCGAGCAGCCTATGCAGGGGGAAAGGAATTTTTGACTTTTCGGGTCAAAACCCTGAGTCAGGCTTGACCCACTGAGCTTCCAATTTCCAGCTTGTGTTTCCAGCCAAAGAGGATGCTCTTTTTGAAACATAAGACAAATGCAGTGGATTCATAGTGGAGCCACCACTGCAAATACTCCTCCAGGGTGCACCATTCTAACTCTGGCTGTATTCCATTGTCAGAATACCTGCCAATTCTTTCATCACAGGCATTACATTCGCTCAGGAAAGTTATCCATAACTTGAGTAAGTAGGAATATGTATTAAATGTTTGCAAAGTCCAAATTACGTTAATAAATATTAAAAATACGTTAGTTTATTCGGGTCAGGAAAGTTTGTGGGAGCTCCAAAATTCAGAGCAATAAATATAAGGTAGTAATAAATCCGCTGAGGAATTTGGGAGAAAGTTCTTTATCCAAATGGTTGCAGAATGGACCTTGATAGAATATGTGCCTTTTTACAATACTGCATGTGACAAATACTGTATTACCTTTATGTTACTGTATTTTTCCCCTAGTATAGATGAAGATATTTCCCTAGATCATTATCAAAACGTATATGTATGAGGGGCCATATGAAGTTTATTTATGAATTAAATATTCATGACTAAATGTGGCAGAGTTTTTAAATGTCACACTTTTGGTGTGACTTTTGGTCAAAATGGTGGGAAAATGATGAAAATTTGTCTGTTATGACAATGTTTTTGACTTTTGGTCTTGAAGTTACCTAATTTATATCTGCTATTTATAAGGTTTCACATGATGGGTAGAGTTTTGTTAAGAACAGTGTATTGGTGTAAAAAAGTGAATACTAACCTTGTTCGTCAAAAATTCTCCAGTATTGTAAAAAGACACATATAGACTATTTGAGCTCAAAAGGCTGTTTCTGTGTTGTAGTTTCTGAATGTTTTTTTGTCAAACTGGTCCCTTGTTTCAAGCACTTTCCAAAATGTCAGATTCTGTCCTCTTGTTCCACTTTGCATTGGCACTTGGTTGTGTACAGTGTGGATTTTAAACTTTTCAGTTGTCTCTGCTGCCACTGACTGGGACTCTAACAAACATTGTAAATGTAATTGTCTGCACCATGCGTCTAGTCGTTTGGATTTCTGCCCATGATAGCTCACAATGCATTTAAAGCTTGAATTGCCACTTGATCGACTGATATTTTAATTTGTACTGCTGTTTAAAGAATCAGAGTTTGTACTAACTACTCGTTGATACATTTCAGTCTAAAATATATTCATGAACATTCACGTGATTGGTCTGCCAAGGTCTACTGGACTCCGAGTTGCTAAGCATTCCTCTTCCCATATAGTCCTCTGCCCATATAGCTCAAGTGTGCACAATGCAATTATGAATTTATTTCAAATACTTTTATTTGTTGTTTGCATATGGATTTATTCAGTAAAAGTAGTGCTCATTGTTAATTGAAACCCCTTGAATGCAAGGGTTTGCTCAGCTATTTCAGGCAGCCGTTAAAAGTCAACTATATTATATTGATAGGGATTCCACAAATGTCAGACTCAGCAAGGATGACAAATTCCTTTCCTCTAAATGTATTTAAAAAACAGTTTTGTTTTATTGTTTATTTTCATGTGTATCGAGATACAATGAAAAGCCTTTGTTGTATGCTAACCAGTCAGCGGAAAAGCAATACATGATTACAATCTTTCGTTTTGGTTCTTCCACATTTGGCAAACTTTGTACTGATGTAGTTGTTTTTTTAAATTATAGAGGCATAAGATTGTGTGAAAAAGACTTGAAAGATTGATTGCAGCTAGACCACTTATCAGAGAAGAATCAAGAGGACTGCAAATGCTGGGATGGTGAATCTCAGGGATACTGGAGGATTGGGCAGGCCAGATAATTGGGTATATATAATAAAGTAGGCATGTCAAGGAAGTGAGGGCTATGCAGAACTAGTGCAGGAGCCGATTCCTGAGGTGGATCAGTTATGATCATATTAAACAGTGGGGTAACCTTCAGTCGTTGGCTATTCTTACGTCCTTATGATCTTGCATGAATGGAGAAGACCGTGAAAAGAAATACATTTTAATTGGGTGAATACAGTTATTGGATAAAGCAAAACAAAAGTGGGTGGCACGGTGGCGCAGCGGTAGAGTTGCTGCCTTACAGCGCTTGCAGCGCCGGAGACCCAGGTTTGATTCCGACTATGGGTGCTGTCTTTACAGAGTTTGTATGTTCTCCCCGTGACCGCATGGGTTTTCTCCGAGATCTTCAGTTTCCTCCCACACTACAAAGATGTACAGGTTTGGAAATTAATTGGCTTGGGTTTGTATACTTGGTATAAGTGTGAATTGTCCCTAGTGTGTGTAGGCTTATGTTAATGTGGAGATGTGTTAATATGCGGGGAGCACTGGTCATTGTGGACTCAGTGGGCCGAAGGGCCTGTTTCCGTGCTGTATCTCTAAAAATAAGGTCACCAATATAACATAGACATCTAAAAATCAAATTAGCAATTTGTGAAAATTCTTTACTGTGAATGGTGAAACATACTACAGAATGGTGAATTGATTATAATCACCTGGTAATTGTGTAGGAGGCATCACATTTAGCATGTAGTTTTGGTGTTATTATGTTCTTTGAGTCATAGTTAAACAAAATGAAAATATGCCCTTTGGCCCAACTTGTACCAAGGTGCCTTCCCGAGCGCACTCATTTGTCTCCATTTGGTCCCTATCCCTCTAAACATAGAAACATAGAACATAGAAAATAGGTGCAGGAGTAGGCCATTCGGCCCTTCGAGCCTGCACCGCCATTCAATATGATCATGGCTGATCATCCAACTCAATATCCTGTACCTGCCTTCTCTCTATACCCCCTGATCCCTTTAGCCACAAGGGCCACATCTAACTCCCTCTTAAATATAGCTAATGAACTGGCCTCAACCACCTTCTGTGGCAGAGAATTCCACAGATTCACCACTCTCTGTGTGAAAAATGATTTTCTCATCTCGGTCCTAAAAGACTTCCCCCTTATCTTAAACTGCGACCCCTTGTTCTGGATTTTTCTTATCCATAAAACGATTCAGATGTATTTTAAACATTGTAATTCTACCAGCTACTGCCACTTCTTCTGGTAGCTAGTTCCACATTTGTACCATCCTCTGTGGAAAATCTTACCAAGCTGATCCCCATTATATCTCTAAGGCTACAATAGGTGATGTAGTAGGCAGTGAAGATGGTTATCAAGAATTACAGCAGGATCATGATCTGCTGGACAAGTGAGCCAAGGATTGGCAAACAAATTTAATTTGGGCAGTTGTGAACTCTTGCATTTCAGAAGTCAAACCAGGGCAAGACCATCACAGTGAATGGTGGGGCCTTGGGAGAGTGTTGTGGAGTAATCGTGTTGAGGAATAGTTTCCTGCAAGTAACGTCGCTGGTAGATATTGTGGTGAAGAAGGCTTTTGGCATGGTGGGATGTTATGTTGCAGTTATACAACGCATTGCTGAGGCTGCAGTTGGAGTATTGGTTGAGTTTTGTTTTCCCACAATAGAAAATATACCAATAAGCTGGAAAGAGCAGAGTTGTGAGGATGTTGCCAGCACTTGAGGGCTTGAGACAACGGAAGAGTTTGGGAAGGCTAGGACTTTACTCCTTGGAGCACAGGAGGCTGAGGGGTGATCTTATAGAGGTGTATAAAATCATGAGTGCAATGGATTGGATGTATGCACACAGCCTTTTTTCTAGGTTAGAAGAATCAAGAATTAGAGGGCATACATTAATGGTGAGAGGGGAAAGATTTAGTAGGAACCCAAAAGGCTTTTTACAGAGTAAGGTTGGAACATGCTGCCAAACGAAATAGCTAAGGCAGGTTTACGAAGAAAAGGCATTTGGACAGGAAATGTTTAGAAGGATATGGGCCAAATGTAGGCAAATTGAACTAGCTGGGATGGGGATCTTGGGCAGCAAGGAAGAGTTGGTGTCATGCTGTGTGACTCTGACTGTAATCCAGGAGGACACCTAAAAACAGACTCTGAAAAGTTCTCTGGACATATAATGTGGCTTCTTTATACACTCACCAGGGAAATTATTTTGAGGAATAAGGAAACAAAGCGAGTATTTTGTGTCTGCCTTTACAAAAATCACAGAACACCTCTTAAAAACCATGGGGAACAACCGTGACTGAGGAGTTGAAAGAAATTACCATGAGATTTTAAAGTATTGCATAAAATTGTGAGACAGAAAGCTAATAAATCCACGGGACCTGATACCCTTAAAAGAGATGAGATGGCTTTCAAGATGATGGATACAACGGATGTCGTCTTCACAAATACCTGGAATTCTAAGTTGGAAGAAGATAGTAAATGTAATTCATCAAAGAGAAACGGGAGAACTGTGGATCAGTTAGCCTGTTTTCGTTGGTATGGAAAGTCTGTTCTTCACAGAGTGGTGACAATGCAGGTACAAAATAATAGAGTTGGTCATAAGCAAGGTTTTATGAGAATATACTAGACCAAGTGGGACCCATTGGGTCGCGTCCCCCGACGCGGGGGGGTGGGGGGTGGGGGGGGGGGGGGGCGTGCGCACGGAGTCACAGGGGAGGGCTGGTCCCCGAATGCAATATTCCACCACTCACCCATAGGTCTCAATACTCACCACTTCTTAGAGAGGGAGGGGAAGGGGGGGCGAAAGGGAGGGGGGTAGAGACTCTACCCCATCTCCTTCCTCCTCATTTCCCTCATCCTCATCCTCCTCCCCTCACTCCCATTCCCTGCCCCAGGACCTACACAGGTCGTAGAGCAGCGCCAGGGCCTGGAACTCGGCCTGGTTTTCATACTCGACTCGGCCCTGGCTGTAGGCCCAGGCTGGGCCGCCACCTGGCTCCAGCCCCGGCCCAAGCTCGTCCTTGGTTCCAGCGACAGCCTCCAGCCATCAGCTCAGCCGCTGCCTGGGCTCCAGTGCAGGTTCCGACTTCACGGTCCCAGACCCTGGACACAGACTCGTCCTTAGTTCCAGCGGCGACTTCTGTATCGGCCCCAATCATGGCCCCATCCCAAGCCCCGGGCTCGGCTCTCACTCCAGCTCGAGCACCAGGCTCGGCTTCAAGCCAGGGCCTGCGGCACCACCCTCGCCACCAGGTGTTGGACGTCGGGCGCTGGCAGCTGCCGTACTAGCACTTTCGTCCCGGAGTGTCCCATCCTGCCATGCGAGTTCATTGTGATGTCACTCGGGGGGCGTTTTAAAAACTTTAAACAATTAAAAAGTTGGGAAATATAGGTAAGAATGCAACGGGAAGATTTTTATCGCCTCGAGGGGAAAATGTGAGTGGAATGTGTGAAAATGGAAAGGCTGTGGCCTAGTGTTTGGAAGAAAATAGGAATTAACCAGATTGTGCCCAGATCTCTCTCTCTCACACGCACGCACGCAAACAACATGAGTGTTTTAGTATAATAGATACTGTAAATCTGTTCATTTTTTGAGGTTATAACAAGCAGCATAGTTCCAGGAGATGCAGTATATCTGTGCATTTGGATTTTGGAAAGGTTTTCGAGAAGGTGCTCCACAAGAGATTAAGCCAAGTTAAGATTTGTGAAATAAATCAGGATTTGTGAAATAAAACAGAAAACTGGGAATAAAATGGCTATTGTTGAATTGGGAGACTGTTATTGTGGGATACTGCAGAGATGGGTTACCTTGGCTGTTCACTATCTTTATCAGTGATTTAGTTGAATGGCAAGTGTAACATATGTACAGGTCTGGTGATGATAGAAGGCAGGGTGGCAGCGTGTGTTTGAATGAGAATGCAAATAAACCTTTGGGGACTGTCGATGTTAAATGGATGAGGATGGTGTTTTGAACTGGAAAATGCAACAAAAGGAGGTACAAACTAATGCTTACAGTTTTTAAAAACTTTTAATCTGCTCTCCTTAGGACTCTGGTATATGCTAATGGATCTCTGCTGCTTACCAATGTCAGACCTCGCAGTTTTGGTGTGTATAAATGTGTTGGTCGGGGCCCAAGAGGGAAGCCCACTGTGATGGAAGCTGCTCTCCGCATGGCAGGTATGGATAATGAACCATTCTCAATTGTCAAGAAGTAGGATTAAGTCAGTAATACATTAATTTCTACAAGGGTAGAAGTGTAATTACACATTGAAAAGATGAGGTAACCAGTCTTGCAGCACAGCTAAATATACATCATACACCCAACACATTTTGTGAAAATGACTTGACGAAGGAAGCCATTGGGAAGGTATCTTTCATGCCCTTGATATCTCTCATCTTCTGAGAAAATATCAACGTCTGAAATATTTCTGCACTCCTGCAAGTCCCTCACAGGTAGCGCTGCTATAATGTTGTAGCCGTGTTCCTAAGAAACCATGTATTGTAGAAAACTATGTTGTAAACATAATTATGGCAATGGAGAAAAGGGGATTATTTTTCCCCTCAGGATTTTCAAAAGTAAATAGCATTTTTAAATAGCATATTTTTGTTACTACAAGCATAAAATTTGAAAGGCTTATGTTACATTGTTCAATATAGTATCATTGTACAAGTGTCAACAGAAGTGATCACACCGTTAATTTTAATGGCTACCCATGATGAAACTCGCAGCTCTTCTCAAGAGACAATGAATGGTATGTGATTACTGCTGGGAAGCTACATGGAAAGTTTTTTTTCCCCAAGACAGCTTATTTTTCCTGCTTATTATGCAATTGCTATTGTATATAATAAACAGTAGAGCATTGATTCCTGGTCATACGCTTCCATCATTAAAACAACCTTCAGGCTCCTATAATCAGCAAATTAGGAATTCAATTAAGCAAATTTGCCAATTTACTTTGAGTCTTTTGGACTGCTACCTGTAAAACCAGTCTCCCATATGGAATGTAAACAGACTGTCCAAAACACTCAGCAGTTCGGGCAGCATCTATGGAAAGAGAAACAGCTAACAGTTCGGATCTGAGATACTTTTTATGGGACTTCATCAAAGACGTTACTGAAGTTTGTGTAGACTTCATCAACAACACCCCCTTCATCAATAACTTTGTTAACTCTTTGAAAATGTTGGTTAAATTGGGCAGATAGGATCTTTTCCTAGCAAAGACATACTGATACAGTTTAATTCATCTCAGACTTTGTAAATGTAGATTAATCCAGCCCCCTAAAAAAAATTCCTAGAAGATAAGAGATATCAAAGAAAGGCAAGAAAGATACCTTCTCAATGGCTTTCTTTGATGATAGATTCGATGATTTGTACTAACTGTTGTCCCTGCTATCCTTCTTGAATACATGTAGCAAATTTGTTGTCTTTCCGAAAGATTTGGCACCTCACTTTTGACAGTGAAGATTAAAAAATCTGCAGAGCCCCATCTTTTGGCCATGGAGAATGTATGTTAGTATTGAACACTGATCTCTGAAGTTGTGAGTCTCTGCTAGTTATGCCACTGTGCCCGCAACAAATTACTGAAAGCCTTTCTTGAGACTATTTTGTTTAGTTTTTGACAATTAGTTTCTGTAAGTAATAATGTTGTTCCTATCAGAATGATGCACAGAAATATAGGCTCACTACTAAGTAAAACTATTTCAACTACTATGTAATTATTTTATTTGTGTTTTAAAATTTAGAAATCCATGATATGCTTACGTTCAATCCAAGAATATTTATTGCAAATACCACACAAGACATTGAATGTTCACCACCAAGAGGACTGCCTCTGCCTGTTGTGGGATGGTACAGGGGCAGTGCACAAATTCCATCTGAAGGTCGTGTCTATCAGGCTGGCAATAAACTGGTTTTCAATGAAACATCACAGAAAGATTCAGGAATTTATACCTGTCATGCTAAAAACAAAGCTGGAGAGAAGACCAGTGAACTGAACATCACTGTGGCAAGTAAGGAACCTTTAATTTTGTTTAATTTGTTGCATACTGAAGAAATCATTCATAGCCAATGAATTACTTTGATGGATGAGTAAATTACAGATAAAAGCAGCCAACTTACACAAAGATTCCATAAGCAGTATTAAGATCAATTACCAAATGTATTTATGCACTAGGAACTGCAGATGCTGCTTGACAAAAAATGACACACAGTGCTGGGTTTAACCCTGCAGGTCAGGCAACATCTCTGGAGAGCAAGTATAGGTGACATTTTGGGTCGAGACCCTTCTTCAGACATCAAAATCTATTTGGTTTGTGGGGAGTTTTAGTTGAGGGAGAATTAATTGGCCAGAAGAATGGAAAAATCAACAAATATTTTCACATGAGATTAGGTGGTTTATCAATCTGAAGCCATGGTCTATGTTTCTCAACTAAATAGAAACAGATAAATTCATATCTCATTCAGCAAATCACTTGGGCCTATACACAGCCAAAGTCTGAGAATTCTCCAACCTTAACTGTGATTGCACGTTGTAGGAAACATCACTCTTCGTTCAGTGCTCTGGGCTTAATGCCCCTTTCAAAATTGTTCGGTTTTGTTGATTTAAAGAATCATACCTCTTTGGCTGTTAAAGAGTGCTTTAAGATTGCCTCATCGCACAGAGCTATGTAGCAGCCAATTGGGGAGTGTATTCCATTATTAGTGGATAAAATAACTAGTCGTTTATCTCATATAATCAGAAAATATTGGAAATAGTCAGCAGGTCTGTCCCCATCTGTGGGAAGAGAAATGGAGTCAAGGTTTCAGATCAAAGATCCTTTGTCAGCGCTGGGATGGAGACGAAAGAAACAATAGAAGCTTGTAAAGGAGTGTGAGGAGGGGGCTGTATCTGAGAGGGTAAAACCAGAGTTACCATGGGGATAAACTGTAAACAAGGGTAAATTAGAGAATGGGAGCAGTTAAAGAGTGAGAACATGGACAAAATAATGCAGGAGTTGTGAAATACAGAGCAGGGAGACACGTCCGGCAGATAAGGGTAGCATGTCCTCTACTCTCAGAGGAAAAAACCCAAAAGGAAGCTGAGGCAATATCATTTATATAGAGAGATACCAAGTTACTTGAAGTTGTGGTATTCAGCATTTGTAGTCCAGAAGACTACAAAGTGTCCAGCCAGAAAATTAGGTGCTTTTCTTTAAGCTGGCATTGGGGCTCATTGGTGACCTCCTGTACTATTACAATCGATTAGGTTGGAGTGAGATGGAAAGTTAAAGCAGGGACTGTGGTACTAAGAACTGTGGACTCCACCCCTGTGGACTATGCAGAAGTGAAAGCGTATATCTATCATTGTTAAGGTGAATGTTGGCCAGGGCTCAGTGAGAGATTTTTGGTGTTTATCAGATGCTCGTGTCCTCTTAAAAGGCAGACAGCAAAGTTATCATTTCATTACGTGGTCTTCTGACTTTTCAGTGCAATGTTGAAAGACAGCTGTTTTATGAGTCTTAGAATTTATACCTTCCAGTAGATTTAAGCCAGTGACTCTGATTTGATGATAGCACCTTTGTCTACATCAAAGCTAGCGTTACTACAATAACTAATTTTTGATTTTGAGGTTATGTGATTCATGAGCCCGAGGGGGGAAATCAGTTTGTTTCTAAAAACAATTGCTGTCCTGTGCCTCCTGGAGAAGTGTGCATTTACAAAAAACTGAATTGGGCAAGGGCATAATTGGGCCCAGATGTAATGGCTCAGTTTCAACAATGCTCATTTTATCTAGGCACTTACTTTAATTTTAAAATACTTGATAGCTCCTTGTGCCTGCAGGATTATAGCTAAGCAACTCATAACAAACTTGGCAAAAAAGAGATGAATCCCCTGGTGATTATTATTTGTAAACGTTAAAGCTGACCCTACATTATTACATTTTATCTTTGTTTCCAATGGGCAAATATAAGCTGGAACCTTTCCATTACTAATTGGTTTCCTTTCAGAATATTAAGAAGGTATGCTACCATTTTGTTCTTAATGCTAAATGACAATGAGTCACATTTTCGGTTGACCTAAGTTTGATGAATAGCTTTCTTTACAGTGTATGTGCAGATTTTTCAGCAACCTCAGTTTAAAGATTGATGAATATATGCAAATATCTGTATCTGACTAAAACAAAACTATCTCATCATTAGTATGCATCAAGTGTCATTAAGTTACGTGTAGGAAGGAACTGCAGGTGCTGGTTTAAATGCAAAGATAGACACAAAAAGCTGGAGCAACTCAGCGGGACAGACATCATCTCTGGAGAGAAGGAATAGGCGACTTTTCAGGTCAAAACGAGGGTTGGGTCTGAAGACGGGTCTCGACCCAAAACGTCACCCATTCCTTCTCTCCAGAGATGCTGCCTGTCTCGCTGAGTTACCCCAGCTTTTTGTGTCATTAAGTTATTGTGTTTACAATGCTCAGATCACGTACTTAATACTCATAACTCAAAGTCATTGTGTCCTTTTAGTGACCTGTTCAGTGTTATACTTGAAATCAATTTCTCTGGCACCTAAAATTAACTATGGAATATGGACATAAATTCCATTGTTTTTTTTTTTAATGTTCTAGCTTTACCTTTATCTCTTCACTATCTTAATTCACCCAGTCTCTAGGCCCTGCAATTGTTGATTTGATACCATCATCAATCGTTTCACTTTTTATTTTTAAATCCTTCAATATTATTGGTGAAAGGTGTATTCTGTTTATTGCCCTTTGCAATCCAATCCCAGTAGCCCTATCTCATCTTTTGCACTGTCAACCTGCATTTAAGGGACAAATAAATTGAGCTGAAAGGTGCAGTGGTTCAAGTGTACGAGATACAATGGAAAAATGTTGTTTTCCATGCATTTCAGGCAGATCAAACTAGCCATGAGTACAATCAAACCGTACATAAGTAGCACAGAGCAAAAGGAGAAGAGTACATAATATAGTGTTGCACTACAGAGAAAGTACAAATTAAAAAGGTGCAAGGCCACAATGAGGTAGATTTGGAATTGGGAAATACATCCTTGGCATAAGCGAGGTTCTTTCCAGAGTCTGATAAATTACAGGGATTCCCCATACAGCCTATGTGAAATGGAAGCAATTGTATTTAGATCCTTCTGTGCCACATTTTAGGGTACAATTAATCCTAGCCATCTCAAGACTGATATTTTGAAGACAATAGTAATTTACTCTTGTTAATGACCAGAAATCTTTATTGAATTAGAGTGGAATAGGAATGTTGGGTTATGCTAAATCTACTCTTGTAAATGTTTCTTTCCCCCACATAGCAATACCAGAGTGGGTCATCAAGCCATCAGACACCCAGCTCAATGAAGGGATGCCAGGATTTTTGCCCTGTAGCACCCGCGGTATCCCAACTCCCATGACTACCTGGTTCCGGAATAATGTGGACATTTCTGGTGTAAGTATGCCACTCTTCTTCAGAAGCATGTGTGTGGTTTATGTCTGGCTTATATTGACAAAGAACAAATTACTAATTATTTGCTTCCTCTGAAGGAAGTAATTATTATACAGATGATGTGTTAGGTTGTTGGTTGAGGAATAAGTATTAGCTAAAGCCCATCTTCTATTCTGATACGACTGTGCATTCGTCCTTTGAATATTGTCAGGATAATTAACAGTGCAAATGAAAGATGACAGCTCTGATTAATATAATGCTTCCTCAGCACAATGTTGGTTTGAGAGTTTGATTTAATGCTCAAACACTTGAGATTGGTCACATAATCTTCTGATTCAACGGACAGGATGCTGCTAGTGAGCCAAGCTAGCAACTGTTATAAATGCCAAAATAATTTCCAAAGCAGCTGAAGTAAATATTAACCTGATATGGGTTGCTCATAAGATAATTATTGCTGAATCATTCATTGGAATAGAATTGTTTAACTCTAAACAATAGAAATAAGAGCTGCAAATATCTTAATCCACACTTATTATTTTTCCAACATCCCACACTAGCTCCAAGACCAATTAGTCACGCTGAATTTAGGAGTAACAAAAGCATTTTCAATGATCAATGCGATGTGGTATTGCACTTACAGTAGTTTTGAAACATTTCCTTGTTTGTCACCAAGCTACTTGCTGGTATCGTTACACACAGTCTACGGAACTTAAATTGTCTGACAAATTGTTCAATATAATTTATGCATTTTTTGTTATTTCTGCCCCTCTCGGTACATTGCGCCCCCACCTTCCCTCATATATTCTTCATCTCTGACAAAGAATGTCAGCAGCTTACTGATGTTCACGTTGTGTTGCAGTCACACTGATTCCTGAGCAACCCCAGTCCCTAGCTGTTCAGTTGATTTTTAGCACCATCTGGTCACCAGCTAAATGTTTGTTTGTAAACTGATCAGTGCACATCCTAGATCTACATTATCATGAAACTTAACTTCACACGTAGCTGCACTCCCTCCACCAGAGCATCTCTTGCATTACACCGCTTTGTGGCGCCACCCGGTGGTTAGGCCACTTACTATGCGAACCCTCGGCAGTCGGGGTTAGGGTCATGTGACTGGGTAATGGCGGGAAGGAGTTGTCACGAGGTATAGGAGTGTGCCCTAGTATAAACAACGAGCCCTGGGTCAACCTTCCCCCATTCGCGTGTGTGTTCTCTTTGTTTTGACAATGAAGATCTCTTTGATTGACCGCGCATGGCTTACTTATTCGCCCTCCATAATGGTGACCCCAACGATCCAAAACGGTCATTTTGGATTTAAATGATGTTTGCAGCCAACGATCAACCTCAACAGCCCGAGGTTGCTGACAATCCAGCCAACAGAATGCTGTCTCCCTGAAGCTGCCCGTGTTCCGGGCATCGCAGCCCCAGGTGTGGTTCCAACAAGCCGAGGCCCAGTGTCACATCCAATGCATCACGGCTGATGACACCCGGTACTACTATGTGGTCAACGCATTGGATCAGGAGACGGCCGGTCACCTGGTCCCTTACCTGCACGTGCCGTCGGATCAGGACAAATACGAGGGCCTCAAAGTGCTGCTCTTGTGGACCTTTGGGCTCAGCCGCTGGGACCGCGCAGCGCGGCTCTTGCACATGGGCGGCCTCAGTGATCGCAAGCTGTCAGTGCTCATGAGCGAGATGCTCACCATCATGGACGGTCATCAGCCCTGCCTGCTCTTCGAACATGCCTTCTTGGAACAGATGCCGGACGACATCTGCCTGCTTCTCACTGGTGAAGATTTCACAGACCCCCTGCTGCTAGCGGAGCGTGTGGATGAGCTGTGGCAAGCCAAGCAGCAGGGCGGTGGCTCGATCGATCGAGTAGCAGCGGTGCCTTGGAGGGCCCAGAAACCAGGCCCTGCGTCCACCGGGTGTTCAGCTGCGCCGCCTGTCCAGAACCACCAGCGCTGGGGTCCCGCAGCCCGTCAGTGCCGCCCACCATGCTCGTGTCTGGGAAATGCCTGAGCCGGCCGCCAGTAATCGCTGCGGCAGGCGGCCTGAAACATCGCCTCTACGCTTGGAATCGAAAGTCAGGATGACGGTCCCTGGTTGATACAGGTGCGGAGGTTAGCGTTTTACCCCCGTCGGGGATCAACACTCGTTCTGGAAAGCGGGGGCCTTCTCCGACTGCAGTCAACGGCAGCTCATACAGACCGGATGATCCCACTCATCTTTGGCCCCTGCCATTTTACCTGGACCTTTGCAGTGGCTGACTTTTCCAAACCGTTGCTGGGCGCAGATTTCCTCCGGGCCCAATCTCTGTTGGTGGATGTGCGGAGGCAACACCTCGTTCGTCTACACTTTCGGTTTCATGCCTCCAGTTCTGGAGGTTGGTCTTGTGGTGCCACCCGGTGGTTAGGCCACTTACTATGCAAACCCTTGGCAGTCGGGGTAGGGCCACGTGACTGGGTAATGGCGGGAAGGAGTTGTCACGAGTTATAGGGGTGTTCCGAGTATAAACAACGAGCCCTGGGTCAACCTTCACCCATTCGCGTGTGTGTTCTCTTTGCTTTGACAATAAAGATCTCTTAGATTCACCATGCGTAGCTTGCTTATTCACCCGCCATATCTTTTAATTCTGGGAAATAATCTAAAATGAAATTGTGTAGAAATAGAACAAACATATGTTGACAAATATTGTAGCCGACTGCGTTTTCGAAGGCTACAGGTTGCTGTGAATTTCAGTGGCTCATGACTATGGTTAAATTACAGGACAGTCGGTTTGAGCAGCTGGCCAATGGAACGCTGCGCATTAATAACGTGGAGGTATATGATGGAACTCTGTACAAATGTCAGAGCAGCACACCAGCAGGCTACATCGAGGGATATGCCCGTGTCCAAGTCCTAGGTAAGTGCAGGTGGCCAGCTGAGATCATTTTAACTTTGAATTATGTCTAAATTCTGGAGTCAGCCGATTTGTCTGGGGTTTCAAATCAGTAGTACATAGTTTCAAGATGGCTCAACATAAAATCCTAATGATAGAGGTCATAGCACCGCTCATTTTAAAAATTCTTTATCCATGCTCTTCTGTAATACATATTCATTTATACTAATTATCAATTTTGGCAGAGGGGACAAACATATTTGAGACATTTGCTGCTGATACAAACTTATGTGAGATTATGAATAGTGTAGAATGATAAGAGACCTCAAGGACTGAGAGTATAAAATCATGATGGGCATAGATACGGTGATTGCATGCAGCCGTTTACCCCAGGGTTGGAAAATTAAGAACTAGTGGGAATAGGTTTGCAGGGGGGAAGATTCAACAGGAATCTGAGGGGCAACCTTTTCACACAGAGGGTGGTGGGTATTTGAGAGAGCTGCCAGAGGAAGTAGTTGCGGCAGGCATAACAACATTTAAGTCATTTGGGGACATGCATGGATAAGAAATGTTTGGAGGAATATGAGCCAAATACGGACAAATGGGACCAGCTTTGATGGGGCATCTTGGTTAATATGGGCGATTTGAGCCAAGGGGCCTGTTTTCATGCTGTATGACTGATTCACTGATACTCTGTCTTTCTATTCCTTTGGTAATTTTGCATCTCTGGTTTATCTGGTAGATCTTAGCACATTGAAAATCAATATTGTCATGTGCTGATAGACAGTTAATTTGTTTTTGTTTTCCATGCAATCCGTGCTGAGCATATTATACATGAGTACAACAGGTAATTCTAAAACAAAAATAAACAATGGAGAAATAGTATTACAGCTGTAGAGAAAGTGCAGATATAAAAATAGTGCAAGCCCTGTGCAAATAAGTGCAAGTGCAACAGTAGATTGGAAAATCGGGAATAAATCCTAAACACATGAGTATCCATACAAGAGTCTGATAACAGCGGGGAAGAAACTGTTCTTGAATCTGGTGGTACGTGCACTTAAGCTTTTGTATCTTCAGCTGGAAGAGGGGAGAAAGGAGAATGACCAGGGTATGTGGTCCTTGATTATGTTGGCTGCTCCTCATGAGGCAACGTGACGTGTAGAAGTAGTTGACGGTGAGGGGAGGGATGGAGGGTTTGGGCTTGTATGATGCATTATGCATGTCAGTTATACTGCTGCCATTTGCCCTCAAGTGCTTCTACAGCCCTGCCCAATTTGAGGAGTACTATAGTGTCGTGGTGAAGTTGCAGGACTAACAGCCAGAGTTCTGGACACACAGACATGAGTTCAAACTAACTCAAGTGCGCTAGGGGAAATCCAAATACAGAAAAATAAAGTTTTTAGGTGCTATAACTACTTTTAAAAGACATATGGGCTGGTGCATGGACAGGAAAGGTTGAGAGGATATGACCCAAATGCAGGCAGGTGGGGCTAGTGTACATGGGGTATCTTGGTCGGCAAAGGCAAGTTGTGCCGAAGGGTCTGTTTCTGTGCTGTATGACAACTTATGATGCTAATTATTACTTTAAACAACTGTCAAGTCGGTCAAACATGATTTGCTTTGTTGGTTTTCATTTATTAGTGCATATTTTTTGAAGTGACAATTAATTTTGACCTGGATTAATGTGTCTAAAAGTTTCAATGGCATGATGTTAAGCTGAATGGACTTCAATTACCAGTTGTTCACTCTCCGGACAGGAGTGTACCATTTTGCAATCTTCCAGTCTTCTGGCACCAGTTTAATATCTGAACAATACTGGAATATTACCAACAGAGCCTCAGCAATTTTGTCCTCACTTCCCTTTGTGTTCAAAATTGTAGCATTTCAAATTGGGTTCCCTTTACTATAAACATACCAGTTTTTAAAAAAAAATTATATCTTGTTAACTTTCTTGGTTATCTTCTTTACATACAGTATTTAGTTTGACTTTTGACTCTTAGATTTAAATCTTTACAGATTTTTTTAAAATGTTAGCTTTAAATCTACCCTTGTAACTTCTTCGCAATACTGTGTTTTTTTAAATATATCCAACTAAAATTAAACTGAATATTTTTCTGTTTCACGTTAATCCCCCTCATGGAGTCTGTACCCATGCTATTGCTGCTTCAAAGGTCCCTTGTGGCTTATTTCAAAGGTCCCTTGTGGCTTATTTACAATTGTACATACCAAATGTTAAATCACATCCACCCAGGCTATACTGCTTTCAGACACAGAATTAGCCAACTTCCAGTTGAGAATTTCACTTTTTTTTTTGTTTTCATAACAATTCCAATATCTCTTGTCACATTCTGGATTTGCCCCATTTTATTCCGTAGAGTTGAACTGAATCCAGCACAGCGTTCCCTTGTTGAGCGGGAAACTCTGGTCACAAGGAAGTTCTCATTTACATATGTTGTACCACCTCTTCCATGCTCCTGGTCTAAGTTCCCCTTAAATCAATGCTCTAAAGTTCTTGCATCTTTCTGGAATTGAAAGTTTGCTCTCCATCTCTTTCCTGTTTTAATTATAATCAAATGGTTCTTGTATGCCATCCACTTCTATCCCTGTTGTAGTACTTTTTGAGAACTCTAATGCCAGTAAAGGGTCTAAAACTCCGTGCAACACCCCCAGTTGTACCCTCACTGACACTCTGTGGGATAACACAGAACTAGTGTCAACGGGTGATAGATGGTTGGTGAGCCAAAACACCAGTCTCCATGCTGTATCTTTCAATCAATGATTTCCCACACACAAAGCCATGCTGACTATCCCCCATCAGTTCTTGCATTTCCAATTGCAAATAAATCCCGTCTTTCATAATTCCCTCCAATAACTTTGCCAAAACTGAGGTAAGGCTCACCAGCCTATAGTCTTTTCTAGCTGCCCTTCATAAAGCGTGTTGGTAGTGTGGAAAGTAGTCATAAACTACAGAGAAAAAGCAACAATCTAGTGCAGTAGCTGAAAAATGGCAGGTGGAGTTTAATCCAGACACAGGTAAGATAATGCATTTTGGAAGTACTAATGAGGCTGGGACATAAACTGTGAATGGTAGGTTTTACGGACCATTGAGGGTGCAGAGGGACCTCAGAGTACAAGTCCACAGACCCTGGAAGGTGGCAATGCAGATGGGTAATGTGGTTAGAAAGGCATACAGGATACTGCCCCTTCTTAATCTGGGCATTGAATGCAGAAGGAGGGAGATGATGCTTCAAATTTATAAAATATTAGAACCAGTGGGGCAACGTTTTCACATAGTGGGTGGGTATATGGATGAGCTAATCAGATGGAGTAGTTTGAGACAATAACATTTAAAATACATTCAGACAGGTACATGGATAGGAAAGGTTTGAGGAATATGGCATAGGCAAATGGGACTAGCTTGGATGGCATGGACCTCAGTCAGCATGGACGATTTGGACCAAAAGGCTGTTTCTCTGCTGGATAACTATTACTGATTTCCAGTACAAACTTGCTTGTGGTTTCCAAATGATTAACACTGCTACAAGCATTGTGTAATACAAACCAAACAATATCTTACTTTGTGCCAAAGCACTAGATAGAATCTGAAATAGATTTCTTATTTACATGTTGCCAGAATTATTGTTGGTTTCAACATTATTAACACATTTAATTGAAAACATATCCAAGATTGGCTTGTAACATCGATTGAAGCAATCGTTTACGTTTTTTGCCTTGTGGTCTGAATTGGCTTTGTGATTATTCAGATGCCTCCCACTTCCAGACCCCAACTTGTTTCCCCCTTTCTTAGCAGCATGAACCCTATGGCTACAGGGAGTCAAAAGTAGCCTAAACCATTTTGCTGACTGGCAGTTTAGTCATTGATTGTTGACATACAGACACTCTTCAAATCATAAGCAGGAACCCTGGCTTTTTCTGTCTTTTACCTTGCACTTTTAACATCCCTATCTCTAGCGTGGTTTTCATTGCCTAATTCAGCAGAAATCACAAGGTTTGGATCTATGTTAAGACTTCATCACCAAGCTGGTAGCGAGTAGTAGTTGCACTAACATGTGGGAATTAACTGATATGTAACTTTTTAAAATCTTGATTTCAGTACAAGTCTGTACAATTATTAATCTAATTTCTATCCCAGTGCCCAAAATGGCATGTGTTGAAGCACTGACTTGTGACTCTGTGTTCCTCATTGCAGAGAAGCTTAAGTTCACTCCAACTCCACAGCAACATCAGTGTATGGAGCTGAATAAGGATATTACAATCCAGTGCTCTGCCACTGGTCGTGAGAAACCACTCATCAGATGGAGCAAAAATGGTGAGAGTTCTTTTATGGATATATTAGCAATGTTACAAAATTTTGAGATTTTAAAAATCAAGTCTGCAATTTATCCCATCAGATAAAGCATAAAAAGAAGTTTAATTTGACTCCTAATTCACTTTCATATCTTCAGTATTAAGAAAGTTATGGCCATGTTCATACTCGGAAATTAGCAACTTGTTCCTTTCTTTTTATTGCCTTTCAATTGACTTAACTCAAAAGCTGTGATCTGGAACAGTTAAAAGCCCATAACTTTCTTAAAAATTAAGAGAACTCAATGAAATTTTCAGTTATTATAGATTGAAGCATTCTGAAACAAATATGAAACAATCTTACTTGGATGACCTGAAATTGAAGCATATAATTAGTTAGTTATCTAATTGTAGCTAATTACAAAATTCAATGAGTAGATCTAAACATCTATCCATTTCTTAAGAAAATATAAACTTTTTTAAAATTGCCTAAGTGTCCAAATAACATTCACACAATAATCCACAATATAACATAATTTTTAAATCTAATTTTCATGAATTTCTAGGCCAAATGGAAGGACTTTAGTGTTTTATGCCTGTAAATTAATGGCCATTTAAATCAACTAGCCAGTGGGTTTTAGTGGAATGCGGTGGATTGGAACGTTGAGGTTAGCGGTGAAGTCGGGAGGAAAAATACTGTTTGTTCGTACATTTTTTTGGACCCCATTTCGCAACGTGAAAATATTATTAAAGCCTCCCGAAAAAACAACTTTTAATATAAAAATAAACTATTTACCTTTTTTTCTCCCCTACGCAAAATCCTTCCGGTTGTTGGTGCTCACGGCTTTTGAAGGTGATTTTTAAATTACTCTAGTTAATAAGTAATTTAGAGTAATTTAAAAATACCTTCATTCATGAAATGTCGGAGCGATTTTTCTTCCGCAACGAAATCGCCCGACATTGATCGATTTGCCCAGTCTGTAGAAAATGGCACTTTAAGCCCACCCCCCTCTGAAAGGCGCCAAAGTCGCGCACAGGGGAGCGGCAGAACTGCAGCGTTGCTCAAGGTAAGTTTTGTAACATACCTAGATATATACCCAGGGCACCGATCAGTAAATTCCACTGTATTTTAAACCTTGTTTTCAATCTTGTTAGAATGGTATTAGTTACCTTACTACTATTAAAAACTATTAAATTGTCAACTGAGAATTGTTCTTTACCTCATCACGATGTTGTAAATCCGAGAGTCTCAGATATTTTTGTGCCTTATAGGATAGGTTCTCTCAAAACCTCCTGCCTTTTTGCGCAGATGTTCCTTTCGGACATTGAAGCAACTATATTTCTTAGACCTTTATCATTACTATTCTGTTCAGAAAAAATCCCAGGCTTTCAGCTCAATTTCTTCACTCCCTGAACATCCTTGTTCTCTGCTCACTCCGCAGAATGTTGTAGCTGAATTCATTTACTTGATCTTCAAGCCGAGTAAATTTGGAGTTTCAGATTTCTAGGATTTGTACTTGGGCCTTTTTTCCTGCTGGAAAGGATATGTGTTTATAAAGGATGCAAGTGTGTTTACTATTTTAAATTTTCCATATTTTGTGCTCAAAATGGCTTACCAATTGTCTACCTCATACATTTTCCTTCAGTGACTGATGATAATTCCTTTGTTTTGCTTGTTGGAAGGTTCTTGCTCCTCGCTCTACACTGTCCAAATTCTACTCCACTGTCCATTAACTAATCATTGACCTTCTATTGTGTGAGCCTGGAGACAGTCATCAGGTTGATTCAGCAGTTCCCCTGCACATGCAGTTTGCATTAAGTATGGTTTAGTGGTACAGTGTCAGTACTGCTTAATCATTCTCCAGCGATCTGGGTTCACAATCTCTAAGAGGGTGGCATGAGAATTGGATCCAAGAACAGTTGAAGGGGGGGAAAAAATGGGGTGAGGGTGCTTGAAGGCCGGTGCGGAGGCAATGGGCTGAAGAGCCTATTTCGGTATGTCACAGTATGACTATAATCCCATCGTCATCCAATGTTAATCAAAAGTCGTTCCCAAATCTTTGTTACAGTATTATTAGATTTTTAAGTAATACTGCTTTAGTAATACTCTCAAACAAATGTATGAAATATGTTTATATTTTTGAAAATTTCCCTCAGATTTTGGAGTTTTATTCATTGCTTTTTAAATGTTTTCCCTCTTATCTTGGGCATGACAATGGAGTTCTGGGCCACTGTTATCATTAAGCACCTTTGCCTGTGATCAGCTGCTTAGTGGAGAAACGCAGTTGAGGATGAGGAAAATCTGGGAGAATTAAATACAGTCTATGATGATCTGACACAATTGCTTCTGACAAGAGTTACAGCCTAACAACTACCATAAATGCATCATAAAGAAGTATTCTCGATGTCCTTGTGTGTTTAAGTCGGCATTTACCAGACTATTTAACAGAATCACAGTAGACTTTTGTCCCATTGTGTCCTGGCTGGTGGAGAAACCTACTCTGTTTCATCGAATCTGCAGGGATCTTGTGATTCGCCCACTCAAGGTGTCGATTTTGTTAGCTGTTCAGCATTTATTTGATGATGCAGTTTTGTAATGGGCCAGTGCCTTTCATTCAGCATCAGAATAACTTGTGCTATTTCTAATTGGTACAGATGGCAGTCGTATATCCCCTCACATTAGGCAGGAAGGCGGATTATTACACTTCACCAATGTGACCAAAGGTGATGCCGGACAATATGCCTGTGTTGCATCAAACAGTCAAGGGAAAATCAGGGCGTCTGTCCGCCTTATCGTTGCAGGTATGATGCCTTTATTTGCAAAGCGAGTCTGGAGAGGTTTGCAAGGGTCCCTGTCACGATTTATTCCGAACAGCTCTGTCACAGAGGTCTCTGTGATGTACAGACTGTTCCCAGGGACGCATTCAGAGACTGACATCGAGCAGTGCTGGAAGGTCATCAACTCAGTGAAAGACGCTCTTTGGTCTGCCTGAGTTTTGTTGACCTCCCAGCAGAGCGGGATGTCTGCCTGGGAAAGTTGCTGACTGGCCCACTGCAGACTGCAGGAGTACGTGCTGAGGGATGCACTGAAGCTTGGTGCAGCCAACGCCAAGGCTCGGTTGGGGAGGACCACAGTCTAAGGCCCTTCACGCCAGTGGGCCACTTGAGTGGCAAGGGCGGGGGGAATAAATTGGTGTAATTTGTATAAACAGTATTGAATGTTTGTATAGCCTCAGAGAATGTCGGATTTTTTTTTGCATGGTTCCTGTATTGTATATATTACTTGAATAAAGTCTATATTGATTTTTTTTTAATTATCCACCTCAGCTGTCTGTTCACCTAGTTATCTAGACTAAACTAAACTATGTGGCTCACTTTAATTCCAGTTTGAAATCAAGGAAACTTCATGGTTTGGAACGATCTTGATCATTGTGTTCAGGATTGGGGTGAGAGGCTTTGGATCATAATGAGTCGGTGTTGGGAAAGATTGGGGGGGGGGGGGGGGGCAAGGGCAGAGGGCAGAGGATGGCCAAGGGCAGAGGATGACACAGTGAGTCAGAAGCAATGGAGCCAGGTTCAAGTCTCACTCTGTATCCAACCAAGATTCTACCAGATCTGGAGGTACTTGCTGCTGGCTGTATTGGGAAATAGAAAATGGATTGTTATTTATTACTGAAATTTCTCCTAATGACTGACGGAAATAAATAAAGCGTGCCTCACAACCCATACCTCTCCCTATCATTTGTATGCCACACATCTGTGTCTTTCCTTAGTCTTGCCAAAGTTTAAGATGGAGCCTGAGAACACAACCGTGTACCAAGGATTCATTGCAGTGCTGAACTGTCAAGCCACAGGAGAACCACACCCTAACATTCATTGGAAAGTGAAGGAGAAGATCTTGGAGTCCAGCAAGGGCTCACAAAGGTATGACATACTCTGTTACTAATGCAGGCAATATGAGTAAACTCTCCAGTTTGGCACAAAAGCCCGCTGGTGCTCTTGTTAGCCGTCTGGAATATTGCCTTAAACATGAATCCCGTAACCAGCCATGACTGAATTTTTCTTATGGTTTGTTTCTGCATATTTGATCACAGAATACGGAAAATGGAAAATGGCTCATTGATAATCTATGATGTCAGTGCAGATGATACAGGGAAGTACACATGCATTGCTGGCAACAATTGCAACATTCAGCACCGAGATGCCTTTCTCTATGTTGTCGGTCTGTATTATTCTGCTCATCACCTTAGCCTTGCATGACAATTGCAAATTGATAGTAAGAAATAAGATCTTAACTTTGCTACATGATCTTTCTTTGCATGTACCTTTAGAAAAACCAGCAGCTCATGGAGATGATGATAAGCAGCATACACCGTATAAGATGATTCAGACAATTGGCCTTTCTGTCGGCGCTGCTGTTGCTTATATTATCAATGTACTGGGTCTCATGTTCTATTGCAAAAAGCGACGAAAGGCAAAGCGGTTGCATAAAGGACCAGAGGGCGAAGAACCTGAAATGGAGGTACTGAATGGTAAGATGAACTAATGCCAGGTACCTTCAACAAATAACATGCTGGTGAAAATGAAAAAAACTATAGATGCTGGAAATCTGAAGTAAAAACAAAAGCGCTTCAGGTCGGGCAACATCTGTGAAAGAGCAACAGAGATAACCCTTTGTCAGAACTGAGAAAGGAAACAAATTAATTACTGGTGCAGAGATGGGGAATGGATTCCTGGGGAGGAGGAGAAGGATAAGTTGTGCTTTAAGGACTGATCTTATCAAATGTTGTGAAGCTGCAACATTAGCAGATCAGTTTATTTTTTTTAGGTTCCTGTGCATTCTTGGCTCATGCACTGGTAGTTTATCCCCTTGAGCTTGCACATTCTGAGGTCTTCACTGCTGTGAACAAGCTCCGTAAGCCTATATTTACTCGACGTCCTCTTATCTCTTCACTCAGCAGAAGTGTTATATAAAATTAACTGTTGACATGTATACACAAGTGAATTACAATTGTTCACCACCATTGTGCGTGGAAATACTATCTGAGTTGATTCAGAAAGAGACATTCTATTTTTTTGATTCCCATCAGAGAAGGAAGAGGATGCAATTTTTACAACTTAATAATACCTTGGAATGCTTTACCTTTCTGATGGGAAAAAAACATTCTTGGAGATCAACACCATGGCACAAACACTTAATTCCACTAAGTCCATGCCATCCATTAAACACCCATTTTTTACCCCGAAATCCCACACATATCCCATTTTATATTCCCCACATTCTTCCCCGCCCCCTGACTCTACTGTTGACCCACATACTAGAGGCTTTTTACAAAGGCCAATTAACCTACTAACCTTCACGATTTTGCGATGTTGGAGGAAACACATATGTTCTTGGGAAGAGCGTGCAAACTCCACACAAACAGCAATAGGAGTTTGGATTGAATCCAAATCTCTGGAGCGTGAGCCAGCGGTTCTACGAACCGTGCTATATTCATGAAGATCAACACTCAGCTTTCATGCTGACATAAGGATAAAACTGGAAAGTAAAATATGTGAATAGAAAGTTATTCTATGCCAATAATTAATAATTGAATTATAATCTTGTGTACAAATGTGTGTGTGCATTGTAAGATTATAATAGTACAAATAACTGAATGAAATGTATATTTTAAATTGCCTTTTTCTTTTGGATGCCAGGTGGCACTGTGCAGCAGAATGGCCAACTAACAGCTGAGATTCAGGAGGAAGCATCCATTAACAACATTAGCATGACAGTGGTACCCAACAAGCGTCACAGTATGCATGATAAACTGCATTTCCCTCGTGCAAACCTCCAGACGATCACAACCCTTGGTACGTAACCCGACCTATGAAACACGATACGGGTAGTGCAGTGGTTGGTGTCTACGTGGATTTTAGTAAGACATTTGATGAAAGTCCCTTGTTAAGATTAAGATGCATGGGATCCATGGCGACATGACCAGTTGATACAGCACTGGATTACTCATTGAAGACAGAGGGTTGTGGTGGAATGGTTTTATTCTGACTGGCGGTCTGTGAACAGTGGAGTTCCGCACGGATCTGTGCAGGGACCTCTGTTGGTGATATGTGGACGTAAATGGACATGGGTTAGTTAACAAGTTTATAGATTACATCAAAATTGGTCAAGTTACTGACAGTGAGGAAGGTTGTCAAAGTACATAGCGGGATATAGATCGGCTACAAAAATCGGCAAAGAAATAGCAGATGGAATTTAATTTGAGCAAGTATGAGGTATTGCCCATTGAAACTTAGAATATATGTATAATTAATGGCAAGATCCCTAACAGCGTTGATGTACAGTGGGATCTTGGCATCCAAATCCATAGCTCGCTGAAAGTGGAGGAAAAGTGTACAAAACTCTTTCACTTCTTTTCTACAGCAACCATTTTCAAAAAAATAATGATAAATCCCTTTCTTAAAACAAAATTGCACAAGAAAATTAATATAATCATAGAAATGTAATATGATTATGACCAATTTTGACAGCCACACCCCTTTTTCTGTGTCATTTCTTCATACTTGTCTATTCCTTCATTTATCAAATTTCCAATTTATCCAACTCCACTGTAAATAGTTCTCATGATCCAACTTCCACCACCCGTTGGGGCAGAATTCCAAGATTTGCC
Source organism: Raja brachyura (assembly GCA_963514005.1). Next base: position 10,972,663 of record OY740785.1, read on the forward strand.
AGGCTCTGACAGAAAAGATTTCTATGTATCTCAATTTTAAATCTCCACCATTGATCCTTACTGAGGCGTGTACACCACTGATTTTCCTGAAGTTAATAACTAGCTCCTTTGTCTTGCTAACATTGAAGGGGAGGTGATGTTTTGTCACCATGTTACTAAGCCCTCTATCTCCTTCCTATACTCTCCAATGTCAATGTTCAAAATCTGTCCCACTACGCCAATGTCATCTGCAAACTTGTAAATGTAGTTAGAGCAAAATTTGGCTGCACAGTTGTGAGAATATAGGAAGAGTGGTAATGGACTGAGAACACGTCGACTCAGGCTCCAAGATTGTTGGTGATAAGGATATCTAAGAACTTGGAGCTGCTGACCATCTCTACAGCAGCTCCAGTGATCAGGACCAGATTGCATTCACTCCATTACCTCGTTAGGTCAACAACAAACATTTTCTTCTTGCTGGTGGGCTAGGTTATCATCCCAACACCATGGCACAACATTTTCAATCTCGCCTTCTTCATCTCATCACTGTTGTTGATCGGCCAATTACAGTGATAGGACATTATAACAATTACATTTGCCTCGAATAAAATGAAAAGGCACATTATTTCAACATAGAACAGAATAGTCCAGGACTTTTGGCCTGTGCTGAACATGATGCCAGGACCAACTCTTAAGAGCCTATCCCACTTGGGCGACCTAATCTGTGAGTTCTGGCAAGTTTGCCCTCGACTCATACTCGCAGCACGGTTGACACAAGGTCGTAGGAGGTCTTTGTAACTCTCCTTCATGCCCGAGAGTGGTCTCCGCGTACTCGAGGCCTCAGCTAGGTCGCGGCGTTTTTTTCAATATGTTAAAAAATGCCCACGAGTAAAAAAAAGTGTGCCAGAGAAAACAATCCAAATCTATCCCAACCTCTCCTTGTAGTTCATACCCCTGATCCAGGCCTCATTCCAGTAAACCTCTACACCCTTTTCCAATCCCTCCACATCCTTCCTTTAATAGAGCACCCAGAACTGTATGCAGTAATCCGTATGCGGCCTAACGAAAGTCATAAGAAGCTGCATCATGACTTCCTGACTCTTATACTCAATGCCCCGACCGATGAAAGCAACCATACCATATATGCTTTTGTTACTATTCTATTTACTTATGTTGCTACTTGCAGGAGGTTATGAACTTGAACTCCAAAATCCCTCTGTGCATCAATGCTGTTAAGGGTCATGCTGTTAACTCTATATTTTCCCTTTACATTTGACTTCCTGGATGCAACACCTCGCACTTGCTCGATTAAACTCTATCTGCCATTGTGCACCTATTTCCGTAGCTGATCTATATCCCGCTCTATACTTTCACAGCCTTCCTCACAATCGGCGACCACAGCAATCTTGGTGTCATCTGCAAACTTACTAACCAACTTGTCTATGTTTATATCCAGGTCATTTATACATATCACAGACACAAATCTCTGCGGAATTCCACTAGTCATAGACCTCCAGCCTGAATATTGTCCTTCCATCGCAACCCTCTGCTTTCAATCAGGAAGACAGTTCTGAATTCCTACAACCATGTCATTGTTAATCGCATGTATCTTAATCTTCTTTATCAAATGCAAAAATTCAGGTAGACAACAACCATCGCCGTAACCTCATCAGCGAACTTAAAGATCAAGTTGGCATTGTACTTGGCTACACATCATGAGTGCACAGGAATAGAGCAAGGGACTGAGCACACAATCTTGAGAGGCACCAGGGTTGAGGGTCAGACTGGAGGAAATGTTATGACCTATTATAAGTAGCAGAGGTTTGTTGGCCATGGAGTCCAGAAGCAAGTTGCAAATGGAGGCCCTAAAGTCAAGGTCCAAATGTTGGGTTGTGCTGATCAGGTATTATAGTTTTGGAGGCTGAGCTGTAATCCATGTATAGCATCCTACCGTGGGTATTCTTATTATTTGCACGATCCTAGGCTGAATCTATTGCAAGAGGGATGGCGCCCTTGGTAGATCTCTTTTCCTTTGAATTGCAGAGGGTCTAGATTGTCCAAAAGACTGACGCAGATGTGGGCTATTACCCCTTAAAACTCTGTGAGGGAGAGAAAATGCGATGTGGAACTTTAAATTCACATAGTATTTGTGGAAGGAATTGCATTTTTTCTTTAGTGTCTAATTGATTCGTTTTTGGCGTCATTAGTTGTGGGGCTTCAAACCAACCGCACTTTAAAGCCAATGAGTCTCAGCTATTTCTTGTGTAAGGCATCCTTGCATTTGAACGTCAAATGCTGTTAGTACAAACTTAAAAGAATGCCATTTGAGCTTGAAATCAACAAGCTGTTAGAATTTATTTAAAAATTAGATGGTTTAGTGATGAAGAATTAAAAAAAAAAATAGTACTGCCCACCGTCACAGCAGTGTTGATGGGTATTTCATGCAATAGTGCAGAACATTACAAACCAGGAAAGTTGCAGGTTCCATCCTGTTAGCTGCTGCGTTTGCTTCACATTATGGCAAGGATTGAAATCAGATGCAGTTGATTTCAAGAGTCAGAGAGAATGAGCCAGGATCATATTTCTATCTGTTATTCAATCGTAAACATGTGCATGAACATCACATGAGGCATAATCCGTCACAGCTGTGATGCCTGTTCGGGCCAGGAACATTAGGTAGTGGGGCCATTAATCCTCTGCACATGTATCAAGCTTGAATGAATATGTCAGGAGAAAAGGAGTGGGTGAAGGTTGCCTTCAGGGCACACAGTATCTGGCCTACAATTCTTTCTCCAAATTAAACACTCTCACCAGATTTACTCACTGTCCAGGAATCTGTTACTGCATGGCCTATCTCAATAGAGCCCCCTACAAGGTGTGTTGTCCGTGGCTTGATGAGTTTAACTCCTATGCACGCAGAACGTAGAACATTGTTTAGTTGTGAGCAAATATTCAAGGATCCCACTCACTGGATGGTGCTTTTGTTTTAAGCTGTGTACTGTTTTAAAGTTTGGATTTCATGTTTATAAATGCAGGAAAAGGAGAATATGGCGAGGTCTTCTTGGCCAAAGCCAAAGGGATTGACAAAAGTGAGCCCGAGACGGTTGTCCTGGTGAAGAGCCTGACCACGCGGGATGAGCAGCTGCAGCTGGAGTTTCGGCGGGAGTTTGAGATGTTCAGTAAAATGAATCACAGCCATGTAGTGAGACTTCTGGGCCTGTGCCGGGAAGTGGAACCACAATATATGATCACCGAATATGTGGACCTGGTAAGAGACCAGAGTGGAAGCTTTTCTACTAAACTGTTAGTTATCTCTATAAATAGTCTAAATATGAAATTAAAAGTCTTAATCTCGCACATTTTGCCAACCATCGTTTTAACTGGCTAATCCGCCTGCACATTGTGGACATGTAAGTCTGTGCTTGCTTTTATTCAAACTGATGATACAGAACTGGAACATTCTGAACGTTTATTAGATCAAGATTCATTCGCAATAAATTGCGACTGCTATTTCATCCTTTGATAGAAACGTTGAGGGTGAGGTACGATCTCCTTCCAGCTAAACCTGAAAGAACCTATGACATTTTTCAAAGAAGATCAAGAGAGCTTAATGAGTGTCGTGGTCAATGATTATTCCTCTGATTAAACCATAATCTAGTCAATTATTTCATTTCTGTTTGTGGGACATTATCCCCTGCATCACAAACACTAACAATTTGCAGATGGATCGACTGATGAAACACCTTGGGTTGTGGAAGATGAGGAAATACTTGCGACGTCTGTTGTGAAAGTCCTATTAAATCTCGTCTCACTCAACAATCTGTCAGTACAGTGTGTTACTGTAATAACTAGAAACTCAAAAATTCCATAATTTTCATTGAAGCTGACAAACGCTCTTGTTCACATCGTCGCTCAAATAACCTTCTCACGTTAAAGGCCCAGTAATGAGAAGATGCTTCATCATCAAGTGTCACAATCTAAAGTATGTACTTGCATCTCTTCACAAAACCACTTCTGTTTCCTGCACTGCCACTAGTTTGTAATCGGGGGAGGAGATTTGGACTTCATCTCCTAAAGATTAGTCTCCATTATTGATCAGCCATGGTTGCATGGTGGAATAGACTTGATGGGCCGAATGGCATAATTCTGCTCCTATCACTTATGACCTTATGACCTCCCCCTTCAGCAGAGGCTGCTGAGACCCTAAAAGCCTCAATCGTTTTCCAGGATTAAACCAGAGACCAACTTGAGAATAACACCAGGCCCTGATTCTGCAGTGTCTCCTTTTTGGCAAACCACCAACCATTCAATATCTTCAGTATTCTCTGACACTGTAGCTATGAGCACATTTATATCTGTCAAAAGTAATTCAGGATCCTGTTGACAATATTATTACACATATGGGTGACACAACTGGTAGAGCTGCTGCCTCATAGCGCTAGAGACCTGGGTTGGATCCTAACCTTGTGTGCTGTCTGTGTGGAGTTTATACATTCTCCTATGACATCATGGGTTTCCTCTGGGTGCTCCGGTTTTCTCCCACATTCCAAAGACATGTAGGTTTACAGGTTAATTGGCCTCTGTAAATTATCTCTAGTGTGTAGGGGGTGGATGAGAAAGTGGATTACTGTAGAACCAGTGTGAACTTGTGAATGGTGGTTGGCGTGGATACATTGGCAGCGTAGTCTGTTTCCAACTAAACAAGGACCAAGTCCTGCCATCTCATTACTCTTTACTTTATGTACTATAATAGCTCCCTTGCAGGAATACGCCATTCCCTGTGCCAGCTTTTGCCACCAGACTATTGTCTCGTGCTGTTCTCTCCACCCTCGCCTCCCCCTTCAGCTCCCTTTTCTTGCTGGCCCTGCACCCTTACTTCCTCTCCTGTGGCTGTGCAGCTATCCTTTCTTTGCTGTCCCCTATTTCTCCTACCCTCGCACCTCTAATGTTCTTCCTTGTTGAGGTTCCCTCTGCATCTTTCCTTGTTTCACATATCAACTTCCCAGCACTTCCTAATTCCTTATCCAAAATAAAATCGCTGCATGTGCCGAGAAGTGCATAATATATTCTTCTGCTTGAACTAGACAGTGTAAACAGCGCCAGCATGGACTCATCGTTCAAATAGCTTCCTGCTCTGCCATGCATTTCCTCAATGTAAAGCTGTGGGGTGTATATATGTATGATAGAGGGGCTGGCCAGGTAGTGGGCTGCAACTTTTTCCTGGTTTAATTGGAGTTGGTCTGCCTAGCCCTCCCCCACCACCAGTCGTTGTTGCACACTCTAACTTCCCCACTTTCTTTCCAGGGGGACCTCAAACAGTACCTGCGCATTGTGAAGGGCAAAGAAGAAAAGACCAAGTCACAGCCATTAAATCTGAAACAGAAGGTAAGGGAACAAGAACTTGTAGTTGTGAAGCAATTGGAAGAGTGCTACATTTTCACATGTATCTACTTGACAATGCTTTTCCAAAACATGAAACAAAACCAAGAGGTTACCATTTTGTGTGTATCTAAACGTCTGTGTAACTTGCCCAGATGTCCCCATGGGCATTCCCTGGGCTTACTGAATAATTCTGAGTGAATACTTTCACCCATTGTTCTAGTGACCATGTTCTCTGGTGTTATCATGTGGCCTTCTAGATCTTGCCCACGTACTATGGAGAGTTTGGTGGCTATCTGACCATGGAAAGCGCCCCAGTCGAGCTCTGACTTGTCTTCTGTACCTGCATGGCTGTTCTTTCCAGTCGGCATTCAGGCAGCTGTCACAAATGCAATCCTTGGCTATTTTGTTTCTACTTAGCCATTTATTCAAATGATTTGCATGCAAAAGTACAAGACGTGGTTAGTAAGTTAGCAGAAGGCGTATGGTACTTTGCCTTGATTGGTTGGAGCATTGAGTATAATGTCAGGAATGATGCAGCTCTAAGTCTGGTTAAGCTGCATTTGGAGTAGTGTGTGCAGTTCAGGTCGCCCCATTACAGGAAGGATGTGGAGGCTTTGAAGAGGGTGCAGATGAGCTTTTCAAGAATGTTGCCTGGATTAGGAGGTATTAGCTACAAGGAGAGGTTGGACTAACTTGGATTGTTTTCTCTGGAATGCTATAGCTTGAGAGGAGACCTGACGGAAGTGCATAAAATGATAAGAGGCATAGACGGAGGACTGTCAGTACCTTTTTTCCACAGAAGGAAAATGTCAAAGATAAGAGAGCAAATGTCAAAGACAAGAGAGGTTAGATGGGGCAAAGTTTAAAGGAGAAGTGGAGGGCAAGTTTTTTTTATACAGAGGGTTGTGGGTGCCTGGATTGCTTTGCAGGGGGGACGTTGGAGGCAGATATGATGGTGACATTTAACAGGCTTTTTGATAGGCACATGCATAAGAAAGCGCCGATTCGGGACCTCCAAGCCGCGGAATGTGTTTGACCGTCCCGACGTCGGAGTTTCAATCATCCCGACGAGTGTGTCTATACATCGGGCTCTCCGAGCGGCGACTACAGAGGGTTTTTGACCCCGACCACGGGTGAACAAGTAGAAGGCCTGACTGAACTTTGTGCCTTCCATGACAGTGAAGAATGCTGTGGTGGATGTTTGTGTTAAATATTATTGTGTTTTGTGTGTTCTTTTTAATTGTGTCACTGCTGGCAAATTCATTTCACTGCACCTTCGGGTGTTTGTGACGAATAAAATTGACTTTGACTTTGATATGGAGGGGTATGGATCATGTGCAGGCAAATTAGATTATTTCATCTTGACTTTGTGTTCGGCATTGTGGGCCAATTGGCCTGTTCCTGTACTATACCTTTTTGTTCGAAGACACTAAAATAGATATCATTGGCAGTGAAGATCATTATAAAATAAGTGTTCCCTCCAGAGATGCTGTTTTTATACAAACACAGTCTCTTCAGTGCAGATTAGGAATATACTTTAACCCTGCTAATTGAGAGTAACTGCTTGCTGTGATAAAATAATTATGAAATACGTTTCTGTGCACTTTGCTAAATAAGATCTGCCCTGTTCTTAATGAACAGGATCAGGAAGAGTTCACATAGCCCTGCAAACTTAATCCACCATTCAATAAAAATACAGCTCATCTGATTTTGTCCTCAGCTTCACTCTGCTGCTATTCCCCCATCACCTCCAACTTGCTCTATAGTGCAAATGTAGCTTTAAGTATATTCAGTGATACACTGGGATAGAGGGTTCCAAAGATTCGTGATCCAGTGAAAGAAGTTCCTTTAAATCTTTGCCTTAAACTCCTGATTCTGAAATTGTGCCATCTATTTAGATGCCCCTTCTGCCCCTTGGAAAGCATCTTCTACCATCCACCTTATTGAACTTCCTTTGGAATCTTCTATTTTTCTAGAAGATAACTTTTTAGTCTTCTAGATGAAGATAAAGGTGAGGAGGAATTTATGTTCTGAGGGTTGTGAATCTTTGGAATTTTCAACTTTGGAGAGCTGTAGAGGCGATATTGTTGAACATATTCAAGGTGCAAATTAACAGGCATCTCTATAATACTAAAACCCTTCCTATTTTTTGTGTTTGTGCCGACGCTGTGTCAATCTACTTTTCCTATCTTCTTCCAAACACTAGGCCACAGCCTGCCCATTTTCACAAATCCTACTCACATTTTTCTTGTCGATGCGATAAACATCTTCCCGTCGCATTACCACCTATATTTCTGAACTTATTCGTTTAAAGTTTTAAAAACAGCCCGAAAACTCACCTATTTCGGGGAAAAAAATCCCAGTGACGTCACAATGCATTCGCAAGGCAGGATGGGACACCCCGATAGGGAGCGGTGCTCCAGCGCTCGCGGTACAATGCACTCGCAAGGCAGGACGGGACACTCTGGGAGGGAGGGGCACTCCAGCGCTCCCGGTGAACGAGGAGTGGCAGTGGCTCCCGACTCCCGACGAGGAGGGTGGTGCTGGAGCTGGAGTGAGGGTCGAGCCCGGGGCTTGGGATGGGGCCGTGAAAGAAGCCGCCACTGGAACCAAGGACGAGCCTAGGTCAGCGGGGGGGGGGGCGGAGATGAGCCCGGAGATGAAGTCTCCTGTCCAGACGGCTGGAGTGTACAACCAGGGCCGGGCTGAGTACGAGAACCAGGGCGTGTTCCAGGCCCTGGAGCTGCTCTACGACCTGGGAATGGGAGTGAGGGGTGGAGGATGAGGGAAATGGAGGAGGAGATGGGGTGGGGAGTGGGGTTGGGGAGGGAGATAGGGAGGGATGGAGGAGGGAGATACCTTCTCCCTATCTACTCTCGCTCCCATCTTCTCTACCCCTCTCCCTCTCTATACTGTCCCTCCCCACCCCCTTCCTCTCCCTCCCTCGCCCTCTACCTTCCCTCCCCCACTCTACCCCACTCCCTCTCCCACTACCCCCCTCTCTCTCTCTCCCTCTCTACCCCCTCCCTCTCCACCACCCCTCCCTCTCCACCACCCCTCCCTCTCCACCACCCCTCCCTCTCCACCACCCCTCCCTCTCCACCACCCCTCCCTCTCCACCACCCCTCCCTCTCCACCACCCCTCCCTCTCTACCCCCTCCCTCTCTACCCCCTCCCTCTCTACCCCCTCCCTCTCTACCCCCTCCCTCTCTACCCCCTCCCTCTCTACCCCCTCCCCCTCTACCCCCTCCCCCTCTACCCCCTCCCCCTCTACCCCCTCCCCCTCTACCCCCTCCCCCTCTACCCCCTCCCCCTCTACCCCCTCCCCCTCTACCCCCTCCCCCTCTACCCCCTCCCCCTCTACCCCCTCCCCCTCTACCCCCTCCCCCTCTACCCCCTCCCCCTCTACCCCCTCCCCCTCTACCCCCCTCCCCCTCTACCCCCTCCCCCTCTACCCCCTCCCTCTCTACCCCCTCCCTCTCTACCCCCTCCCTCTCTACCCCCTCCCTCTCTACCCCCCCGTCCCTCTCTACCCCCCCGTCCCTCTCTACCCCCCTGTCCCTCTCTACCCCCCGTCCCTCTCTACCCCCCGTCCCTCTCTACCCCCCGTCCCTCTCTACCCCCCCGTCCCTCTCTACCCCCCCGTCCCTCTCTACCCCCCCGTCCCTCTCTACCCCCCCGTCCCTCTCTACCCCCCCGTCCCTCTCTACCCCCCGTCCCTCTCTACCCCCCGTCCCTCTCTACCCCCCGTCCCTCTCTACCCCCCCGTCCCTCTCTACCCCCCCGTCCCTCTCTACCCCCCCGTCCCTCTCTACCCCCCCGTCCCTCTCTACCCCCCCGTCCCTCTCTACCCCCCGACCCTCTCTACCCCCCGACCCTCTCTACCCCCCGTCCCTCTCTAACCCCCCGTCCCTCTCTACCCCCCCGTCCCTCTCTACCCCCCCGTCCCTCTCTACCCCCGTCCCTCTCTACCCCCCCGTCCCTCTCTACCCCGTCCCTCTCTACCCCCTCCCTCTCCACCACCGCTCCCTCTCTACCCCGTCCCTCTCCACCACCGCTCCCTCTCCACCACCGCTCCCTCTCCACCACCCGTCCCTCTCCACCACCCGTCCCTCTCCACCACCCGTCCCTCTCCACCACCCCTCCCTCTCCACCACCCCTCCCTCTCCACCACCGCTCCCTCTCCACCACCGCTCCTTCTCTACCCCCTCCCTCTCCACCACCGCTCCCTCTCCACCACCCGTCCCTCTCCACCACCCCTCCCTCTCCACCACCGCTCCCTCTCCACCACCGCTCCCTCTCCACCACCGCTCCTTCTCTACCCCCTCCCTCTCCACCACCGCTCCCTCTCCACCACCCGTCCCTCTCCACCACCCCTCCCTCTCCACCACCCCTCCCTCTCCACCACCGCTCCCTCTCCACCACCGCTCCCTCTCCACCACCCGTCCCTCTCCACCACCCCTCCCTCTCTACCACCCGTCCCTCTCTACCACCCGTCCCTCTCTACCCCCTCCCTCTCCACCACCCCTCCCTCTCCACCACCCCTCCCTCTCCACCACCCCTCCCTCTCCACCACCGCTCCCTCTCTACCCCCTCCCTCTCTACCCCCTCCCTCTCTACCCCCTCCCTCTCCACCACCCCTCCCTCTCCACCACCCCTCCCTCTCCACCACCGCTCCCTCTCTACCCCCTCCCTCTCTACCCCCTCCCTCTCTACCCCCTCCCTCTCCACCACCCCTCCCTCTCCACCACCCCTCCCTCTCCACCACCCCTCCCTCTCCACCACCCCTCCCTCTCCACCACCCCTCCCTCTCCACCACCGCTCCCTCTCCACCCCCTCCCTCTCTACCCCCTCCCTCTCTACCACCCCTCCCTCTCCACCACCCCTCCCTCTCCACCACCCCTCCCTCTCCACCCCCCGTCCCTCTCTACCACCCGTCCCTCTCTACCACCCGTCCCTCTCTACCACCCCTCCCTCTCTACCCCCTCCCTCTCTACCACCCCTCCCTCTCCACCACCGCTCTCTCTCTACCCCCTCCCTCTCTACCCCCTCCCTCTCTACCACCGCTCCCTCTCCACCACCGCTCCCTCTCCACCACCGCTTCCTCTCTACCCCCTCCCTCTCTACCCCCTCCCTCTCCACCACCGCTCCCTCTCCACCACCGCTCCCTCTCCACCACCGCTCCCTCTCCACCACCCCTCCCTCTCCACCACCGCTCCCTCTCCACCACCCCTCCCTCTCCACCACCCGTCCCTCTCTACCACCGCTCCCTCTCCACCACCGCTCCCTCTCCACCACCCCTCCCTCTCCACCACCGCTCCCTCTCCACCACCCCTCCCTCTCCACCACCGCTCCCTCTCCACCACCGCTCCCTCTCCACCACCGCTCCCTCTCCACCACCGCTCCCTCTCCACCACCCGTCCCTCTCTACCACCCGTCCCTCTCTACCACCCCTCCCTCTCTACCACCCCTCCCTCTCTACCACCCCTCCCTCTCTACCACCCCTCCCTCTCTACCACCCCTCCCTCTCTACCACCCCTCCCTCTCCACCACCGCTCCCTGTCTACCCCCTCCATCTCTACCACTCCTCTCTCTCTAACCCCCTCCCTCTCTAGAGATTGAAGAGAGAGGGTGAAGAGGAGGAATGGCTTGCGCTGGGGGAACGGGTGTGTGGTGGAATCTTGCATTGAGGGAGCGGACCCAACTGGTCTACACTTGTTCTAGTTGAAACTAAAAGGGGTATATATTTTTGGCGAGACTGTGGAAAGCTGTGATCTGACTGAATGACGGAGCAGCTGACTGGCCTCATATTGCTTTGGTTAAGTTCTTGTGTTCTCCTTATTTTATGACTCTTTGATCAAGCTTTTAGTCACTCTTCCAAGCATCTTACTCTTGTGCACAGTATCCACTATTGGCATGAATTATTTTCATGTTAAAAATGTAAAATTGTACCATTGAACCACTTTTACAAATGTTCACTGTAACATTCCTTCCATTTGGTCCCAAGTAATATGGAATCTTGGTAACCCTTTTGACCCATAAGACATAGGACCAGAATTCGGCGATTCAACCCATTGAGTCTACTACGCCTTTCAATCATGGATAATTTATTTTTCACCTTAACCGCATTCCCCTGCCTTCTCCCCATAACCTTTGACATCTTTCCTAATCAAGAACTATCAATCTCTGCTTTAGAAATACCCAATGTCTGGCCTCCACAGCTGTCTGTGGCAATGGATTCCACAGATTCACCACCAGGAGTACAGAGAGCAACTAGAATCAAGTGGAAGTCTGAAGAAGGGTCTCGACCCGAAACGTCGCCTATCTCCTTCGCTCCTTAGATGCTGCTGCACCCGCTGAGTTTCTCCAGCTTTTTGTGTAACCCTAGAATCAAGTGGATCTGCATTACCAGAGATCCAACCTTTCTTCTTCTTGCATGTGGCTAAAGTTGTAGGACAACTTGTTCTATTTGATTGTGCACGCCAGGTTGATGGCATTCGTCGAAACAGGGCGGACCACGTGAAAGTTGCAATCTCCCACCCCATCCAGCCTTTGATCTCCCAGTGTACATGATCCATGTGCACACCATATCTTCTCATTTAGGTACTTTTCTTTTCCAGGTAGACATTTGCACGCAGGTGGCACAGGGAATGGAATATCTGTCAAACCATCGTTTTGTACACAAGGACTTGGCTGCCCGAAACTGCCTGATCAGTGCACAGAGACAGGTTAAAGTAGCAGCACTTGGCCTGAGTAAAGATGTATACAACAGGTAGGTGATATGACTCTTGCAAGTGATGGGGTTCAGTCAAATATTTAACTTATTCTTAGTCTGAAGAAGGGTCTCGACCCGAACATCACCCATTATTCTATCCAGAGATGCGGGCTGTCCAGATGAGTTACTCCAGCAATTTGTGTCTATCTTTGGTGTAAACCAGCATCTGCAGTTCTTTGCTACATATAACTTATTAGACTAGGTTAAAACATAACTTTAGAATCAGCCCCTTGTAGGACAAAAATCCTCTGGAACAGACATTAACGTTGGGAGTTGCAAAGGCCCCACAATCTACTGTCATCACCCAAAAAAACTGCTATACCAAGGCAAATTAGACTGGCCAATTGCAGAAACTGGAGCTGATCTCTGTCCTTCCCAAACCTAATCACATGTTTTTAATCATATATGCGAACGGTTATTGTCCCAAATCTGTGGGTTTGAATTGTTCCTGAGGAAAGTGGACAAGACTGGCATCTATTGGCCATCCCTGGTTTACCCGAGGGCATTTTCAATTCTCTTTCGCTTTTGAGAATTTGCAATTCAAGCTATGTGCAAGAACAGCGAAGTATGTGTGTCCAAGTCATCATGGTAATCAACAGTAAGGGATGACTCTTACCACATTAATGTATTTAGCCCCTGGGTAGTAGATGAGCTGGTGTCTACACACCATGAGAATTGTTTTTGTCTTCTCTCATCAGTTGTTCAGGATTCAAAGGGCTTCCTGATGGAAACAATATCGCTCAAGAGCTGGAGAATGTTTGTAGGCTTTGACCCAATTAGGGTGCAGAGTGATCATTCAAAAGTTTTTCTTTGTATATTGTTATTTGAAGAAAACCATTTGTTTTTCCAAGTTATGTGGTAGATTATTTCCTTTCTCTAAACGGGGATAAATCCCCGTTTACTCACAGCTGCAGTCAAATATAAGTTTCACTGTTGTGTACAATCTGGGTTGGGTGCTCCTCCTGGAATGGGATTTGAACTAACCCTCCCATAAGCATCTTCAGGTGCGCGAGCCTTGTCACGTTTTTCATCTTGTTGATAATGAAATTGCACTGGTAGCTACTTCTTTATACATTGAATTGAATTGAATTACCTTTATTGTCATTCAGACCTTTCGGTCTGAACGAAATTTTATGCCTGCAGTCATACATATATAAAAAATAACAAAACCACACAATAAACACAAATATAACATCCACCACAGTGAGTTCACCAAACACCTCCTCACTGTGGTGAAAGGCAAAAGTCTTAGACTCTATGTCTTCTTCCCTCCTTATTCTCCCTCTGCGCTGATGAGATCCAGGCCTCCGATGCTGCCGTCCACCAGGCCCGCAGTCGAGCCTCCGAAACGGGCCGCCATCGCCGGAATACCGCCACAGGGCCCGCCGCCGGAACGCTGGAGCACCGTAGTTCCGAGAGCCAGGCCGCCGCCGGAACGTCGCTGGAGCACCGCAGCCCTGAAAGCCAGGTCGCCGCTGGAGCACCGCAGCCAGGTCGCCGCTGGAACGTCACTGGAGCACCGCAGCCCCGAAAGCCAGCTCGCCGCTTGAGCACCACAGCCCCGAAAGCCAGGTTGTCGCTGAAGCACCGCAGCCCCGAAAGCCAGGTTGTCGCTGAAGCACCGCAGCCCCGAAAGCCAGGTTGTCACTGAAGCACCGCAGCCCCGAAAGCCAGGTTGTCGCTGGAGCACCGCAGCCAGGTCGCCGCTGGAGCACCGCAGCCCCGAAAGCCAGGTTGTCGCTGAAGCACCGCAGCCCCGAAAGCCAGGTTGTCGCTGGAGCACCGCAGCCAGGTCGCCGCTGGAGCACCGCAGCCCCGAAAGCCAGGTCGCCGCTGAAGCACCACAGCCAGGTCATCGCTGGAGCACTGCCGCTCTGAAGCCAGGTCGTCGCTGAAGCTCTGAAGCCGTGCCGCCGCCGCCGCTGGAAGCTGGAAGGCCGCCAGCTCCACCATTAGGGCCTCAGCACAGACGGAGATGGTGACGGGGGACACAACAAGAAAAGCTGCATCCCCCCCGAAGGGAGAGACTAAAACCCCGCTTCTCCCCCCCCCCCCACACAGACACAACCTAATTAACCAAAAATAAACATGCACATGTTCCTGTGACATATATTACTTGTATAACCTAGTCCTGGGAGCAGTCATGAGTCATTTTGCTGACGTTGTACTTGATAGCTTTGTTACCCATGGAGAGGTTGATTGTGCAGTGTTAAATCTGTGTGTACGATCCCTGACTTCCACCAGAGGGCACCAATGGGTGAACTGACAACAGAATATGAAGGGCACATTTGCTGCAACAGGTTTGCAGCTCATCCTGTATCCCTTTTGGGAGAAAGCTTACTTCATAGAAAATCTCAACAAAATCTGCAGACTTATTAAACACCAGTGGTGAGCTGCAGAAGGTTCCATGCTACATTTCAGAGCAGTGGAAGAGTTAGTGGAATGGTGGAAGAATAAACTAAACTAACCTAAGTTCACCCTGGCCAATGTTACTAAAATAAAATGGGGTCTGCTGGAAATTCAGCAGGTCAGACAGGGTCCCTGGAGAGAAACGGAGCAAAGGCCTGAAGTTGATGATCTATCATGACCTGAAACCTTAACTCTGTTTTTCTCTCCACAGATGCTGCCTGATGACTGAATATTTCCAGAATTTTCTGGTTTTATTTTAGATTGTTTCGTTCACTAGCACTTGTCTTCCAGGAATGCCATTTTGATAAACAGCCATTGACCTGAAGCATTAACAGTTTCTCTCCATAGAAGCTTCCTGCAATGCTAAGTATTTCCAGCATTCTGTATTGCTTGGCTTTTGGATTATTCCCTCAATTAACATTACCACAAAGCCATTAAATGTGATTTATCTCAAGCTTACATGTTTAGGTAACCACCACGTCATGAATCTGTGTGTGCCAACATATACTGTTTAGACAATTCAAAATTATTTCTGCCTTTTGTCCACCAGTGAATACTACCACTTCCGCCAAGCGTGGATTCCACTGCGCTGGATGCCATCTGAAGCCATATTTGAGGATGACTTCTCCACAAAATCGGACGTATGGTCTTATGGCGTACTGATGTGGGAAGTCTTCTCACAGGGAGAGTTGCCTTTTTCTAATCGCAGTGATGATGAAGTATTAACAGGTATTGCAGTTAGTTTTTTCTTTGGTCTCAGCTTGCACAACTACCCAGGGCCATCATGGCCGTTACCTAAGGAGAGTTGAGACAGAAGTGTAGTGTGATGCAGCTATCTAGTGTTTTCAGCTCCCAGGAGCTGTGCAAATGTGATCCTTAAATCTGTTTTCTTTGGGTTGGTGTTCTTCTGTCTCTCTAGCTTACATTTCAAGAACCTATATATTTTTTGCAAAGATTTACTAGTATTGGGTTAATCCTGAATAACTCTTAAATAAAACCAGAAACGCCAAGTAACTTGATGTGAATGCAGATTAATGAGAAACTTGGATTTAAACCATAAATAACATCTGATTAAACTTGTATTTGGCAGTAAGCCATAAATACCAGCAAGACTCGGAGAGCTGGGGAAGTCCACAAATTCTGTTCCAGTGTAAAATTTTAACTGATGGCAAGAATTAACTTGCATTGATGTGGCACCCTGACAAATTTGTGGCACACTCTGCAGTGAAGAATTGACAAATTGCTTTTCAATTACCTCCAATGATGCAGAATAACATTGTTGTTCAAGTAGTGAGGAACCTCAAAAAAAAGGAATGATCTGGTTGATTTTATATCTGATGATGCTAAAAGGTTAAACATTGGTCAGGACATCAGGAGGATAGTAAGATTGTTATCCAGAGGAGCTGAGAGTTCATCTGCAGGAGCAGATAGTATCAGGGCTTAACCTGAACTGGCCAATTCTCATGAGGAAAGATAAGCAGGGGAGCATGGACAAAAACTGGTTGAAAGCGAGTGCTTAGAGGGGGAAAATGTGTCGTTCATTCCTTGCTGACATCGTGTGAAGTTTGCAGATGCAGATATGGGTGCCTCTGTTCCTCCCTCTGTCACTTTGGTAGGTTTCCTTGGCATTTCTTAGGGTTTATCTCTGAATGGAAGATTATTCCGCATGTTATTTCAGTCTAATTTTCCGAGATTGTTCCTGAAACTACCTTGCATCTGTGTTCCGTGCCTGCTAATGCCAGGTTGCTATGACTTTGGAATCACTGATCCTTCGCACTCTTATTTTATTACCCTTCAGTGTTCATTACTGGAACTGTTCAGTGTCCCGGGTGCAATCTGGTCATTTTTGTTCGCCGTACACTTGCATTTCACTGCTGTGACTATTGCATTGGTGAACAATAAACTGTTTCGTCACCACAGCTAATTTTACCAGTGGTAAAAAAAATATTTTTGTTGTTAATCTTACCAAGTTTTGGAATCTCCCTGCTGTTAAATGGTGAACAAGAGCCCAGGAAACACTGGCCTCTTGAGGTAAGGTGAGGTTCATCATAGGGGCTGAATGATGATGAAAAATGAATCCACCTCCATCTGCCTGGGACTTGTGCACTTTAACCCATCAACACAACTTCATAGCACCTAGACACAGCACAGGGCAGCACATCCACCCACAAAGCCTTTCCCAAGAAGAGTCCTGGAGTTAGGGGCTGTGCCACAGCCATTTGAAACAAATGGCAGAATTTTTGTGGACAGCAGCTGAAGAGTTGAGGAAGGCTTGAGAGTGGAGGGAATCAAGAGGAAAGAGTTGAGGGGGGAAACAAGCTAAGGAAGAGGTGGTGAAACTGAGGATGGGGACATGAAAGAGAGAGGATCAGGGTGTGAATGAGAAGGTTTATATATTTTATAATTAATGAATGAGAAGGTTTATATATTTTACAATAATCATTAATTTTACAATTAGAACATGGCATTCAGAATTCTGATTTTCCTAACGTGCATTCATGTTTGTTTGCAATGTGACTGCAACAATGAGGTGGAGGGACAGGTAAAAGTTCAAACAGTAGTGGGTGGTGTTTAATGTGCAATTATTCTTATTGGCTGTATAGTGGCACTTTATTGTAAAAGCTTGAAAGTCAGACATTGACCTGGTTTTCCTTTAAGTAATTGAAAGATTTGTAGGCAAGATATTCAGGACTATACCTGTATCAGGAATGAGGAGGTGCTCACAATGTCGGAGGACATTAAGGTGGCTATATCCAGAGGGCCTGACGCAGTCTATCCTAGGATGCAAAGGGAAGCAATGGAGGAAAATGCTGAGGCTCTGATGGAAATGTTTGCATCACAGATGTGATACCAGAAGACTAGAGGATAGCTAATGTTTTCCTTGGCTTCACATTTCACACTTTTATCTTTATCTCACATTTTTTGTAATTTCATCGCTGGCCTTTGTCCAACCATCTGCCAATCAAAACTCTTCTCCTGTACCCACCTGTCATTTGCCAGGCAGACTTTGTCGCTCCCCCACCACACTTTCAGCTTTCTGACCCCCACTACAATCAGTGTGAATTCCTGATCCGAAACATCAACTATCCATGTTCTCGAAAGATGTTGCCTGACCCGATGAGTTATTCTAGCACTTTGTGTTTTTTAAAGTTGTCTCCTTGTTAAAAAGTGCAATAGAGACAAGCCAGAGACCTACAGGTCACAGAGCATTACATCACTAGTAGTGACGTTTTGGAGAAGATTCAGGAGGACAGAGGGATTTACCAAAATGATGTTTGGGCTAAGGGTATTAGCTTTAAGGAGAGGCTGGACAAACTTTGTCTTCTTTGGACTGCTGGAGATTGAGGGGAGCTTGATAGAAAGGTATAAATTCATGAGGGGCACAGGTAGGGTAGATGGTCAAAACCCTTTTCCCAGGCTGGAAATGTCAAAGGCTACAGGGCATAACTTTAAGGTGAGAGGTTCATAGTTCAAGATGTTCGGGGCTAGGTTTTTTTACACGGTGATTGGTGTCAGGAATGCGACGTCAGAGGTGGTGGTGGACAGATGCAATACTGCCATTTAAGAGGTTTGCAGCGAGGCACATGGAATGGAGGGATATAAAGCAAGTGCAGGCAGAGGAGATTAGTTTAACTTGGCATCATGCTTGGTATGGACATTGAGGGCCGAAGAGCCTGTTCCTGTACTATGCTGTTCTATGTTCTGGACAATGCTGGTAATGAGATTGTGCTTCGATGCCAGTGCTTCAAGTATGTTGACTTTCCTGGTGCCAAGTTGATCTCCTCTCTAATATATTTGTGCACTGTACAGAGTAACTGGTTAGAAATGTTTATTTCCGTACACCCATTAAAGTGGCAATATATAATAATCATTCATTTTACAATTAGAACATGGCATTCAGAATTCTGATATTCCTAACGTGCATTCATGTTTGCT
The DNA here is from genome assembly GCA_963514005.1 of Raja brachyura. Next base: position 10,991,144 of record OY740785.1, read on the forward strand.
TGCAATGTGACTGGAATAATGAGGTGGAAGGACAGCATTCAGAATGGTGAAAGTGCAAACAGTAGTGGGCGGTGTTTAATGTCCAATTATTCTTATTGTCTGTATCGTGGCACTTTATTATAAAGGCTTGAAAGTCAGACATTGACCTGGTTTTCTTTTAAGTAATTGAAAGTAATCAAAGTTGTCAAACAGTAATAGCAGGAATACTGGGCTCTGCACATTTATTCTAACTCGGTTATGAATGTGCAAACGTGCCATCTCGTGCTCCTGAGCCATCTAGTTGAGGGAAAGTCAATAATCAAGCTTCTTGTCTGCTTGGCTAACTCTTCTGGGGGAGCTCCAGTAAATGCCATACTGCCAGATGCGGAGGGTACAGATCACCATGCTGTGGATGTGTGATGTCAAAACCATTCAGCTGCCATACCATCACCCACAGTACATCACTCACTTGTCATCACTGAAAAATATCATCATGTTTTGGTCTATGCCAAAGAAAGTAGGCTGTGTGTCTTAATGAATACTGCCTAGTGGCTCTGACATCCACCAGAATTAAATGCTTCGAGAGGCTGGTCATGATGCACGTTAGCCCCAGCCTCGTCAGTTTAATCCACAGACGTTTATCCACCATGGCAGAAACAATCTCCCTGGCTGTGCACACACCTCTGGAACATTTGGTTAAGAAGGACACCTAGTACAAACTCCTATTTATTAATTACACCTTTGCCGTCAACAGCATAATCCTGACCAAACTTATCCCCAAACTCCTGGACGTAAGAGTCAGCACCATACTGCCACTGGATCCTTGACTTTCTGACCCATAAACCTCAATCAGTGAATTTGAGTGCCGAAACATTCTCCACAATAATTCTCAACACCAGTGCTCTGCAAGGAGGCTTTTTCATCCGTTTACTATATTCTAAATGCACTCACGACTGTGCAGTCAAACTCTGCTCTGATTCCATCTACAAGTTTACAGATGACACAGCTTTGGTGGGCCAGATCTCAAACAATGTTGAGACGGAGTAGAGGAAGGACTCCTACCAATTTGTAAAGATGCACCATAGAAGGCATCCTACCTGGTTGCATAACAGCTTGGTTTGGCAATAACTCTCCCCACATACCAACAGATTCAGGAACAGGTTCACCTCCGCTGTAATCAGACTGAATAGTCCTGGGTGTATATAACGTTACAATGCTGTTAATCTATGTTCTGCATCAGGGTATTTTTTTTAATTTGCACTATGAATTGTACATGTGTGTATAGCTTGACTACACTTGTGCATAGTTCAGTATAGAGATACGCCATGGAAACAGTCTCTTTGGCCCATTGACTCCGTGCCAACCAATGATCACCCGTACACTAAATCTATCCTACACACTAGGGACACATTTTACAGAAACCAATTACCCTTCAAACCTGTATGTGTTTGGAATGTAGGAGGAAACCAGATCACCTAGAGGAAATCCATGTGATCACAGGGAGAATGTACAAACTCTATACAGACAGCACCTGTAATCAGGATCGAACCTGGTCTGTATGGATGCTACTCTACTGCTAGCCCCACGGTGACACCCCTTGGTATGATTTGATTTGGCTGGCTAGCACACAAACAAATCTTTTTACTGTATCTTAGTGCACATGACAATGCTAAACCAATACCAGCACTGACAAGCAAGTGTCTACGCACTGTTTCAAGGCTGTCCTGGCAAGCAGGATACGCCAAGTGGGACAAAGCAAGGTGACATGTTGAAGCAGATGCAACTCCTCCCCACTCGGAACTGCCCATTGATGAGTGGGAGAAGTTTTCTTCACTTGTGAAGCTGTTATCTCGCTATCCTTACCATGACTGTTGGGAGAAGTAGATGCCGGGGGTCAGACTTCCAGACTAATAAGTGGAAATTAACTAGGTACATGCTGCTGTTGGCACATCATATCACTGGTCCACTCCAAGATCACAGAATGATTTGATAACTGTTTGGTTTATTATTATCATGTATTATCAAGACACAGTGAACAACATTTTGTTTATGTGCTACCAGTCAAATTGGTCAAGGTTCAAGGTTAGTTTATTGTCACATGTACCAATTAAGGTACAGTAAAATTCAAATTACCATACCAAAAAAAGCAACAAGACACACAAATACATAAAAGTTAACATAAACATCCACCACACTGGATTCCCCACGTTCCTCACTGTGATGGAAGACAATAAAGTCCAATCCTCCTCCTCTTTTTATTCTCCCGTGGTCGGGGCAATCGAAGCTCCTGCATTGGGGCGATCGAGACTCCTGCGGCTTGGAGTTCCCGAAGTCGGTCTCTAACCAGAGACCGCGAGTGCCGCGATGTTAAAGTCAGCAGGCTCCTGTGGTTGGAGCCCTAAAGTCGATCCCCGACAGGGATCGCGAACTCCATGACTTTAAGTCCGCAGGCTCCCGCAGTGGAGCTCTCAAAGTCAGTCTGCTGCAAAGGCCGCCAACTCCTTGATGTTAGGCCGCAGTCTGGACGGAGATACGATATGGAAAAAAATGGTTTTACATGAACAAGCAAGCCACAACAGGGAGTGCGAAGAGAAAAATACCAATGAGCAGAATATAGTGTTACAGAGAGAGTGCAAATAAAAAAGTGCAAGTTGCAGGTAGGTTGGAAGATCAGAACTACAGCCTATCTGATCGGTGGACCGTTCAATGGTTTGATAACATTGGGGAAGAAGCTGTTCCTGAATTATGTGGTATGCGCTTTAAAGCTTTTGTGTCTTCTGCCCAATGAGAGAGGGGAGAAGTGGGAATGACCGGGGTGAACATGGTCCTTGATTATGTTGGTGGCATTACCGAGGCAGCATGAAATGCATATGGAGTCGATGGGGCGGGGGGGGGGGGGGGGGGTTTAGCTGGTCTGTGATGGATTGGGTTACATCCACAACTGCAATTCTTTTGCTGTCTTGGGCAGAGCTGTTGTGGAACTAAGCTGTGATGCAATCTGATAGGACGCTTTCTGTGGTGCATCTGTTGAAATTGGTACGAGTGGTTGGAGACACGCCAAACCTCAATCTTCTGAGGGGGGGAGGTGTTGTGCTTGCTTGGCCATAGCTTCAATGTTGGTGGTCTAGGACAAATTGTTGAAATCTACTGTAATCAAGAATAAATACACAATTGGGACAGACTATTTAGTATTCATCATCATGGACATCTCCCCGTTCCACCTCCTCTTGTATAAATTAGAATGACATTTCATCTTTGCTGTTCACCGCTTGCACGATTAAGCCACTGTCCATAGAAATGAAGGCTTGCATTTTTCCTGTACCTCTCCACTAAGTGGTGGGTGGGGTGGGAGAAAAAGGAGATTAAATGTCATTTGGAGATCATCTAAGGTTGTGCTGTTTTCCAGGTGTAAAGAACAGTGAAATCAAGCTCCCTGCACCTGATGGTTGCCCGTCCAAACTCCACAAACTGATGCAGCGCTGCTGGGCAGTCAGCCCTAAGGACCGCCCCTCCTTCAGCGAAGTTGCCAACACTCTTGGCGAAATTCCTGCGGACAGCAAAGTGTGAGGGGAATCACTGCCCTTTTCCTTGAATTGTGTATCATGTACAGTGTTTCATGAGGAATGGACAAGCATCCCTTTGGGCTTGTCTGTTGGACGTATATGCTATTTTATTGTAATGTTTTTTTCTTTTTTTTATTATTGTTAATTGAGACAAGGAAATGAGCATCTCAAATTCCAGGGTCCTTTTGCCTTAAGCTCAACACTACGTACAGACTGCCGTTTTCTTCTGGCCTCTGCTAACTTCGTGCATGCATTCCTGCCATGGAGAATCTTAGTCTATTGGATACAGGTGCTTGGGATGACCACCTCCAAACCCAGCACCCAAGCTCTGATAGGCAAAGACCGGCAACAAGACAGACTTACAAATGCATTGAATTACAGCAATAAATATCAATTCACCCCACAGCCTCAGGTGGGAAGTGTTAAAATAGCACAATCATTGATCTTATAACCAGCAAGTTACTGGGCTGAATGAATTACATAATCAATCTATTTATTTCCAAAATGCAAGAACCGCGCACAATGGATCTTGGCAATGTAATCATGTTCAGAGAAAAGGAGGGAGGAGCATGAACTGTGTAAGTGTCGGCTGTTAGCTGCTGGAGAAACAGCAGGAGAAACCTTTCTATTTATTCTAGTAGGTTCTCAGTGATCTCATCTTTCTATCAAGGTACAGTTTATTTGCCTTTTTTTTAAAGTTTATTTTATGTATGTTAACCTTTGAATACATCTTTACAAGCGAGAACACTATATCTAAAGCCAGTATTGCATTGGCATTAAATATAGGCAAGTATATACTGAACCAAGTGCCTGGTCAATGAAGGAATTTTTTTTTTATCAACGTTCAAAACTTATGAAATGCAAGTTCCTGATTTTTTTACATTTCTGTTCGTTAACCCTTTTTATATTAAGATTTTCATTTTTTAAAGTGTGTAAAGAGATAAACTTTGGTTGAAATAGATTTTTAAAAACTAGAATAACCTTTTTTTGCTCATATTTGGCTTTTGCAATTTGGTTTCATATCCGTAATTTTTAAATGCTGCTGAAACAATAAAGTTGACAATTTTTGGTATTTGTTTATACTTCTTAATACTGCTGCAGAATATCTAACATTTGTTCTTTGCAACGAAGCCTCTGCAGCATACCAGGGAAATGAGAAAGGGATTGTCGAACATTTGTCGCTAAGAGAAACCAAAACTAGGCCTTACCCCTTGCGTGATACATGTGCCACTGGGAGAAGAGGAACAGGGCAAGGGACAGTATGCGATGTATGTATCACAGTGAGGGGAGGGTGTGAGCAAGACGCTGTGTGTGATACATGTGTGACTGGACACAGTTGTGAGATGTTTGACTGAAGGAGGCCTCTCAGTGGATTAGTCCATCTCTATTCCATGACTCTTGTCCAGTTGTGTGTACTGACTAGTTCTATCCCCACAACACTATAAGGTCATTAGTGATAGGAGCAGATTTAAGACATTTGGCCCAAATCTGCTCCGCCATTCAATCATGGCTGATCTATCTCTCCCTCCTAACCCCATTCTCCTGCCTTCTACCCATAACCCCTGGCACCCATACTAATCAAGAATCTATCACTCGCTTAAAAATATCCATTGACGGGCTCCACAGCCTTCTGTGGCAAAGAATTCCACAGATTCACCACCCTCTGACTAAAAACATTCTTCCTCATCTCCTTCCTAAAGGAACGTCCTTTAATTCTGAGGCTATGACCTCTAATCCTAGACTCTCCCATTAGTGGAAACATCCTCTCCAAATCCACTCTATCCAAGCCTTTCACTATTCGGTAAGTTTCAATGAGGTCTCCCTTCATCCTTCTAAACTCCAGCGAGTACAGGCCCAGTGTCGTCAAACGCTCATCATATGTTATCCCACTCATTCCTGGGATCATTCTTGTAAACCTCCTCTGGATCCTCTCCAGAGCCAGCACCTGACCAGCACCTGATAGAGCCACAGCATTACACCCCTGTTTTTGTATTCTAGCCTTCTTGAAATAAATGCTAGTATTGCATTTGCCTTCCTTACTACCGATTCGACTGGCAAATCAACTTTTTGGGAATCCTGCACCAGCGCTCCCAAGTATCTTTGCTCCTTCGATTTCAGGATTATCTCCCCATTGAGAAAATAGTCTATGCCTTTATTCCCACTACCAAAATGTATGACCACACTTTGCTACATAATATTCCATCTGCTACTTCTCTGCCCACTCTCTCAACCCTGACTTCTGCAGAGTCCCTGCTTTCTTTACACTGCCTGCCCCTCCACCAATGTCCGTATCATCTGCAAATTTAGCACAAAGCCTTCAATCCCCTCATCCAAATCATTAATATAACTATTAATCCAACTTCCCAGTGAGAAATTAAGGTTGAACCAATCTGAATTTACCAATATGTGGGATCCTTTGACTCTCAACTCTCATTACCTTGTACATGTGGCCTCCCTCTGACTGTCAATAACTATCTCTTTGGTAACTCCATCCTAATGCTTCATGATTTAAAATGTACCTTAACTTTTCTGCTTGTTTCTAACCGTCTGTACTCTCGGAAAGAAATGCAGCTTTTCCAGGTTCTCCACTATACAAGCCCTTACAGTAACTCTCCTTCACTTTCACCAGGTTCTTAACATTCATATGTGTATGAAAGAATTGCAGATGCTGGTTTAAATCGAAGGTAGGCACAAAATGCTGGAGTAACTCAGCGGGACAGGCAGCATCTCTGGAGAGAAGGAATGGGTGACGTTTCGGTTTGAGACCCTTCTGCAGACTGACCTCTTGACATTCTTGAGCAGAGATTGCAATGGTCCAGCATAACCTTGCCTTTCTAAACTAATCTAAACCTGCATTAATAAAGCTTACAAAATAATGATGTTCTTGGAGGAAATGCCCCTCCATTCCGGGTCTATTCCTTTAAAGTGCCACCATTCACATTGCCTGTAACAGAATGCAGCACTGATCTAATCCATCATGGGTTGGCTGTGACCTGCTGCTTCAGCTGTTCACACATGATGCAAATGTTAAGAATTCTCTACCTCAGGATTGCAGTTGCTATGTTGACACAAGGTTCTCCCCATCTGTCATCAGTGCTAACCTCTTGTTCTGAGACTATATCCCCTCATTCAAAACCTGCTAATTTCAAGAAAATGCCTCATCAGTTTCCTTGTTAATATCGCAGAATCATATTCTCAGTGAGTCAAAGGCAGTATAACTCAATCTCTAATCAGAATTCCAAACAGGATCCCTCCAAGGCCCTATACACGCACAGCCTATTTGTCCACTGAGGCCAACAGAACAAATTGCCTCCTGCAAGTTTACCTCCTGGGCCAACACATACCAATGTTTGTAGTTACTATTTAAAAAGTTTGTTTTTATTATTTTTTCCTAACTGTACAGTTTTCCCACTTCTCCGTCTACCACTTTCATGCCCAGGCACTTAACCCATCTTTGGCCCTTTGCAGATACTTCTCATCCTCCGCAGTTTACAAGTTTATTCATGGATAACCCCTTGAGATGGACAGTCGTCTCGTTTTCGAGGGGGTCCAACATAGAACATACAGCACAAGACATAACATACATAGAGGCTCTCATTGACCCTCCTACCCACACACCAATCCCCAAACCCCTCCATCCCCACTTGTTATAGTTTATAACAATTGTTAATTGACTTTACATATCCAATAATAATAAGTTATGTGTTACAGCATAATGTTGATGCATAATACCATATACCACCTATCATACATCGTACGTTAATACATACTATCAACATTATTACATGATATTATTTCATAGTATTGTGACATACAATATAAGACCTTGTTACACTATGCAATACAATAATACATAAGTGTAATGGCCATGCATATACAATAGCTATGCCAAATGATCACACACAGAGCAAGCTAGATAAAGGAGCTCGAAGACTCTAATGCTAGAAACAGGTACATGGTTTTATAAGTAAGGGTAAAAGTGTATTTTTAAATAGACAAAATGAGCTAATAGTTCTTATGGTACTAGGCAGAGTGTTCCAGTCAGAAGGAGCTTTGAATTTAAATGCACGTGTCCCAATTTCTTTGTTAGTTCTTGGAATGAAAAAGAAGGGTTGCTGAATATGTCTTAGTGAATATGAGGGTGTGTATGGTAATAGGTCTTGTTTTAAATAAGAAGGGTAATTGAAATGGATGCATTTAAAGATGAACTGGAACCAGTGGTAGCATCTTCGAGCGTGGGGGCATCACCAGTTTAGAGTTTCGTACATAGAACAGTGGTGAGTTAGATATGGACACCTTAAAATAAATCTGCAGAGACTATTATAAACTACATTTAGGGGTTGAAGATGTGTATCAAATGTATTCTGATAGACAATATCAGCATAATCCAGTGTTGGTAGTAGTAGTTGAGAGACTATTATTTTTCTCATCTGAAAGGTGAAACAATTTATATGGCGCTAAAGAATAGCTAGATTACAGCTGAGTTTTTTTAGTAATCGTCTCAATATGCCGCGTAAATGAAAGCGTTGGGTCGAGCCAACACCAAGATATTTGAAGTTCAGTACTTGTTCTAATGGTGAACCTTCATTAAATGATATAGTCAGATCTACAGAATTACCAAGGCCTTGTCTGGTACCAAATAACATACTGCATGATTTATTTTTATTTAAAATTAATTTGTTAAATAATAGCCATTTCTGAACAGAAGTAAGATCTGATTGGAGGGATCTTTCAATTTCAGACTTGTTAGTACTAGATGTATATAGCACTGCATCATCAGCATATAGTTGTGTTTGACAGTCAGAACAAATATTAGGAAGGTCGTTTATGAAAATAGAGAAAAGGAGTGGTCCCAAAGACGAACCTTGCGGGACCCCCTCCTCAACAATTGAGGAATTGGATTGACTCCCATTAAAGGTAACACATTGGCGTCTGTTATGAAGGTATGAGTTAAACCACAGTAGATTGTTTTGAGAAAGACCAATTGAGTAAAGTTTATCAAGCAGTAGGTAGTGGTCAACAACATCAAAGGCTTTGGTTAAATCAAGAAAGATGGCACCGGTGAGTTTACCATCCTCAGAAGCAGAGAACACATTGCTGTTGAGTTTTAGCAGAACTGTAGTTGTGGAGTGATTAGGTCTGAACCCAGACTGACATGGAGATAGAATGTTGAAAGTTGAGACATAATGTCTCTGGTAGCTGGTTGAACACTAGTTTCTCGAGGATTTTAGCCACCGAGTTAATAATTGAGATGGGGTGGTAATTGTTAATATCGTGTGGGTCACCTCCCTTATGCAGTGGAGTAACATTGGCACACTTCCATGCGGAAGGAAGGGTACAAGTTGAGAAGAACAAATTAAACAGGTCGCATAGTGGGTACATTAGAATATTAGCTCCTAACTTAATGAGTTTAGTCTCAATACCAGCTGGTCCAGATCCACAATCATCCTTTAATTCATTAATAGCATGTTGAACGTCAACAGGTTTTATTTTTTGAAAAGAAAAAGAGCTTCTACGTGTAGAGGTAGCTGGAAAGTCACATATAATAGATGAGTCAAATACAGTAGAGCTACATACAGTGGAGAAGTGATGGTTGAAAGCATTGGATATAACAGCAGGGTCCTGAATGATGTCATTATTGACCCGAATCTGAGTGCTGATATTTTGATTTGATTTATTAAGAACATCATTTTGTCTTTTCCAGAACTTTTTTGGATTATGCATGTCTTCAGAAAGATGTTTTTTAAAATGACTTGATTTAGCATTACGTGTTCTTGTCGTACACTGATTCCTTAAGGACCTATATTTTTCCCAATCAGCAGGGTCCTTTGTTTCCCTGAAAGTCTTCCAGACTTTATCCCGCTCATTAAAAAGGTTGATCAAATCAGCACTAATCCATGGTAAAGTTCATTTTCTGACCAACCGTTATAACATTATCAGACCTATTGCATCCAAGTCATTATTACAAATTGTGAATGGCTGAGATCTTATTTCAGAAGGTGGTATCAAGTACTGATAATAGTTTGTTTACCTTAAATATCCCATTTATACATACTGTTTTCTTTCCTTAATCTATTCCTGAGTCTTATTTGATGTAACAACAGGGCGGCACGGTGGTAGAGCTGCTGCCTTACATCGCATAATTACATTTGATCCAAACTACAAGTGCTTCTCTGTACGGAGTTTGTACGTTCCCCCCGTGACCTGTGTGGGTTTTCACCAAGATCTTCGGTTTCCTCCCATACTCCAACGACGTACAGGTTTGTAGGTTAATTGGCTCGGTATAAATGTAAATTGTCCCTAGTATGTGTAGGATAATGTTAGTGTGCGGGGATCGTTGGTCGGTGAGGACTCGGTGGGCCGAAGGGCCTTTTTCGCACTGTTTCTCTAAACTAAACTAAACAACATGCCGTGCAATACCGAAAGCATTTTAGAACTTAAAATATAGTACATCCTTGGGTTTCCCCCCTCCCCCCTCCATCCTGCTATTTACATTCTTAAACTTTGATATGTCAAACACTATTTGTTCTTGTTGAAACCATGCTAACTGCCTCATCAGATATGATTTTCTAAATGGTTTGTCACATTGTTAATGATGAATTCCAGCATTTGTAGCTTCTAATCTGCTGAGATAGTTCCAGAATCTCAGACGTTTTGGACAATTGGTATTCATGCATCCACAATCTTTGCAACCATCTCTTGCAGAAGATCCAAGGGATTAATACGTTTTCTAAACACCTACATTGCCTACATTATCAATTTTTGGTTCATCTGTTGCCGTTTCCTAAAACTCTCCCAGTCCTTAAATCTGCTATTCTGGACAATAGTTTAAACCTATTTAATCTCATAGCAGTTATCTGTGGGTGGATTGCATTCTCCCCAAAGCTTTTGTTTCAAAGAAAGATACATTGAGAATTGAACCATTGGTTTAACTAGTCATTACCTACTTTCCCAGTCTATCTTGAGCAATCAAACTTGAGACATTGGCTTTATGCGTCCATCTTGGAGACATAGTCGTACAGCAAGGAAATGGGTCCATCGGTCCAACTTGTTAGTGGCAACCATGTTGCATAACCTAGGCTAATTCCATTTGCCTGCGATTGGCCTATATTCCTAGAAAGCTTTCCTCTCTATGTATCTTTTAAACTCCATCATTATTCCCACCGCTACAGCTTCCTCTGCCTGCTCATTTGACATATGCACCGCCTTCTGTGTGAGGAAATTGATCCTCTGAAACCTTTCCCTTCTCACTTTAAACCAATGCCCTCTACTTCTGAACTGCTCTATCCTGGGATGAAGAATGTGATAATTTATCCTATCTGTGTTTCTCATTTTTACTTTAGAGATGCAGAGCGGAAACAGGCCCTTCAGCCCAACGAATCCACGCCAACCTGCGATCATCCCGTAGCACCATCCTACCCACTCTAGGGACAATTTACAATTTGTTTTTACCGAAACCAATTAACCTACAAACCTGTACGTCTTTGGAGTGTGAGAAGAAACCGGAGCACCCAGAGAAAACCCACACGGTCACAGGGAGAAAGAACAAACTCCTTACAGAATATATATATTGGCCTCACTTTTTTTTATAGAGTGAAAAAAGTATAAAGAAAGAATAGTGAATAATTATAAGAGTATGATTATAGTTGATTAATATAAAGAAGAGAGAGAAGAAAAAAAAATAAAAATAAAATAAAATAAAATAAAATAAACAAAAACAAAAAACAAAAAAATAAAAAATAAAAATAAAAATATTTGTGGAAAAGAAAATGGTATACAACTTGTCAATGAGTGGAACAATTTCTAATTATAATATATGGAGACAAGTATATAAATCTGATCTTAAACATTTTTGTTTGATCTTTCCACCGGGTACTCATTGAGTTTCTATGCTGAGCCCAGCTACCCCTTCATATAATCAATGAATGGAGACCATATTTGTTCAAAAAGCTCAGGTTTATCCATTAGGATAAATCTAATTCTCTCCAGTTGTAATGTCTCCAACATTTCCACTGTCCACATTTTAATTGTCAGGGATAATGGTCCCTTCCAAAACTGTAATATTAATTTTTTTCCAATTATTAAACAGTAATCCAGAAAATTTCTTTGATTTACTGTTAAAATTTGAGTTGAATCTAAAACCCCAAATATAATTAATTTTGAGTCAGGGCTTAATGTGATCTTTAAAACTGTGGAAGTAATTTTAAAAATCTCAGTCCAATAACTTTTAAGTTTTGTACATATTACAAAACTATGATTTAAATCGGCTTCTATGTGCTGACATTTATCACATAATGGTGATATAGTAGGAAAAATTCTATTTAATTTCTTTTTTGAGTAGTGTAATCTATGTATTACTTTGAATTGTATCTAGGTATGTCTGGCATTTAACGAACAGCGATGAATTTGTTGTAAGCTTTCTTCCCATAAATCTTCTGTTATAGGTAAACCAATTTCATTTTCCCATTTTTGTCGGAATAGTTCCATTTTTGGCAATTCCCTGTCCAAAAAAATATTATATATATATGCTATTAATTTTTCTGTTATTGGATGCTTGTTAAGTACTTCATCCAGTATACCTGGCTCTCTATTTCTGTAATTTAGCGTATTTAATTTGACATAATCTCTAATTTGTAAATATCTAAATAGATTATTTGTTTGCAGTCCATAAATCTCTTTCAACTCCTGGAATGAGAGGAATTTCCCATTCCTGTAAAGATGTTCTATCCTTATTATTCCTAAGTTTTTCCAATGTCTAAACCCCACATCCAATGTCGAAGGTTTGAACATAGGATTATTCATAATTGGTAAACAAAGTGGTATAGTTTCTAAATGTAAAGTCTTAATGATTTGTTTCCAGGTACGTATATTATTTAAAATTATAGGGTTTTCCTTATATAATTTTTTTTGTACCACCCCAGGGGCAAGGAGTATTGTGCTTATGTCGAAAGGGAAACAATCTTCCTTTTCTATTCTTAACCAAGCTGGGTCTTGTTCCATCTGTATCAACCAATAATTAAAGTTCTTAATCTGAACCGCCCAAAAATAATATAAAAAATCAGGTAAAGCTAATCCACCATTTATCTTAGATTTACATAAGTGTATTTTACTTATTCTATGATTTTTGTAATCCCAAATGAAGCTATTAACTATAGAATCAATTAAAAAAAAAAAAAAATTTAGGAAGATATAACGGAATGGCTTGAAATGAATATAGTAATTGAGGCAGAAAAACCATTTTAATGGCATTTATTCTACCGATCATTGATATCGGTAATGTTTTCCAATATAAAATATTTGTTTTTAATTTATTTAATAATTGAGGAAAATTAGATTTAAATAAAGAATTATAAGATTTTGATACATTAATTCCAAGATATTTAATTTGATTATTAGCTATTTTAAATGGAAATTTTTGTAATTTATTCAGCGTAGCACTATCCTACCCACTCTAGGGACAATTTACAATTTTTTTTTACCGAAACCAATTAACCTACAAACCTGTACGTCTTTGGAGTGTGAGAAGAAACCGGAGCACCCAGAGAAAACCCACACGGTCACAGGGAGAAAGAACAAACTCCTTACAGACAGAACCCGTAGTCAGGATCGAATCTGGGTCTCTGGCCTTGAGGGAGCAACTCTATCGCGGCACCACTGTGAGCACTCTTGTGCTCCAGCGAAAATATCTTGTCCTATTCCGCATCTTCTTATAACTCAAACTTTCCAGTCCTGGTAACAATCTGGAATTTGTTTTGCACCTTTTCCATCTTGATAGCATATTTTCAGAGCCAGGTGAACATAACTACAGATAACTCCAACATCTTGTACAACCCCAATTCCTGTACACAATGCAACAAAGTTCTGGAGGACTCGTCAGATTAGGCAACATCTGTGGAGGGAATTGACGGATTATGTTTCGGGTGGAGGCTCCATCAACAACGGCAGCTGCGGTGGAGACAATGAAATTGATAGTGGTGTCCTTGCAAGAGGCGGAGTGAAGTTTGGATTCCTCAACAGTACTTCTGTGTCCAGCAGTTCTACTCTCACTCCCACTCCCCCCCCCCCCCCCCCCACCCCAAAACGGAACCAGGATAGAGTTCCCATGGTCCTTTCCATTCACCCCCACCAGCCTCCGCATCCTACGATTTGCGGGCTGCGGCAGGACTGCAGGTTGGGAACATGGCATTTCCAAGCGCCTTCTCTCCCACCGCACCCTCCCCGCACTGGCCTCCTCTCACCATACTCGTTCCCCACGTCCATCCCTTCTCTTCGCACCCTCTCCCCATGACTACTCTATTTCCTCACGCCCTCTTCCCACCCATGCTCACTCTCTCCACTCCCACGCCCACTCCTCCTTGTACCCACTCTCCGCTTGTATGTTCGTTGTTACATCCATTTTCTGTTTATTTCCAATTGATGAACAGTTGCGGTGGAAGATTGCAATCTTCATGTGGTCCGCCCTGTTTTGACTAATGCAATCAACTCGACGTGCACAAACAGAAGATCAAATAGAACAAGTTGTCCTACAACTTTAGGCTGTGCACGGCACACGAAAGAAGAAGAAGAAGAAGATGAACAGTTGGTGTTGTGAACGCTTCTCAGGAGCAGGCCCCTGTCATGACCCATGCACTGTCTGCACGGTGCTGATGCTTCCATTTGGTACTAGAGTTGGTCTTGCCTGGAGGTGTTCGTGGAGGATCTGTGTTTGTGTGGACAGTGTACTCTGGCATTCTTCAGCTCTATCAAGACAATTAACCTGGCTTCAGAACCACACGCGTGGCTCCAACAATGAGGACACGTATTTCACACCAGCCCAGGGTGGCACAGCAGGTAGAGCTACTGCAGCACTGAACCAGAGACCCGGGTTCGATCCTGACCTCTGGTGCTGTCAGTGTGAAGTTTGCACGGTCTCTCTGTGGGTTTCTTACGGATGTTCCAATTTCCTCCCACATCCCAAAGAGCGCAGGTTTGCAAATTAATGGCCCCCAGTGTGGATGAAAGAGTGGGACAATATAGAACTAATGTGAACGGGTGATCCATGGTCGGCGTGGACTCATTGGGCAGAAGGATCTATTCCCACACTCTATCTATACTCTAAACCACTGCTTTGAAAACTCAAAACTCGTTTCAGCATGTTTTTCTCTCTCTATTGCACGATGACCCAACTAACTATGATCCTTCTTGTTTCGTAAGATCATTCTAGTGCTTCAATCTTTTTTTCTTGTGACGCTCATCTGGAAAAGAACAGAAAACTTTGGTGTGCAATTTAGTTCCCAAATCGCGACTGTTTGCTTCACAGCTCCCTAACTAGTGGCATTTTTCTCCAATTCTGTTTCTGGAGACATATGCAGCATTGGTAGTGGTTTTTATCTATTGTGAGAGTTTATGAATATTGCCAATTTGCTCCAAACACTCTGTGCCATGAAGGTAAATACAATTTATTCAGCTGATTGGTTCAAATTCCCAGCTACCCAGTACAAACAGTACAGCTGTTATCTGGCAAATGTGATGCATTTTCTTCAAGAAAAAGGTTTAAGTTCACCAGGACCGCCCACACCTGCGAGCACAGTAAAGCAAGCTTGTTCTGAAGAAACTGAAAGCTTCACAAATGGGTATGAATTTCTTCCTGTACTCCTGAAGCCAATAACTAGCTCCTTCATCTTGCTGACATCGAGGGAGAGGTTTTAGTCCTGAGACCATTTCACTAATTTCTCTATCTCCTGCCTGTACTACATCTAATCATTGTTCATGATCTGGCCCACCACCATTATGTCATCTGCAAACATATATAAGAGCTTAATTTAATTACATAGTTGTGAATGTATAGGGGACTGATAAAACACTCCAGAGAAGGGTCTTAATCGTAATCATACTTTATTAGCCAAGTATGTTTTGCAACATATGAGGAATTTGATTTGCCATACAGTCATACCAATAAAAAGCAACAAGACACACAAAATACATTTTAAGATAAAGATCCACCACAGTGACTACTCCACATTCCTCACTGTGATGGAAGGCGAAAACAAAAGTTCAATCTCTTTCCTTCTTTGTTCTCCCGTGGTCGGGGACCTCGAGCCTTCCGTTGACGGCGCGATTTTGGTTCCCGTAGCTGGCGATCGGGCCCTCCAAGTTGGGGCGATCAAGCACCTGCATCAGGGGGGATATATCAGCTCCCCTGCGCCGGGCGATCTGACCCCGGATCAGGGTTGGTTGAAACCTTCTGCGTTGTTTGGAGCTTCCCGACATCGGTCTCTTACCGAGACTGCGAGCTCCTCGATGGTGAAATCCGTAAGGACGTAATTAGATTGTCAATCTCAGACAAGAAATTGACACCGATGATAAGTCCAAGGCCCTGCAGTGGGGCTCAGTCAGTCCCGAGCAAAGCCTCCAGCTCCATGATGTTAGGCCACAGAGCGACCGGAGATACGATCTGGAAATCAACCGCATCTCCGGCAAGGTAAGAGATTGAAATAAGGTGACCCTTCGTTCTTCTAAACTCCAAGGAACACAGATCCAAGTTGCTCAGCATCTCGTGATATATTTCTAATGATTTGTACACATCAAAAATGTTGATCTAATTTCAGCTGCTACCGAACATGTTGCTGTCTGATTCCAGTTTGGAATATTTATAGAAAATTCCAGTTTGGAGACGGGGCATTCCCATTGGAGAAGGAATATTACACTGATTTACTGTTTCAAAGGAACCTCTCAATTTGCATCTGTGCCACTCTCGCATGCCTGTGTGAGGGAGGGGTGTGTGGAATATATGACCCTGCTGCTGCATGCAAGGAGTGTGTGAGGATGTGTCCCCACCTGCTGCAAGCTGGTGACTCACTGCCACTTCGGGCCATTTGTTGTTCCACATCTCCAAAACTCTCAGACAGCTGCAGGAGCAAGATCGGCTTCACATCACTGCTACCACCTGTCCTCTTCCCCCCTGCCCCATCTCTTTTCATCTTTTTATGAGCAGAGTCACTTGCCTGTATTCTGACTTAATAACCTTCGCATTCAACCGGCAGAGGTTGTTACTGTCACTCCGGAGAGGCAAGGCAACTCTCCCGTATAGGCGGGGGGGGGGGGGGGGGGGGGGGAGGGAGAGAGGTGTCACACAGTCAGAGTCACACAATATGGAAACAAGCCCTTCAGTCTAGCTCGTCCATGCAACTAAGCTGGCTTCCAGAGCTAGTCCCATGTATTTGTATGTGGCCCAAAACCCTTGAAATATTTCCTGTCCATGAACCTGCCCAGATGTCTTTTGAACATTGTAGTTGCACCCACTTCTACGGGTAAGACAGGTGGATTCCTAGTACGGAGAGTTTGTCAGATGTGGACAGATTAAACATATTAGGTCAATATGCATTGTTGAGTTTAGAAGAAAGAGGCAATATTATTGGAATGTACAACATTCTACTTGGGCTTGGGTAGATGCTGAGCTAACATTCTCCTGGCAAGCTGCCATAAGAAGTAGTTGAGGCAGGTCCAACACCAACGCAGGAAGCACTCCCTGTGGGTGGGTGGGGAGTGTTTCAGTTTTCTTCCTTGGGCTTGAGTGCATCTCAGGGTGAGACCAATGCAGCCCTGGCCTAGGTGACATTCACATTTCTCACAATCTCTTTGCCGATGATGTCACTGAACACATTTGCTGAGGCATTGGCTGCTGTACAGGTGGCTGCTGGGACCAGCAACAACTTCCAAAAATCTTTCACTGAAGGGTTTTGACAAGAATTAAAAAGGGAGCAGACAGATGAACAAAGGGAGGAATGCAAGGCAGGCAGGGGACGAGGAGAAGCTGGTGACGGTCTCCAAGTGAAAGGCCAGATGGGTAGAGAGATGCGTGGGGAGAAGGGGAGAGAGCATTCCTACGTTTCAGGAGTGAGACAGATAAAGATACACAGGGAGGGAGAAAGGGAAGAGAAGAAGGGCAGGAAGGCAGCATGGGAAGACAGAGGACGAGACAGAGAGGCTGGCAAAATGAGCAGAGACAAGGAGAGGAGAAGAGATGAGAGGAAGCAAGAGTGGAATTCAAGGGACCAGCTGAAATGGGAAAGGAAGAGAGAAGAAAAAATGGAGAGAAGTAAAGAGAGAGAGCGAAGGTCAATATGGGCACAGAAATCAGACAAAGAGGAAGGAGGGCGAGATTATCAGAGGGAGAGGAAGATGGGGAAAAGACATACAGAGAGAGAAGAAAGGAAGATGACACGAGAGATGGAAAGACAGACCAGAAATGGAGAAGCACATAAGAAGGAAGAGAAAATGGCAAAAGAAAGAGAGAGGAAGTCATGGTGGCGAGGGGAAGACAGAAAGCAAGAGAAAATGGCCAGAGATTCAGAGCGGAATACAAAATGGACAGAAAGAAAATGGGGAGATGGAGAACACAGAGAGAGAAGGAAAGAAGAAACTGGCAGAGGTAGAGAAAAAGAAGACTGGAGAAAACATAGAGGAAGAGGGGACAGACAGGGAGAAGAGAAGATTGATAGAGAAAGGGGATTTGAAGATGATTGGGAGAGAGGATGGGTAGACACAGACAGGGGATGGGGAGATGAACAGAGATTGAGGCGGGAAAATGGGAGGGGCCGGGATAAGCGAAGTAAGAGTAAGGCCAAACGAGTAGCGGCAGAAGATCAGGTGAGCAGAGAAAGGGGAAAACATCACAAAGGATGGGAAGATGAAATGATCGTTTACAGCAGAGGAAAGAGTTCGGCAAAGCAGAGAGAGAAAGACAGAGAGAGATATTGGCAATCAAGGATGAGTGGGGAGTGGAGACCGACCGAGAGAATCTACATCCTGGTCAGCTGAGGACGGTTCCTCGAGGTGAGCTCCAGCAATTATTGTGTCCATGGTCACAGCCCACTCACTCACTCACTCAGTCCTCCTTGTCTTCTTGCTCATTCCAGGCAGTGATAGCGGCCTCCATCTGCTTCCACGTGATGCCAACGATCACATAAAGGAAGAGCCCGAACTCTTGTGGAAGGCCAATTCCGATTGGTCCCCTGAGATGACCTGTGACACACCCAACTTCCAGACTTGTGCCTTCTGCAGCTTTCTCCTAATCTTTTATGTTGTCAGTGCATTGTTTTACAATAAATCAACAAAACCATGTTGCTGAAGTATAATGTGTTGTTCATGTAGATCATTGACGTAGACACTCAGAAATTAGAAGCTGCTCGCACTCCCAAGCAGCTCTTTGCATCAAGACATCATTCTACACAATCATTCAAATTCAGGCCCTGTTTTCTCCCCTTATCTCCTTGCATCTTTAGTCATTAGAAGCAACTCCTTGAATATATTCAGCGATTTGGCTTCTGTGGGGAACTCCAAGGTACTACAATTGCAGTACTACAAAGGCACCCTGCTCAAATTCTCTTCCAGCGAAGGCCATTCCCAATGTGCCACTGGATTTCTTCACCAGCCGCTTACACACTCACTGGGCACAGGGACACCCAGGTCTTAGTGGCAGAGAATTCCTCCTGCTCACGCCATCCACATTTCCTAATCTTTCTCTGTTGAGATAATAATTTGCCTTGATGTTTTCATCACCAGGGAGGATAACGGTCCTTTTCTCCACATCATCCAGCAGCCGTCATGCATTTTCCCCACTCACCCAAATTGTCCAGGTCACTGCAGGTTCTTTTCATTCCTCTCACACCCCTCACTCTACTAGGCTTTGTCTGGAGATATCCTCCTCCATTCCACCTATCATGATCCGTGATTTGCCACTCATTCGGGCTCAGTGAAGGGCCGTTTACTCCCATTCTTGGTTTTATCTACCAACCATTTTCCCCTCTTTGACAATACTTTGGTATTATTATTGTCAGCTATACTGAGATGCAGTGAAAAGCTTTGTTTGTGTGCTATTCAGTCAAATCTTACTATACGTGAATAAATCAAGTACAGAGTAAATCAAGTAAAAATCAAGTACAGAGGGAAATGCAGAGAAAAATACCAGAGTGCAGAATATAGTCCGAAAACATTTTAACATTCAGCTACATAGAAAGTGCAGATTTGAAAAGATGCAAGATCTGCAGTGAGGTAGGTTGGAAGACTGCAACAACACCCTTAGTTTATGAGAGGACTAATTAGTGATCTGTAAACAGCGGGGAAGAACCTGTTCCTGAATTTAGTGGTAAGTGCTTTCAAACTTTTGTATCTTTTGCTCAACAGGAGCGAGAGGAGAGAAAGGGGAATGACCATGGAAAAAGGTCCTTGATTATGTTGGCTGCTTTCTAGCGGCAGCGTAAAGTATAAATGGGGGAGCGGGGGGGATTGGCTGTTTTGTGAGAGCAAGGGTAGAGCTGTTGTCAATCTAAGCTGCGATACATTCCAACAGGATGCTTGCTACGGTGGATCTGTAGGTTGGTAAAAGTTGACGGAAAAATGTTGAATGTCTTTGAGGAAGTTGAGGCAGGACCAATTATTAATGATATTTACACTGAAGAACTTGAAGCATTCGACCATCTCCACTTTGGCACCATTGATGGCGACAGGGGCATGTGCACCACCTCACTTCCTTAAATCAATAACTTAGCTCCTTTGTCATGCTGACATTGAAGGAGAAGTTATTCTTTTGACATCATGTTGCTAAGCTTTCTATCTCAGTCCCATTAATTTCTGCTGTGGGACCTTGTGGAAAGCCTTTTGAAAGTCCAAATGCACCGGCAGATACTGGTTGTTGCTGATCCACTGCACCACCTAGTCTCCCTGTCCACGGGCAATGAGGAACTGCGGCCACATACAAAGGCAAAGATTGAGCTGCCAAGATAAACCTGAGACCGCCAGCGCCTCCTCTCCAGGCAAAGGTGAAATACAGAGACAAGCGCCTGAGATTGCTACATCTCCTCCTCCTGACAAGCCATTAATCATCAATGCCACTACACATGCCCAAATGACGAAGGACAGCGCCCCATGGACTTTCTTACCAAAATAACCAAAATATATGCACGTTTACCCTACTGCGAGTGTCAATGTAGTCACTGCCAAACCCAGCATCATCCCCGACACCACACCCTCAATCTCCTAGCTCTCCCCCAACCTACACTCTATTCCCTCTTCTATCTACCCCTTTCCATCCTCTATTTACCCCCACGCTCTCTATTCGATCTCTCCCCACTATCCATCCCCCTATCTCTCCCTCTCTATCTTCCTCCCATCTCTCCCTATCTTCCTCCCCTCTCTGCCCCATTTATTGTATCTCTTTATCCGCTCTCTCCCAACTCCCTTCCTACCCGATCTCTCTATTTCTTACCCCCCTCTCCCATAATTTCCTCACCCTATCATAGAAACATAGAAATTAGGTGCAGGAGTAGGCCATTCGGCCCTTTGAGCCATTCGGCCCACCGCCATTCAATATGATCATGACTGATCATCCAACTCAGTATCTCGTACCTGCCTTCTCTCCATACCCTCTGATCCCCTTAGCCACAAGGGCCACATCTAACTCCCTCTTAAATATAGCAAATTTCTTAAATATAGCAAACTATCCTCCTCTATCTCCCATCTCCTCTTTCCTCTTTCCCCTCCATAGATCTCCCTCCCAGCCCCCCTTTATCTACTCCCCTATCCATCTATCTCCCTCCCATTTACCCCTATCTCACCCCCCACTATCAAACCCCTATCTTCTTCACCCCCTCCCCCCCCCCCCTATGATGTAATTGGAAGCCGGGGCTGGTATGTAAATGATCCGTGGTGGTGACGTCGCGGGGCGGCGGAGCGGCCAATCAGCGCTGGGAGTGGAGCCTCACCATATTAGGGCATGCGGCGCCATAAAAGGCGACGTCGAGTCTTTATATGGGGCTGCAAGTAGTGCCGGGCGCGCCGCCTCCGCCATTCAGGGAACCCTGTGCTCCGGCCCTTCCCGGCGCCGCCGCTCCGCTCCTCCCGCAGCTGCCGCTGCCGCGGGGCAGCGCCGCCACCCTCTGCCGGAGCGGCGGCCTCAGCGGCTCAGCTCAGCTCGGGCCCCGGCGCGGCGCGGAGCGGGCAATGCTGGAGAGCGGCTGAGCGTCGGATTACTTGCTGGGCGGGGAGCGGCGCGCCTCAGGGCGCTGTGCAGTGCGGCGGCTGCTGCCGGTGCAGCGAGTTGGTGGAGGGGAGCAAGCGCTGAGTGAAGGGAGTAAAGAGCAGGCAGGCAGGCAGGGAGTGAGTGAGTGAGGGAGTGAGTGAGGAGCGGCGGCGGGCCCCGCACCCACACCATGCTGCAGAGCCAGGCCGGAGCCAGCGACAGCGCCTCGACAGCCGGCATCCTGCAGCCCGCAGCGCCCCCGCCGCCGGCCGGCAACATGCGGGAGCCCCCTCTCTCCGCCGCCGCCGCCGCCTACAGCGGCTCTGAGCCCAGCAGCGACGAGGAGGACGAGCTGGTGGCGCCCCCGGCCCCGCTGGACAGACGAGGGCTGAAGCGCAGAGTGTCGGACATGGAGGCGGCCGCCGGCTTGGCCAGGGTGAGCGGCCACGGCCACGACCCCAGCCTGGACTGCGGCGGCCCCGGGCTGGCGGCGGGCGGCGGCGGCGGCGGCGGCGTCTACGGGGTAGCGGCCGTGGCCGGAGGAGGAGCAGCGGCGGCGGCGGCAGCGGCGGCCGGGCTGAAGCCGGGCAAGAAAACGCGAGGGCGGGTGAAGATCAAGATGGAATTCATCGACAACAAGTTGAGGAGGTACACGACTTTCAGCAAGAGGAAGACGGGCATCATGAAGAAGGTGAGCGCCCCGGTCCCGGTCCCGGGCCGCCTCTGACAGCTCCCCGGGCCAACGCGGGCGGAGTATCGGCTTGGGTTGCCCCTTAACCCCGTCTGTTTAACCCCGAGTTTATGCGGATGTGGGAAGGCTCCGGCAACTTGTTGGGGGTGGTGTGTGTGTGTGTGTGTGGCGGGAGCATCGCAGTTGCAACATATTCCAGTTGAGATCAGGCAACAGGTCGCTGGAAAGCCGGCGCGCTGCTGAGGGGCAGCAACAACTCTGGAGTTGTCTCTTTACCCCGCGCGGTGTGAAACAGCAGATGCACAGTAACCTGCTGACCTTTCTGGAGGGTAACCGCTGACAACCCGCTGGTGATTACACCTCGAGCTGATAAGTTTACTCATGCCTGCCTTCTGGATCGATGGCGTCTCCTTTCCACGTCCCCACCTCTTCCTTGTACTCGACAGTTGTCTTTTGCGCTGCATGTTCCTTGATGGTCCAGCGCCCCGAGTAGTAGTGAAAAGCAATAGTATTCGGGTACGCATCTTGATCTGCATCAAAGTGGTAGGATAGCTGGCCCTGGCACAAGTTTACTATCCAACCAACCCCAATGTCAGAGCCCTGGCCTATCAGGCTAGTCGTCGAGCTTTAGAGCAAGGAAAGAAACGGGTCCTTCGGCCCACCTTAGCCATGGTGGTGACCAAGCTTGGATAGTTAGTCCCATTTGGCCTATAGTACTCAACCCTTCCTGTCATATTGATATTTGCTTCTATATTTTCCTCTGGTAACTCATAGAAACATGGAAAATAGGTGCAGGAGTAGGCCATTTGACCTTCGAGCCGGCACCGCCTTCCTGCCTTTTCAGTCTTGATTCCTAATAGCGAATCT
This sequence comes from Raja brachyura, assembly GCA_963514005.1. The sequence continues at coordinate 11,014,242 of OY740785.1, forward strand.
AAGATACGGGCTACATCCAAAGTGAAGATGTTGCTCCTTAAAGCTCTTGCCTTTAGAATTCAGTGCCCTGGGTAGAGACAATGTGTTCACTTTCTCCATGCCCCTCGTGATGCTATACACCACAATAAGGTCGCCTCTCGGCCTCCAACCTATCTAATCTCACGACCACAAGTCAAGGTAACATTCTGGTGAATCTCTTCTGCACCCCAATTGAGAAATGGTTGGCTGAATAGTCTTCCACCTCAGCAATGTGTACTTGGGGTCAGGGCCAGTGTGCTGCAGAGCTGGAGCTTCAACTACAAATAAGAGGGGAGCTGTTCATGTGTGCACTTGGAGTGTTGTAGACTTTTGTTGCTCTCCCATGTTATTGGGACTCTGAGATCACTCCTCACATTGTAGTTAGTCATGGAGCTCAACAATAGAGAAAAATGCCGATCGATACACCTCGTTTGTAACTGTGTGACCCATAACTGTTGTTACTCTGACCCTCGTGCCATTCCCGGAATCTTGTCTTTTCAATTGGTGGTGTCAAAGTTCCAAAACTTGTGGTTGGCCACTGCCCTTGACCTGAAACTGCTACCCCCTCACCCACTGCTGCCCTTCACCGCGCACCCGCTGCTGCCCTTCACCCCTGACCCCCTCACCCACTGTTGCCCTTCACCCCTCACCCACTACTGCCCTTCACCCCCTCACCCACTGCTGCCTCCCTTCCCTGTGTTCATTCTCAGTTCCATCATTATCCCAATCGTTCCAGATTCTGTCGGATAAACTCAGTGGAAAGACCAGCATCTATGGAGGGAAATGGACAGGCAATGTTTAGGGGTGAGGACCCTTCTTCAGATGTCCTGAAATGTTATCTGTCCATTTCCTTCCTTTGAAGCTGCCTGACCTGCTGAGTGCCGTACTTTTTGTTTTTTTGCTCCAGGTTTCAGCAGCTATAGTCTCTTGTGCCTCCAGATTCTTGTCCCCTTGAGCCTCCATTTGGACTTCAGATTTTCTGATTTGTTGACCTGCAATGTGGTTGAAATAAATTATTGTGCCGTGTGATTATATATAAATGCAGGCTTGGGTGGAGGTAGCCTAGGCAACTATAGTGTTTGTGTATTTAGAGAACATTTCTTGGAGTGTTACATTGTGGAAAAAACTGTGTTTGGTCCAGTTTGTGTCTGGTCATGTATGTCGAGACAGAGTTACTTAACCCGACAGGAAAAGATGATTGAAGAAGAGTGATCATGATATGCAATTTCTGGATGGAATCTGGCTCTGAACCTAATCTTAAACTTGTATATTATATGAGAGTGAAGAATAAAAAATGTGTGATCAATACTAATGTTTTCTTTTAAAAATCTATTCAATTGGGGAATGGACTGTATGTGATGCTCAATCCATCTGTGGTGAGCTAAAAAAAATGGCTATCTCTTGTACAGTAAACTTTGTTTCCTTGAGGTTCCTTCTGGGGAAATCATAATAGAAAAATGATTGGAAAAAAGGGTGGTTTTGAATAGTCACTTTAAAGCCTCCAACCTTTTCAGCATGAGGGCCACATTATATATTTGGCACATTTTTGCAGGCCGTAGAAAAAAAGAAAGAAATGTCACACCGACACACACACATACACAAACTCACACGCACTGGCACACACCCACACTGACACACATGCACTGTCACAGGCACACTCTGACGCCCACGCACACATAGAAAGCCGCGCACACGCACATGGACTCCACCATACCGAAACACACCCTGACATATAGACTCTCACACTCATCACACATACACACACGCATTTGCACATGGGCTCTCTCTCTCTTTCTCTCTCACATACACACGCACTTCACTGTGATCACCCCTCGGCATATTAACAAAGACCCACGCGCACATAATACTCACCCATCGGGGCGTACGCACACACGAGAGAGAGAGAGAGAAAGAGGGGGCAGGGAAGGATTCATAATTTAAAAAAATAAGGAACTAGTGGTTTTGAATAGTCACTTTAGTTTAGTTTAGAGCAGGGGCCTCCAACCTTTGCAGCATGAGGGCCCCGGAGCGGGAACTGTTCACTGGTCATCCTCACGGGAGGAGACCGCTACACACCGACCCTGCCACCAACTAGCCCCTCCACTCCCCACGCTACCAACCCACACAACTTGTCTTTGCAACTCAGGAGCAGTGGCTCAGTGGGAGAGCCGCTGCCTCACAGCGCCAGAGACCCGGGATCCACCCTGACTACGGGTGCTGTCTGTACGGAGTTTGTACCTGCGTGGGTTTTCTCCGGGTGCTCTGGATTCCTCCCACACTCCACGTTTGCAGGTTAATTGAATTTGTCCCGAGTGTGTGGGACAGTGCTAGTGCATACGGGCATCTTCCCGTGCGGACTGCACCCGTCGCTGTAAGGCAGCAACTCTACCACTGTGCCATCGTTCTGCCCCATGGTAGCGTTGAATCATTGTAGATTATTAGAGGGGGAAGGGGGGGGGGAGGAGACTTCCAATTACTTTCACTGGAGGAAGAAAAATCGTATACTGGAACTTTAGCACACAGTATGACTGATCGTAATTCTGGAGTACAAATATAGCATAAAACAAAACCAAGTTACGATAAATGCATAGTTTTCAGGCTGGCAGGCAGTAATTATCAAAGTGCTGGACCTGCCCAATTTACAGTATATTATTGACATACATAGGTGATGGAACAGAGTGATCTGCAGACAAATTTGAGGACTATTCTCAAGCTATGATAAAGTTGTGAGCAGGAAGTGGAACAGACGTTGATTAAATGGGTAAAAGTTGGCAGATTGGGCATAATGAGGAGGATGATGTTATGCACTTTGGTAGGAAGGATGGAAGAGCAGAATCTTAAATGCTGCCATACAAGAGGGTTCTAGGTGTCCTTGTAAATGAAACACTACGTTGGCGTGTAGGACAGCAAGTAACTAGGAAGGCCAGTGTAATGTCAGGGGCGCCAGGGTGCTGTGAAAGTTTTAGTTCACAGTCATGAGTAATGATAAATACCACGACGAGTGCAAGACTGCAGTGCAATCTAAAGTAGAGGAAAAGTACTACAATACAGTAACAGAGTGGGGTACTTAAAGAGTAACATAGAAACATAGAAAATAGGTGCAGGAGTAGGCCATTCGGCCCTTCGAGCCTGCACCGCCATTCAATGTGATCATGGCTGATCATCCAACTCAGTATCCCGTACCTGCCTTCTCTCCATACCCCCTGATCCCTTTAGCCACAAGTGCCACATCTAACGCCCTCTTAAATATAGCCAATGAACTGGCCTCAACTACCTTCTGTGGCAGAGAATTCCAGAGACTCACCACTCTCTGTGTAAAGAATGTTTTCCTCATTTCGGTCCTAAAGGAATTCCCCCTTATCCTTAGACTGTGACCCCTTGTTCTGGACTCCCCCAACATCGGGAACAATCTTCCAGCATCTAGCTTGTCCAACCCCTTAAGAATTTTGTAGGTTTCTATAAGATCCCCCCTCAATCTTCTAAATTCCATCGAGTACAAACCGAGTCTATCCAATCTTTCCTCATATGAAAGTCCTGACATCCCAGGAATCAGTCTGGTGAATCTTCTCTGTACCCCCTCTATGGCAAGGATGTCTTTCCTCAGATTTGGAGACCAAAACTGTACGCAGTACTCCAGGTGTGGCCTCACCAAAACCCTGTACAACTGCAGTAGAACCTCCCTGCTCCTATACTCAAATCCTTTCGCTATGAATGCTAACATACCATTTGCTTTCTTCACTGCCTGCTGCACCTGCATGCCTACTTTCAATGACTGGTGTACCATGACACCCAGGTCTCGTTGCATCTCCCCCTTACCTAATCTGCCACCATTCAGATAATAGTCTACCCTCATGTTTTTGCCACCAAAGTGGATAACCTCACATTTATCCACATTGTACTGCATCTGCCATGCATCTGCCCATTCACTCAGCCTATCCAAATCACCCTGCAGCCTCCAAGCATCCTCCTCACACCTAACTATACCCCCCAGCTTGGTATCATCTGCAAATTTGGAGATGTTGCATTGAATTCCCTCGTCCAAATCATTAATATATATTGTAAATAGCTGGGGTCCCAGCACTGAGCCTTGCGGCACCCCACTAGTCACTGCCTGCCATTCTGAAAAGGACCCGTTTACTCCTACCCTTTGCCTCCTGTCTGCTAGCCAGTTCTCTATCCACATCAATACTGAACCCCCAATACCGTGTGCTTTAAGTTTGTATGCTAATCTCTTATGCGGGACCTTGTCGAAAGCCTTCTGAAAGTCTAGATATAACACATCCACTGGTTCTCCCTTATCCACTCTACTAGTTACATCCTCGAAAAATTCTATCAGATTTGTCAGACATGATTTACCTTTCGTAAATCCATGCTGACTTTGTCCAATGATTTCACCACTTTCCAAATGCGCTGCTATCCCATCTTTAATAACTGACTCTAGCAGTTTCCCCACTACCGATGTTAGACTAACTGGTCTGTAATTCCCCGCTTTCTCTCTCCCTCCTTTTTTAAAAAGTGGGGTTACATTAGCTACCCTCCAATCCTCAGGAACTACTCCAGAATCTAAGGAATTTTGAAAAATTATCACTAATGCATCCACTATTTCTGTGGCTACCTCCTTGAGTACTCTGGGATGCAGACTATCTGGCCCTGGGGATTTATCGGCCTTCAATCCGTTCAATTTACCCAACACCACCTCCCGGCTAACCTGGATTTCACTCAGTTCCTCCATCTTATTTGACCCCCGTTCCACTGCTATTTCCGGCAGATTATTTATGTCTTCCTTAGTGAAGACAGAACCAAAGTAGTTATTCAATTGGTCTGCCATGTCCTTGTTCCGAGTAGGAGTGCATGGCTGGCTGATCCTCCAGGGAGGATAGTGTGAAGGAGATGATTCGTTTTGCAGGGGGGGGATAAAGCTGCTCTGGGCTTTCAAGCTCCTGAATCTTCTCCCAGAAAGAAGGTAAGAGAGGAAGAAAAATTGGCCAGGGGGGCAAGCTTCCTTGACAATACTTCCAGCTAACCAGGTTGGCCTTTATTGCGACGTACAGAAGTAGGGAAATTTTGATGCAGCTTAATAGGCCACTGGTAAGGCCCTACCTGGAATACCGTGTACAGCTTTGGTCCTCAAATTTAAAGAGCAATATACATGGATTGGGGGCAGTTCAGAGATGATTTACTGACTCCCAGAGCAGTGCTTGTCAGATAAGCAGAGAAAATTCAGTTGGCCTCCAAGCTACCTCCACCCTTCAGTATAGGCCTTCCCACTGGTGCCGTCTCACCAGTGCCTTGCCCCAAGCTTCTTTATGACCTTGTACTCTTTGCAATGAATGCTAACCTTCCATTAGTCTTGTTGATTATGTGATATATCAGCATATCATCTTGAGCTGCAATATTTTGTAGCCTTGCTCCATTTGAATCATTTTCATTCTTGTAGAATAGTTGGCTTTAGTTTAGAGATGCAGATACAGTGCGGAAACAGGCCCTTTGGCCCACCGAGCCAGCGACCAGCGACTCCCGCATATTAACACTATCCGACACGTACTAGGGACAATTTTTCATTTACCAAGCCAATTTACCTACATACCTGTGCATGCTTGAAGTGTAGGAGGATACCAAAGATCTTGGAGAAAACACACGCCGATCATGGAGAGAACGTACAAACTCCGTACAGACAGCAGCCGTAGTCGGGATCGAACCCGGGTTTACGGCGCTGGAAGGCAGCAGCTCTACCGCTGCGCCACTGTGCCGCCCTCTACATTCTTAATTAGTGCACACTAATTAGAGCTGAGAAGTCGGGGTTGTTGCGTGGTAAGATTGTGTGTGGGATTGCCAGGGTTGCTGGGAGGATATTCTCCCCACGGGGAATTCCCCTGGATAGGGGGGGGGGGGGGGGGGATACGGTTTCAGAATAAAGATTTAAGAATCATGAGGACTCTGAAACTTGAGCCTTTGTAGTGACAGGGTGCCTGAGTCATTGAATATATTCTCGGCTGGCAAAGATGTTGAGTCTATAGGGCATCGGGGGGTTCGATGGGGAAAGTGAGCCGAGGTCCAGATGTGAGCATCCATGAGGGCACTGGAGATAAGCGGGCAGCATCTACGGCAGGAAAAAGTGAAGTTTCTGCGTGGTGATCTTATTCACTGAACATATGGCCACAGTGTGACACCACATGGATAAAATCGGGGAGATCAGACACGTTGCAGGTGAAAGGGGCTGGAAGGGGGGACACAAGGAAGAGGAACTGATGGTGAGAAGCTAGTATCTGTGAGCAGAAGGCTGGTATTCAGCGTGGGACCAAGTGTTAGATCCTCTTACTGAAGTCTCTGAAAACTCTGATTAATTGCTAATGGTTGCACTTGGTGCTGGAGTTTGCATCAGATGTTTTTGAGTATCAAATGAATAACGAGAATGACATCTCCGCTAGACTTCTGGCTGGGAACTGACTGCCAGAGTTTAGGCAGTCCGAGTGATGCTTCTGTGGCTTTTAGCTGGGTCAGTGCCACAAAGACTGTCATCTGTCCTGTGCTCACCCAGGTGGTCTTCATGCAGACATGGAAATGGGCCTTTCAGCCCCACTTGTCTGTGCTGACCAAGTTGAGGCAAGAGTTTAACTGTCATATATACCGGCAACAGCACAATGAGATTCTTCCTTGCTGCAGCTTTATGGGCCCATTAATACAATAACACACAAATGTGCAATAATTAATAATCAGTAATACTAAGTAACATGACCACCATAGTACAAAACCAAAGTCGGCAGTGCAACCAAAATAGTCCAGAGTGGATCATCATTATTGTTGAGGTCGGACTGTGGTTAGTGTTGTGCAGTGTTTAAGAGCCCAATGATTGCTGGGAAGCAGTCGCTGTATTCAGACTCTATCTTCTTGATGGTAGTAGTGGGATAAGAGTGATGCCAGGGTGGTGAGGGTCTTTGATATTAGCTGCCTTCCTGAGCACCACCTCCCCTCCGGCTGATGCATTCAATGGTGGGGAGGTCAGGACCTGTGATGGACTGGGCAGTGATCACCACTATCTCCTTTGTTCCTGTGCGTTTGAGTTACTGAACCAGGCTGTGATGTGACCAGTCAGTATGCTCCCGACTGCACACTTGTAGACGTTCGATAAAGTATTTGGTGACACAATCTCCTCCTGATGAAATTCGTGGGCCCAGGGCAGATTTTCAGAGATATGCATGCCTAAAAACTAGAAGCTGGTAAATCTCTCCATTGCCATCCTGTCTATGAAGACTGGATTCCTGACCCCCCCCCCCATAGTGGTTTTGTTTGACTGAGCTAGTCCCACTTGCCTGCACCTTGTCCATATCTCTCCAAACCTTTCCTATCCACATACATGTCGAAATGGCTTTTAAATTAATTGTACCTGCCTCTACCACTTCTTCTGGCAGCTCATTCCATATACGAATCTCCCTCTGTAAGAGTTGTCCCGTGGATTCCTTTTTAAATATTTCACCTCGTCCTGAACCTATGCCCTCTGGTTCTAGTCTCCCCTACCCTGGGGAGTGACAGGGAGTGCAAACATATCCATGTGCATACAGTTTGCCAAACTACATCACTTCAGTCCTGCATGGTGGGTTTGGGGAAAGAGCCCCCTTGCTCGGACCAACATGGTCTTGTCCGCAGTTCCGGACTGTTCCCTGCTCTGACAGCAGCCATAAGAAATTTCCATAATTACAGACAAAATTGACCGAACATCTATGAAAATGGGGCCTGTTTGTAACCCGGGGGTGGCTTTCAGTTGTGGCAATTTTTTACAACAGTGTTTCCACTCCAATAAGGCTCCAAGTCCTCGTGTGTGTGGTGACGGTGCAATGTTACATAGGCCAGTGGCCTAGTGAACGCTCACAATCATACTTTATTAACCAAGTATGTTTTGCAACATACGCGGGGTTTCATTTGCCAAGTCAGTCAGAAAAAATAAAAAGCAACAGAACACACAAAATACATTTTAACCTAAACATCCACCACAGTGACTACTCCACATTCCTCACTGTGATTGAATGCGAAAATAAGTTAAAATCTCTTCCCTTCTTTACACTCCCGCAGTCGGGGGCCTCGAGCCCTCCGTTGACGGGACCTCCGCGTCGAGGCGATCAGCTCCTGCGTCGGGGGGATGTCAGCTCCCCCACGCCAGGCGATTGAAACCTGCGTTGGGGCTGGTCGCGCCTCTGCGTCCTTTTTTAACTCTCGACAAGCCTCTCCCGAGACTGCGAGCTCTCGCTGTAAAGTCCGCAGGCCGCGGTTGGAGCAATCCCAGGCAAGGGATCTGCCCCGATGTTAAGTCCACACCCCGCGGGGGCCCAAGGTCATTCCGAGGACTCCTCCAGCTTCATTGATGGTAGGCTGCAGAGCGACCGGAGCATGCGATCCAAAATTAATCGCATCTCCGGCAAGGTAAGGAACTGAAAATAAAGATTTTTCCCTCCCCCTCCCCCACATAAAACAAACCGGAGAACATTTACACAGACTTTTAACACAAACACTAAAAATAAAAAAAGACAAAAACAGACAGGCTGTTGGTGGGGCTGCCAATCGTGCGGTGCCCTTGGTGGTACACATGCTTGAGGGTGCATAATACACTGCATGCAATGAGGGTTATTGCAGAAATCATGGTGACTTCATGTAGATTAATGCCCCTAGCCCACTTAGGAAACCTGAACGGAAACATCTGGAGACTTTGCGCCCCGCCCAAAGTTTCCGTGCGGTTCCCGGAGGTTTTTGTCAGTCTCCCAAATGGTTGAAAGTGGTTTCCGTTTCTTCTATGTTCTGGCGATTATTTCAAAAAATTCAAAACCGGCCGCGACTAAACATAGGTTGCCGTTTTAAAAACCAGTAATTTTATAGTCAAAGCCGGTTGCGATGCCAGTTGAAGGTGGTTGCCGGAGGTTGCAGGTAGTGGAAGGTAAGACCTCCCTGGTGGAATAAAACTGGGTGAAAAAAAGGTTGGATGAGTAAATGCAGAGGTGTAAACTGCCACTCAAAAGAATTGGCAGAGTCCAAATAAATTGAAGGGCAGACATTTTTATAAACTATTGTGTTGTAAGCAGCTGAGCGTGTGAGGCAACCAGTGGGCGTGGTGATCTGGACTGTGAGAAAGCCTGCAAAGACCTTTACCTCAATACTAAACGTGCTAATTTTGTGAAATGTTCTTGTGCAGATTCATTAAATAGACACTTTGCGTGGGGTAGGCTGTTATCTGTGGATTCTGCGGGGCTCCCAGCTGTGTGATTTGACCAAAGTGGCCAGGAGCAATGTAACAGAGTCTGCTGCTGATGCAACTCAGTGGTATGGGCAGAGGGGGTTGGGGAATATGAAGGGGCTAGCGGAATGATCAAGAATTTGGCGGATGGAATAGAATGTGGGGAAAAACAAGGTTATGCACGTTGGTTGCAAAATATAGAAAACCTGAGTCTTTTAAATTGTGAAGAATTGAAAAGTGGATTGTTGGAGGGACTTTGCAAAGCTAATGGATGAGGAAGGCAAATTGTACTGCACAATATTGCAAGGATAATGAGCTCCAAGGGTGGAGGGTGTCTTGCACAGTGCTGTACTAGGACATTATTGGAAAAGTGTGGTCTGGTGTCACTGAAGAAAGATGTGATCAAGAGAGTGAATGAAGGTCGGTTCAGAGGTGGGTTTGAAGAATGACAAACCAGACTGGGGCCAATGCTCAAGTTATAGAATGTTGGATGATCTCATGGAAATATGTGAAATACTCCACACACCCTGTGAAATGGCCTGTGCTGTTTGTGATTACCCAGGCTGGGGTGTCTGCAGTCAGCGGTTGGTCATGTGGGAACAATTTCTTCACTCCTAGGGCTGTGCATCTTTGGAATTCTTTACTAAGGAGAGTTGAGGGTGACAGACAATGAGATGTTTAGATGTTAAAGGGAACTGAGGGGTGTGGAGCAAAGAAAACAGCACTGAAGGAACTGGGTCAAGCAGCATCTGTGGAGGGAAATGTGACACAGGAGTTGTGCGTCTTGGATCTTATCTGTTACAAAATGGGTGTTGGTTATTTTGATGCACATTAAGCTGGAAAACTCCCCAGGGCCTGACCAAGTGCATCCTCGGGCCTTATGGAAAGCAAGGGAGGTAAGATGCCACTTGCTTAGGCATTTGCATCATTCTTGGCCGCAGGTGAAATTACAGAAGACTGGAGGGTGGATATTAAGGGAACTAAAGGCCAGTGATCCTGGTGTCAGATGTAGATAATCAGTATGGTTTTGTGCTTGGAGAAATGTCTCAACGGTGTTTTTTAAAAGAGGTCACCAAAAGGATTGGTAAGGGCAAAGCAGTGGACATATATGGAGTTTAGCAAGGCTGTTGACTAGGTCCTTCATGGTAGGCTAGTCTGGAAGGCCAGATTGCATGAGATCTAGGGCGAATTAGCCAATTGGATTCAAAATTGGCTAGGAAGAAGGTGTCCAAGGATAATGAACAAGGAACTGGTGTAGAAAGGGCACAGTGCTGGAGTAATTCAGCAGGTTAAGTAGCATCTCTGGAGAACTTGGATAGGTGATGTTTCACGTTTGGTCTCTTCATAGTTGTTAAAGGTTGTTTTATTGGTTGGAGGTCTGACCAGTGCAATGCTGCAGGTGCTGGTGCTGGGTCCCCTGCAGTTTGCGATGTACATTAACAATTTGGATGATATGGAGCTAACATTGTTGGTAAATTTGCAGATGGCACCAAAATTGATGGTAGATTAAAGACTATGAAGTCTATCAAAGGTTACAACAAGATCTAGATCAGTTGGGAGGGTGGGCGAAGGAATAGTAAATCAAATTTGTCTGACAAGTGTGAGATGTTGCACTTTGGTGTGTTAAACCAGGGCAAGACTCTCAGTAAATGACACTGCAGAGTGTTGCACAACTGGGAGCACAGGTCCATGGTTCACGCGGCACAAAGGTGTGAGGGGGGGAGACAAAAGGGTGTACATCTGGGTGGGCACAAGGAAGGGGGGGGGGTGGTTATTTACCTAAAACTGGAGAATTCAATGTTTATCCCGTTCGGTTGTAGGCTACCCAAGCAGAATACGAGGTGCTGTACCTCCAGTTTGCACGTGGTCTCACTCTGGTAATGGAGGAGGCTCAGGACAGAAAGATAAGTGTGGGAAGAGGAATTAAAATGGTTAGAGACCGGGAGATCCAGTGGGCCTTTGCAAGTGCAAGTGTTGGGCAAAATAGTTGCCTAATCTGCACTTTATCTTGCCGAAGTAAAGGAGGTCACATCAGGAGCAGCGAATGCAGTAGGTGAGGTGAGAGGAGATGATGTGAGTCTCTGTCTCACCCGGAAGGACGGCTGCAGTCCTAGATGGATGTGAGGAAAGAGGTGTAGCGACAGGTGTTGCATCTCCTCGGGTTGCAGGAGAAAGTAGCTGTGGAAGGGGTAGGTTTAGATGGGAATGGGGGAGTTGAGGAGAGTGCAGTCTCCACAGAATGTAGAAAGGGGCGAGGTTGGGAAGACTTGACTGGTGGTGGGATTGTGTTGAAGATGATGGGGGTGTTGGATGTAGAGGCTGGTAGATTAAAGGCAAAAGTTGGAAACGTCCTGATACAGCTTTACAGGTAGTTGGTGACACCACATTGCAATATCTGGTTGCCCAGCTAAAGGAAGGATGTCATTAAGTTGGAATGGTTTGTGACACCCTGGGGCCAAGTTTTACTGAGGATAATCCAGATTTGTAATGAGCTGAGGAAGCATTTAAAGTGGATACAATTGCGCATTTGAAAAGATATTTGGCAGACATGTAGATAGATGGGTTTGGAGGGTTGAGAGCCAAATGCTGGCAGATGGGGCTAACCCAATGGTCAATTTGGACAGCATGGACAAGGTGGACTGAATGGTCTGTTTCCGTGCTGTATAGGTCTATCGGTGATCTTGCTGAGTGGCCGAGCAGGATGAGAGATGACCCACATCTGTGTCTCCAGATGTTGTACTCCTTGCCGGAGGCTACCAGTCTGGTGCTCTGGTGTAGATGGGGAAGGTATGTAGTCTGAGATGGCGTAGGGGGGGAGATGGTGAGTAGTTTAGGACGGTGTGGGTGGGGAAGAGATTGTCTAGTCTAGGACAATGTGGATAGCTTGTATTTCATCCACCGTACTGTTATCTGGACGTGTTACTGTGAGAGTCTGGCCTGTGTGTGAAGTTGGAGCATAGACTGACTGCAGCTGAGTATGTGATCTTTTCCACTCCTGAGCCACACACAACGGTCTTGCCCCTGAGCCCGGGGATGGGGATGGGCAGGAGGGTGCATGCAGTGATACTGAGGCGTGTGCCCAGCCTGGGGGACGGGTACTGAGGTCTGGTCCCCATGTGCTGTGCTGCCGCCACGCTGCATGCACTGTGCTGCTGTAACCGGCCTCGTGCCTGACTGCTGGGCATTCTGCCGCTGCTCTGCTCTGCTCCACTCCAGTGATGAAACGGCCTGTTGTTGCTCTGCCCCGCAGGCCTACGAGCTTTCCACGCTGACGGGCACGCAGGTGCTGCTGCTGGTGGCGAGTGAGACGGGCCACGTGTACACCTTCGCCACCCGTAAGCTGCAGCCGATGATCACCAGCGAGACGGGCAAGGCACTGATACAGACGTGTCTAAACTCTCCGGACTCGCCGCCCCGCTCCGACCCCACCACCGATCAGCGGATGAGCGCCACGGGCTTCGAGGAGACTGACCTCACCTACCAGGTGTCGGAGACGGACAGCAGCGGGGAGAACAAGGTAAGGCACCCGGTGTAGAGGCCTTGGACCAGTGGGGAAGAGGTGGCGCGGGGGGCTGGGGAGGGGGGGGGGGGATGTCAGCCGGAACTACTCTTCCCTCAGTGGGGCTTGTCTGGTGAAGCTTGGCTGCAGGGGAAGATCTACACAAAATCTCTAAATGTTACTCTCCCTAGTTACACGTTCACCCTTGTGTACATAGAATCTCTTTGAATACTCAATTATCTCTGCCAAAGCTCTCTCATGCCCATTAGCCCTTCATATTCCTCAAATATGCTCCCCTTTTTAATATCTGAAATTTCTTTCCGTCTCGGCCCTGAAAAGCAGACCCCTTATGTGGTGGTTGGGGGGGAACATCATTCATACAAATATAAGAATTTTGTATAGTTTGCTGAGATCACTGCTCATTCACTTTGCAGGAGACTATCGGCCCTATTTGCCTAATCTCTCCTAGTGTGGCAACTGACAATCATCTTTTTTTTTTAATCCTCCACATCCTGGCCTGGCAGCGTCTGGTAAACCTCTGCTGCACTGTTGATCCTCTCCCTGTCCCCCACTCTTCTCTGCAAGTCCTTGTTGTCGCTTGTTCTTGACACTGCTCCTTATTGATATTGTATAGCATGGGCAGAATCGTCCTCCCTGGTTTCTCAGTTTGGAGTGATTGAATCTAGATTTTTAGATGTGCAACTTTTAATTTTAAAGAAGCTTTGTTTTTCCCGTTCACGAAGCAATTTGCTGGCATTACAATGTCAACCATTTTGCTTTTAAAATTGTTGCACCTTGCTTTCAAGATCAGAAGCGTGGGAACGTGTGTGGGAGGTGATGGGGCTGACGGGCAGAAATGGAGCAACGGTGTTTGTGATGGGCGGGGCAGGAAAGAAAGGGATAATGAAGAGAGGCCTAAATTAGGTTGTGTATGTTAATATTTATTTTGTGCTATGATGAAATCGCACGTTTTGCTGAGTGAGAGTTTGAGTAAGTGTGAATATACACGGTGATGCTGAGTTGGTGCCGGCCGAGGCCAGGATTTCAACCAGCTATCTGTGGTGTTTACTCATTCACCATCGGCTGCTCTACTCTCCTCCCACATCTCTCAAATGTGTTGTTAGGTTGATGGGCGACTGTGGTTGATGGGTCTCAGAGTTGGAATATGCTGCAGGAAGTGAGGGGATTGGGACAGTGGAGTTGCTCTGCTGGCAGCCAGATGGGACCTAATGGGCTGAATGGCCTCCTGCATTGTAGTAACTAGTAAAATGGGTTGGGGAAAGTGGTTGTGGAGAGGTCCTTTCCTTAGAATTTTAAAAATGTTTAAAAATGGCTGTTTTGAAGATATATTGCAAACCTGTTTTCACTCATCGATGGGAATCTGGAACCCAAGAAAGGTGGAACTGTGCAGTTCAGAGGCTGAAAAATGCCCTGGGCCACTTGATGGAACACCTGGTTTGCTGTGAATCAAGATCTGGCTATTTAAATTGCTTTCCCACATTGTGGGGAGAAGGCTACATGCTGATGGGATACACTAGATAGGTACGCCATGTTTGAATGGTGTATCGTTGCTGCAGAAGGCTTTGGGATGTGGTGGCATGGTGGAAGACATTATCTAAGTGGCCCAAGAACCCTACAGAGTGGACCGTGCAATGTCTGAAGTAAATCGAGTGACAGTCATACAGCATCTATCTCGTCCATGGCAAACCCCAGTGTTTCATAAACAATGGAGCTGTTTTGGTGCAGTCACTATTACAATATTGTGCATTACTTGATGCAGGGTCTCGAGCCAAAACGTTAACTAAACCATCTTCCTCCATCGATGCTTCCTGATGTGCTGAGTTCCTCCAGCAGTTTTGGTGTATAGTTTGATTTGGTCTTAAGGAGCTTCTTGGATTGACATAACCAAAAAGGAAGTCAAATAAATTAAGTGTTATGTTAGCTCTGTGCTGCTGTTGAGAAACCACCGTGGTAGTAAGGCTCTGTGAGCAGCTTTAGGCTTCAAGGGAAAGTAAGTATGCGGAGAAGGTGAAATGGCTGTTTCCCTGCCAGTTCAAGGCTATGTAGCTTAAAATATTTTTTGGTATAATCTTTCAGAGATTGACAAATGAGACACAGGAGAGTAGGCTGTCCCTTAACTTTCATTGGTATGAGACTGAAAAGCCATTGGTGGCCGATAGCAGCTGTTGAGTAAATCGCTCATTCTCACAGATCTGGTATAACAATATTTATAGAGTAACGTATACAACACACTACTACTAATAATAATAAATACTTTATTAATCCCCTTTTCAGGGGAAATTCAGCTGTCCATGCAGCACACTAATAAAAATGCAACAAAACATACTTTAACATTAAAACATAAAAACATCCCCCCACATGGTTTCCACTGTGGGGGAAGGCATAAAGTCCAGTCCCCATCCTATTGTCCACCCATGGTCGGGCCTATTGAGGCCTCCACAGTCGCTGCTACGGCGGCCCGATGTTACAGGCCCTTCTCGCCGGGTGATGGTGCTCCGGCATCGGGAGAACCCTCTCAGCGGCTTGGGATGCCTGGAACGGCCGCCTCCTTGCAGGAGACCACGGCTTCAAAGCCAACAGGCCGTGCTGGATGGAGCTCCACCACTGGCGATCTCGACGAGAAATCCCAGGCTCCGGATGATAAAGTTCAGCGCTGCCGCCCGCGGCTGGCCGCTCCACAGACCCGCAGCTCCGTGATGTTTTCAATCGGCAGATCCCAGCGCAGTGCAGTGCCAGTGCGCAGTTCCAGCGCAGCGACCCAGGCAAGGTATCGCCTGCTACACACTGCAGCATGTTACTCCTACCATGCAGCAGTACTGACTGGCTGCACATGTCGGGTTGCGATAATATGAATGGCGTGGTAGTAGGCGGAGCGTATAATAATAAAGCACTACATTGGTTAGTAAGTAAAGTAACCAATCTACAGTAGCTTGTAGGAGTAATTTGGAAGAGTTAACAAGAGTGTGAGCATCAAAAAAAAATGCTGGGACTCTGTCAGGCAGCATCAGTGCAGAGAAAAACAGAACTAACTTCACAGCTCCAAACCTTTGTTAGAACTGGGAAAGAGAAAATGGGTAATTTAGTTGACAAGAAGCTGGTGGGAGGGATGGTGAGGATAAAGGGAATATTTGTGGCGGGAGGAGACGAGGATAATAGGGGTATTTAGATGGTGATTATGTTTCTTTGTAGCTAACAGCAGGGTTGAGGCAAGCGCGACTAATGGCAAGCAAAAATCAGAGCCATTATCACAGACAGATGAGTTGCAGCAGAAGTGACTGGTTGTGAGACAAGGAGAATTCAACATTGAACCCTGACGGATGCTATAGGCGGAGTGTTGATTCTCCTGGGCCACGGACTGAGGTCGGAGCAGGATGGAGAATTAAAGTGTAGAAAGGAACTGCAGATGCTGGTTTAAACCACAGATAGACACAAAATGTTGGAGTAACTCAGCGGGCCAGGCAGCATCTCTGGAATGAAGGAATGGGTGATGTTCGGGTCACGACCCCCCTTCAGTCTATCTTTGGGGAATTAAATTGGCAGGTGATGTGAAGCTCGGGATCACTCCCATGGACTGTGGTCACAGGTGCTCACCAAACATGTTGCCCAATCTGTGTTTGGTTTCTCCAGAGTGAGGAACCACATTGTGAACACCAAATGTAGTGCACTTGACTGCAAGAAATGCACGTGATTTAAAGCCCTGTCCCACAGTATGAGTTCATTCCAAGAGTTCTCCCGAGTTTGCCCTGATTCAAAATCGGAGATTTGTCATGGCCACTCGTCGGTACTCGGGGCTCTCGTGGATATTTTTCATCATGTTGAAAAATCTTCACGAGTCTTCCCGTGCTTACTCGGTTTTAAACTCGGGAGAGCTCTTGGAATGAGCTCGTACCGTGGAACAGGGCTTTTACTGGGTCTTGGATGGTAGGAAGGGAGGAGGTGAAAGGAAGGGTGTTGCATATCCTGAAGTTGCATGAGGACATGCATGGGGAATGGTTGGTGACAACAGAAGAGTGGACCGGAGGTTGCAAAGAAGCCATCCTTTTGTAATCCAGAAAGGGGAGGAGCAAATGTGGCTGGTGGTGGTATATTTTCCATGGTGAAGATCACAATGCATGATCCATTGAGGAGAGAGGGAGAGCACACGAGGTGGGGGAAATCTGTTCTTGCTCTGTCCAGGATGAGAATGGAGGTGCAGGAAATGGATGAAACATTGTCAAGTTCTGTCTCATGGAGAATTAAGACATTTTACAGTCATTTGTGCAGAAAGTCTCAATTGGGGCAAATGTGACAGATTTGGAGCATCTGGGAGAATGAAATGCAGTCACATTTCTTCATTTTTTTCCCTGCCATTTACTACCCTCTTACCTTCAAGGTCCACCTGTCTCACCTAGATCTCAATGTGTTGTGGGGTAAGCTAGCAGCCAGCATCCAGCTCACGAATTCCCACAACTGTCACTGTGCTTCCTACCACCTTGCCTCCTGCAAGGACTACATTCCAGATTACCATTTGCTCTGAGACTTTCTGCACAGTTGGCTCTAAAACGTAATTCCACCTTCCTTTAGCATGGCTTCATCTCGGTTCATATAGACGGAGCCATTGGCTGCATCCTATGTATTCACTTCCACTCCCAACTCTTTCTCCTGGAAATTAGAAGTTGATGAAGTGGAGGGAATGTTTGTAGTGGCGGCAAGCTGAAACAACAGGTCTGCTGGATGGCCCTGCTTGTGGGCAGACCCAGAATATGTGGATCTGGGGTGCAGGCTGAAAGTTACAAAGGGCAGATCTTCTGTGGGAATGAGCTGTGTGTGGGAGATAAGGCCCTGATGTAGTGAGGACAAGGTCCATGGGGTTGTTTGAGGATGTGAAGAAGCTGACCTTTCGCCTCTGAGATGGAGGTCAGTTTGCTGGACTACAGCAGCATCACCCTTGTTAATGATTTTGCGATTGGGCTTGCTTCATTGTGGTAGAGTGCGAAAGGTTCAGGAGGTGGAACGTGTTATAGCCCTGCTGTGTTAGCAACATCTCAAGGCATAGTCACCTTTTTTCTGTCCTGTAACCCATTTGACCTGGTCTTGTCCTATTGCAGATATTTCCTTTTACAATTCCTGCCATCACCACCACTTGCAACTTGTGTTGATCTTTCCATTCTGACATTCGGTCTTGAAATGTCAATGCTTTCTCTCTCAACAGATGCTGCCTGCTCCGAGTGTTTCCACAGCAGCAACTTGTAATTACTGTAGGTTGAAGGAGACACTGGGTAATGGGATCTGGAAGGATGGTTCATTAAAGTACTTGGGACCTGATGGAAAATGGTTGTAATGTCACCGAAGGTAGACACAAAATGCTGGAGTAACTCAGCGGGACAGGCACCATCTCTGGAGAGAAGGAATGGGTGACGTTTTTTGTCGAGACCCTTCATCACTACAGACTGGGACTTTATGACTTTGGTCAGAAGCTAGTGTTCTTTGTCCCTTTTGCCTGGTACACAGTATAAAGCTGCCCATGCCTGTGGAGATTGTTGACTTGGTCAGAGGAAGCATGGCAATTGAATGGGCTGCATGCAGGGTGTATTTGAGGAGTGGTACAGGAGATGTGGTTTCCTGCATGGCTATTCCCGTTGAGTACTGATCTGCTTCAGTCGGATGTGTGGATAGTGGTAAAGTTGCCCCTTGTTAGTGGGCCACTCTGCAGGGTGCGCTGGCCACAGTGAATTCAAAGGTATTTTATTGTCACGTGTACCAATTAAGATACAGTGAAACTCTATTTACCATAGAGCCATACTAAAAAAAGCAACCAGACACTCAATTACATAAATGTTAACATAAACATCCACCACAGTGGATTCCCCAACGTTCCTCAATGTGATGGAAGGCAATAAAGTCAAATCTTTCCTGTTTATTCTCCTGTGGACGGGGCAGTTGAACCATCCGCAGTCGGGGCGGTCGAAGCTCCCGCAGTTGGCGGTCGAAGCTCCCGAGATCGGGGCGGTCGAAGCTCCCGCGATCGGGGGCGGTCGAAGCTCCCGCGATCGGGGGCGGTCGAAGCTCCCGCGATCGGGGCGGTCGAAGCTCCCGCTATCGGGGGCGGTCGAAGCTCCCCGCGATCGGGGGCGGTCGAAGCTCCCCGCGATCGGGGGCGGTCGAAGCTCCCCGCGATCGGGGGCGGTCGAAGCTCCCGCGATCGGGGGCGGTCGAAGCTCCCGCGATCGGGGGCGGTCGAAGCTCCCGCGATCGGGGGCGGTCGAAGCTCCCGCGATCGGGGCAGTCGAAGCTCCCGCGGCCTGGAGCTCCCTAAGTCGGTCCCTAATCAAGGTACAGCGAGCTCCACTATGTTACGGTCCTGCAGGCTCTCGCAGTTGGAGCTCCGAGGTCGATCCCCGGCGGGGACTGCCAGCTTTGCAATGTTGTCCTGGGGGGTCCCGCAGTTGGAGTTCCCAAAGTCAATCCCCAGCAAGAGGCCACCAGCTCCTCAATGCTAGGCCGCAGTGTGGACGGAGATACGATACGGAAAGAAATTGCATCTCCGTCGAGGTAAGAGATTAAAAAAAGTTTCCCCCAACCCCCACCCCCCACATAAAACAAAACTAAACATAAAACTCCACTAAAACATACATTTAACATATACTAAAAAACAGCAAAAGAGAGAAAAGGACGAGACAGACTGTTGGCGAGGCAGCCGGTGGGGAATTCTGGGATACAGAGAATGTAACACTCGTTATAGGAGGGTGTTGGGGCCAGGCCTGATCCAGGCAAAAGTGAGTCTACAGATCTCCGTGGTGGAGATGACCAGCAGTCCCCTCGTGTGGTGATCACACTCCGCCTGTGCTTACGTTCTAGGAGCAGAATTAGGCCAATCTGCCCATCAAGTTTACTCTGACATTCAATCGTGGCTGATCTATCGTTCCCTCTCAACCCCATTCTCCTGCCTTCTCCCCATAACCCCTGACCGCCTTACTAATCAAGAATCTGTCAACCTCTGCCTTAAAATATAATTGACGGCCTCCACAGCCTTCTGTGTCACAAATTCCCTGTGCTACAAGCCTGCCCTGAATGTTTGGGAACTCTGACTTTGTCTCCCTGCGTCCTGACTCTGTGTCCTGTTCCACGGTT
Organism: Raja brachyura; assembly: GCA_963514005.1. Next base: position 11,034,110 of record OY740785.1, read on the forward strand.
CTGGAGCCACTTGCTCTCTGCCCTCCCCCCTCAGCCAACTGCATTCCCCTCCACCCAGTTCTGTCTCCCCCGTTGCCCTGCTCCCAACTCTGCTGCTTTGCCCCATCTCCCACCCTGTCTTCCCTTGTTGTGCCGTGCCTCTCATTGATAAAAGTTTGCGTGACCATATATGGTCTGGTTCCCTGCCTAAACCTCTCGCCAGGCCCCCGTGATATTCCTTATAAGTTGCAGCTGTCCCAGAGCCCGATGTGGCTGAGAGGGGGGTGGGGGATTTGCCATATACTGATCCAGGCTCTGGCATATGTCAACAGGCTCCACGTCACTCAGTGATAACTGCCCTGGGCCGTGGCACGCTGATTGGAGCGGCGTCCTGTGGGCAGTGAGGATCGGGCAGCAATCTGGACGCCCTGGGAGAGACCTGCTCACTGCCTGGAGCAGCAGCTTTGCTTTCCTGTAGCCTTTCCCCCCGATCAACCCGGCCAAGTGTCCTGTCTCATTAACCGCCCGCTAACTGACCCCAGCACTGGCCCTTCCTCCCAACCTTTAGTTTACTTTACAGATACAGCTTTCGGCAGGTCGGGAGGGAAAGTTATTCCCGCTGCATCGCCACCCTTCCACTCTGGCTGCAGCTGCCATCTCCCAGTGACTCCTCTTCACATGGGACAAATAGTCGGCTGATTGGCTGGTCGGCAGCCTCACAGCAGCATAACAGCTGGGGAGAGAGTCGTTTACTGAGGGTTCCTCTCTGAACTGCACCCTGGTGTCACAGCTGGTATCTCTCACTGCCCTCTTGTCCGACAAGAGTTGATTTAATTTACCTGAACAAACTTCATCCCCTTCATGGGGAGCTTTACTTTTTAGTGGGAATATTTTCCCCTCTGCTTCAGCGTGTCCTGTGCTGGTCTATACTGTTTTCTATCATTGGTTGTTTCTGCCCATCTTTCTAAAACCCAAAAACTATCACCGGATCAAATTCCTGGAATAAGAGTGTGGGAAAGGACTGCAGATGCTGGTTTCCACAGAAGATAGACACAATGCTGGAATAACTTAGTGGGACAGGCAGCATCTCTGGAGGAAAGGAATAGGTGATGTTTTGGGTCAGGATCCTTTTTCAGACTAAATTCTCTATTAAACACTAGACCAAGCATGGACCTGTTGGGTCCCGTTCCCCCAACGCAATATTCCACCAAACTGCGCATGTGCGGCTGACGGGTCCGCACTGCACTGACGTGTCTGCGCGTTCAAAGTTGTGCGGTTGACGGCAGAAATTAAGTTAGTTAATAAAATTAATAGACCCATGGAGCCGTTTGAAAAATAGAACAAAACTTACCCATGGAGCCATTGGGTCCCCGTTATGAGGCCAGGCAACAACACGTGGGGGGGAAAAAGGGCGATCTGAAAATCAGCAAAGGACCTGACTGCACAGGCGTGGATACCGGGCCCACTGCGCATGCGCAGGGGGACAGCGTCACTTTGCACTGCCGCATAACCAGTGCCATCTTCAATTGTCACGCGGCTGAGGGGCCTCCGCCAACTGCGCAGGCGTGGCCGGCAAATGGGGGCGCTGTATAAATGATATTTCAGTTTTAAATGTCAATAACCTGTAAAATATAACATCAATCTGAATGAAACTTGGTTAATACTCATCGCAGGACAATGTTGAGTAAGGTGGGCCAAAAATGGTGGCGCTATCGTGTACCGTTTTGGCAGAGTTTCGGGAACAAATATATGTACAAACAAGATGAGAGTTAACATAGAAACATAGAAATTAAGTGCAGGAGTAGGCCATTCGGCCCTTCGAGCCTGCACCGCCATTCAATATGATCATCGTTGATCATCCAACTCAGTATCCCGTACCTGCCTTAGTGTTTTAGCAATATAGATAAAGATAGATAGATAGATTCCTCAGCTCACTTGCCGAGTTGGTCAAGATCATGCTATCATTTTTGATAACTATCTTCACTATCTACGACATTACCCACTTTAGTGCCATCTGCAAACTTATGCCCCTGTCCCACTTAGGAATCTGAACGGAAACCTCTCGAAACTTTGCGCCCCACCCAAGGTTTCCGTGCGGTTCCTGGAGGTTTTTGTCCTCCAGCAACCGCCTTCAACTAGCATCGCAACTGGCTTCGACTAAAAAAATTACCGATTTTTAAAACGGAAACCACTTTCGACCATTAAGAAGACTGATAAAAACCTCCGGGAACCGCACGGAAACCTTGGGTGGGGCGCAAAGTCTCCAGAAGTTTCCGTTCAGGTTTCCTAAGTGGGACAGGGGCATTACTAATCGCGCCTTGTACATTTTCAACCAAATCATTGATATAAACCACAAACAGTAATGTGGGCCCAGCACCGATCTCTGAGACGCATTACTAGTCACAGGCCTGTAGTCCAAAAAAACAACCTTCTATCACCATCTGTTTCTTTACTTAAAGCCAATTTTCTATCCAGTCGGCTAGCTCTCCATGGATCACATGCAATCTAACCTGCAAGATTAGCCCACCACGTGGAACCTTATCAAAGGCCTGCATTTGTAAAGGTTAAAGCTTTTGCAAACATGTTCATCCAGAACTGCCATCTCTACATCCTTCTGAGGCCCTCAACATTACAGAAGCCAGTCTTCAGCAAATCCATCCACTCCACGCAATAACAGGAAAGGGCTGGAAGCTCTAGATGCAGAAAAGACGCGTCAGCTTGGCTGCAGTAGTGAAGATGAGTGATGCAGATTAGCCATGCCCCTGGCCAAATGTTCCAGTGCAGTTAAAACATCAGCCTCTGTGTCCCCAGGTGTGTCATCTTCATAAAACGCTGGACAAAAGTTAATTACCTATTTAATTGGTCCATATATTTACAATAAAATGGTGGATGATGTCAAGTGCAGTCACAATACTTTCCACTAATCAGTTTGGGGTTTACCAAAACTGCTTCACTCCGCATGTTATCACAGTAAAGGTTCAAACTTTAACCAAGGAGGTGAAATCCAGAGGTGAGGTGCCAGTGCCCGCTCTTGACATCAAGGCAGTGTTTTGTGGCTGCATGGAGCCTGATTAAGTTGATCAATGGGCCAAAGGGTGAAATGCTCCAGTAAAAAGTTCCATATGTCATGTAAAGACCGACCGAGACAACATTCAGGAGTTCCTCGGGGCAGGGTCCTGGGCATAACCTACTTCATCAATGACCCAGCTTCCATGTAAAAAATGACAGTTTGCTGTCGATTACACATTATAAAATTCAGTTGCATCTTGGAAATGTAGTTTATGTATATATGCAGCAAGCCCCAGATACCGTTCAGACATGAGCTGATAAGTGGCAGGTAACTTTGCTTCGCACTTAACATGGCAGCAATAAACACCGTTAACAAGACGGCATTCTTGTTCCTTCTTTCTTTCCATCCCACCTCAAAAGCATTAAAATTGAGTGGCACTGTCATGATCACGGCCCCTGATAACAACATCTGGGGGCAATGAGTGGTTAATGACTAAACGCTACAGTTTCAAGAGCAGGTTCAAGGCTGGTTGATCTGCGTTGAGTGGCTCACCCACAGACCCGCTGTGGCCTTTCATTGTCCTATCTGGGACACATGGCAATAAACTCTCTTGACTCTTAATCTACAAGCCTTGAGTCAGGGGTGTGAAGGAATAGGGTCATTGTAGACCATTGAATCAGACCCTCTGGCCCACTATGTCTATGTCAACCATCGTACCTATCAATACTGATCTCACCTGTCTTCATTAATTCCATGGCCCTCTGCCTCACTTGTCCACATAGCTGTCCAGATAGGTCTTCAGTTTTGTTACTGTTCCTACCTCCATCACCCCTTTAAACCCCCTCTCTCTAACTTTAAACATGCCCTCTAGTTTGAGACACCCCTATCCTGGAATGGAAACTCTGGCTATTTTGTCAATCTATGCTTCTCAATAATTTAATATGTCCATCATATCATTGATAGAAACATAGAAATTAGGTGCAGGAGTAGGCCATTCGGCCCTTCGAGCCTGCACCGCCATTCAATATGATCATGGCTGATCATCCAACTCAGTATCCCGTACCTGCCTTCTCTCCATACCCTCTGATCCCCTTAGCCACAAGGGCCACATCTAACTCCCTCTTAAATATAGCCAATGAACTGGCCTCAACTACCCTCTGTGGCAGAGAGTTCCAGAGACCCATCACTCTCTGTGTGAAAAAATTCCTTCTCATCTCGGTCCTAAAGGATTTCCCCCTTATCCTTAAGCTGTGACCCCTTGTCCTGGACCTCCCCAACATCGGGAACAATCTTCCTGCATCTAGCCTGTCCAACCCCTTAAGAATCTTGTAAGTTTCTATAAGATCCCCTCTCAATCTCCTAAATTCTAGAGAGTATAAACCGAGTCTATGCAGTCTTTGTTCATAAGACAGTCCTGACATCCCAGGAATCAGTCTGGTGAACCTTCGCTGCACTCCCTCTATGGCAATAATGTCCTTCCTCAAATTTGGAGACCAGAACTGTACGCAATACTCCAGGTGTGGCCTCACCAAGACCCTATACAACTGAAGTAGAACCTCCCTGCTCCTATACTCAAATCCTTTTCCTATGAAAGCTAACATACCATTGGCTTTCTTCACTGCCTGCTGTACCTGCATGCCTACTTTCAATGACTGGTGTACCATGACACCCAGGTCGCGCTGCATCTCCCCTTTTCCTAATCGGCCACCATTTAGATAGTAGTCGGTTTTCCTATTTTTGCCACCAAAGTGGATAACCTCACATTTATCCACATTATACTGCATCTGCCAAACATTTGCCCACTCACCCAGCCTATCCAAGTCACCTTGCATTCTCCTAGCATCCTCCTCACAGCTAACACTGCCACCCAGCTTAGTGTCATCCGCAAACTTGGAGATATTGCCTTCAATTCCCTCATCCAGATCATTAATGTATATTGTAAATAGCTGGGGTCCCAGCACTGAGCCTTGCGGTACCCCACTAGTCACTGCCTGCCATTGTGAAAACGACCCGTTTACTCCTACTCTTTGCTTCCTGTTTGCCAGCCAGTTCTCTATCCACATCAATACTGAAGCCCCAATGCCATATGCTTTAAGTTTATATACTAATCGCTTATGTGGGACCTTGTCGAAAGCCTTCTGGAAGTCCAGATACACCACATCCACTGGTTCTCCCCCATCCACGCTACTAGTTACATCCTCGAAAAATTCCATAAGATTCGTCAGACATGATTTACCTTACGTAAATCCATGCTGACTTTGTCCAGTGATTTCACCACTTTCCAAATGTGCTGCTATACCATCTTTAATAACTGACTCTAGCAGTTTCCCCACTACCGATGTTAGACTAACTGGTCTGTAATTCCCCGTTTTCTCTCTCCCCCCCCCTTCTTAAAAAGAGGGGTTACGTTTGCTACCCGCCAATCCTCAGGAACTACTCCAGAATCTAAAGAGTTTTGAAAGATTATCACTAATGCATCCACTATTTCCGGAGCTACTTCCTTAAGTACTCTGGGATGCAGCCTATCTGGCCCTGGGGATTTATCGGCCTTTAATCCATTCAATTTACCCAACACCACTTCCCGACTAACCTGGATTTCACTCAAGTACTCCTTTGACCTGCGGTCCCCCCCTATTTCCGGCAGATTATTTATGTCTTCCTTAGTGAATACGGAACCAAAGTAGTTATTCAATTGGTCCGCCATATCCTTGTTCCCCATGATCAACTCACCTGTTTCTGACTGCAAGGGACCTACATTTGTTTTAACTAATCTATTTCTCTTCACATATCTATAAAAACTTTTGCAGTCAGTTTTTATGTTCCCTGCCAGTTTTCTTTCATAATCTATTTTTCCTTTCCTAATCAAGCCCTTTGTCCTTCTCTGCTGGTCTCTGAATTTCTCCCAGTCCTCTGGTATGCTGCTTTTTCTGGCTACTTTGTACGCATCATCCTTTGCTTTGATACTATCCCTGATTTCCCTTGTTATCCACGGATGCACTACCTTCCCTGATCTATTCTTTTGCCAAATTGGGATGAACAATTTTTGTAGTTCATCCATGCAGTCTTTAAATGTCTTCCATTGCGTATCCACCGTCAACCCTTTTAGAATTGATTGCCAGTCAATCTTGGCCAATTCACGTCTCATACCCTCAAAGTTACCTTTCCTTAAGTTCAGAACCATTGTTTCTGAATTAACAATGTCACTCTCCATCCTAATGAAGAACTCAACCAATGGTCATTATGGTCACTCTTGCCCAAGGGGGCATGCACAATAAGACTGCTAACTAACCCTTCCTCATTACTCAATACCCAGTCTAAAATAGCCTGCTCTCTCGTTGGTTCCTCTACATGTTGATTTAGATAACTATCCCTCATACTTTCCAAAAAATCCTCTTCCTCAGCGCCCCTGCCAATTTGATTCACCCAATCTATATGTAGATTGAAGTCGCCCATTATAACTGTTTTGCCTTTGTCGCACGCATTTCTAATTTCCTGTTTTATACCATCCCCAACTTCACTACTACTGTTAGGTGGCCTGTACACAACTCCCACTAGCGTTTTCTGCCCCTTAGTGTTTCGCAGCTCTACCCATACCGATTCCACATGCTCCAAGCTAATGTCCTTCCTTTCCATTGCGTTAATCTCCTCTCTAACCAGCAACGCTACCCCACCTCCTTTTCCTTTCTCTCTATCCCTCCTGAATATTGAATATCCATGGATGTTCAGCTCCCAGCCTTGGTCACCCTGGAGCCATGTCTCCGTGATCCCAACTATATCATACTCATTAATAGCTATCTGATCATCCTATGATCAGATAGCTAATTGATCATCCTATGCTCCAGGGATAATGGAGCGAGCCTCTAATCTCTCTGTGTAACTCAAGCCCTCCAATCCAGGCAACATCCTTGTGAATTTTGTCTGCATTCTCTCTGGCAATCACATTTCCTATGGTGGTGACCAGAACTACACACGATACGGCAGGTGCCAACCAACGTGGCCTCCCATCTCTTCTGTTCAGTTTCCTAGCCACAGAGGCAAGCGTGCAAATTCCCTCTGTCTCTCTGTCCAACAACTGTCCACAGCCTTGTCATACACTGTGTATGTCTGTCCTGGTTTACCATCCCAAGAGCTATCACTTAGTTCTTGACCGAGTTAAATTTAATCTGAAGAGACAAGCGCATTCAGGTGCAGGAATCTGGAGCAACCAATTGTAGGAGGAACTCAGCAGGTCAATTGGCATCTGTGGAGGAAAAATATTGTCAATGTTCTGAGTTCCTGAGTGTCTGAAGAACTCAACCGAGACGTCATCTATTCCTTTTCTCCAGAGATGCTGCCTGATCCGCTGAGTTACTCCAGCTTTTTGTGTCTCAATTCCATCTGCCATTCCCTTTCCAACTTTTCCAGTTCTAGATCCTGTTGATAAATACTTTCATTGTCCACAATACCATCAATTTTGGTGTTGTCCTCAAACTTACTAACCATGTACCACCTATGTCCTCGTCCAAATCATTAATATACATGACAAACGTGGCCTAGTACTGATCCATGTGGCACATCACCCCAATCTGAATAACAGTCCTCCATTTCCACCTTCTGACTCACTCCTTCCAGAAAGCCAATTTTACATCCATTGACTACCTCACCATGGGTACGTGTTTAAACTGGCAAGCACTCGTCAACGGCTTTGCTAAAGTTCATGTAGACAATGCTCCCTGCCCTCATCACTCTCCTTGGTCACCTCTTTAAATAAAAAACAATCGAACTTGTGAGATACAATTTCCCACGCACAGTCATACTGACAATCCCTAATCAGTCATAGACATACAACGTAGTACCAGGCCTTTTGTCCATGCCAACCAAAACTCCATGTCTAAGCTGGTCCCATTTGCCCATATTTGGCCCTAGTTCTCAATCTTTCCTATCCTTGCCTTTCCCAAAGCAAATATGTTCTGTCCCTCAGTAACTTTCCTGTCACTGTAACTTTCCAACAGTAACTTTCCTGTTCACCGGTCCATTATTCCTGCTTAATCCAGCTGCCCTTCTTAAATATATATCTTAAACAAAGACACAATATTAGCTATCCTGCAGTCTTCTGGCACCTCAGTGTGGTTTGCAGAGATTTCTGCCATGGTCCTCCACAATTCCCTCCATCGTGCCCAACGATACACCCGGTAGAACCCCTCCATTTGCTGGATGATTGCAGCTCCAATAACCACATCCACCACCCTAAACATTTGGTCTCTCCTCCACTGGTGCACAATTGCTGCAGTGTCTCCTATGGCCAAATAACTGTGACGGACCATTCTAATCTCATTTTAACACTGGACAGCACAGTCTCTGCCGCTGCAGGGCAAATCAAGTTGAGTTTATGCACAACCTCAGTGTGGTACAAGTGCAATGAAAATCTTGCTTGAGCAGCATTACAGGCACATAGTAGGTATGTTATAAAACTTACCTTTAGCGGCACTGCAGTTCTGTCACTGGCCGTGTACAACGACTTTTGGCGCCTTTGAGAGGGGGGCGGGTTTAAAATGCAATTTTTCTTCAGATTATGCAAATCAATTTTGAACAGGCTTTTTAGTTGCTGAAGAAAAATCGCTTTGACTGCCGTTTTATTTAGTTTATTAAAATTACCGCTGGAAAAATTAAAAGCAGGAGTAAATTAAAAATCATCTAATGCCGTCAACGCCGACATCGGGACGGATCTTATGTAGGGGATAAAAGAAGGTACTCAGCGTATTTTTTCATATAAACTTGCTTCTTAGGAAGCCTTTAATTAAAATTTCATGTTGCGAAAAGGTGACTTAAAAAATATACGAACCGGCAGTATTTTTTCCTGCCGACATGGGGGTTAAATTCACCACAAACCGCAACGTTCCAATCCATCGCGTTCCATAAAAACCCACTCGCAAGTTGATTTAAATGGCCATTAATTTACGGGAATTAAACACTAAATTCCTTCCATTTGGCCTATAAATTTATGACAATGAGATTTAAAAATCATGTTATATTGTGAATTCTTGTGTAAATATAATTTGGACACTTAAGGGCCTGTCACACTAGCGCGCGATTAGACGCGACAAGCGCGACCTACCGTGGTCGCTTTAGTCGTCCGGCCTCGCGTGACCCTGTCCCACTGCGATCGCCGGAGTCTCGTGGAGTTGCGCGGACTCGTGTGTAGCTGGTGTCGACATCGCGCGTAGTGTCCAAAAACCGACACTGCTTAAAAATTACGCGCGGCAAAATCCTGTCGCGCGGAACGTGATGACGTTCTGACGTTGTGCGTCTTCAGCGTGGCGTTGCGTGATGACGTCACTGCCCGACGTCGTGCAACGCGCATGCTCATGCGCATCGTCACGTGATGAAAAATAACGTCCTTCCTTCGGACGTCGCGCGTGTAATCGCGCGCTAGTGTGACAGGCCCTTCACTCGCACCGGGATCGCCTGACCCCCACGCGACCCCCGCGTCCGAATTTGTCGCGCTTATCGCGTCTAATCGCGCGCTAGTGTGACAGGCCCTTTATGCTTTTAAAAAATGTTAATCTTTTCATAAGAAATGGATAGATGTTTAGATCTAGTAATTGAAGTTTGTAATTAGCTACAATTTGGTAACTAACTAATTATATGCTTTAATTTCAGGTCAACCAAGTAAGATTGTTTCATATTTGTTTCAGAATGCTTCAATCTATAATAACTGAAATTTTATTCAGTTCTCTTAATTTTTAAGAAAGTTATGGGCTTTTGACTGTCCTTGATCACAGCTTTTGTGTTAAGTCAATGGAAAAGCAATAGGGAACAAGATGCTAATTTCTGAGTATGAAAATGGCCTTAACTTATTTAATAGTGAAGATATGAAAGTGAATTAGGTGTCAAATTTAACTTCTTTTTATGCTTTATCTGATGGGATAAATTGCAGACTTGATTTTTTAAATCTCAAAATTTTGTAACATTGCTACACATAGACTCAGACATTACACAAAACGTAATCTTCAAAAGAATTCTGTAAGTCAGTAAACAGAAATGTCTAAAAATACGTCCATGCAGGTGCATGAGGTGGTCGATGGTTCTGTGGCTGAAGTTGGATTAGGGTTGTGCAGGTTGGTTCAAGAGCCTGATGGTTATAGGCGAGTGAGTAGCTGTTCCTGCAGCCTGTTGTGTGGGACTTCATGCTTGTATACCTCTTGCCCGATGGTAGCATCAAGAATACAGCATGGGCTAGATGATGGGAAACCTTGATGATGATAAATGCTGCCTTGTTGTGGCCGAGACTCCTTCTCTGACCTCTGTACCCGTGTGTGTTTTTGGTCAGTGGGCAGCTCTGATGGGTTAGACCTCCCTTCTGTCCTTTGGGTGCACAGCCTCTGTGGACCCGTCAATAAGGTGCTGACAAAGTGCAGAACCCACAGATTTTCCTGTCTTTTTAGATGAGTGGTGGTGGTCCAGGCTAACATGGACGCCTATCCTGCATCATTTTGGAGAAGATGGGAGCTCTCCCTGGTGTTGTGAGAATGTGAGTGAAATCAGTAGTGGCCACAGTTCTCCTCGGGTCTGAAGAAGGGTCTTGACCCAAAACGTCATCCAGTCCATCTCTCCAGAGATGCTGCCTGTCCCGCTGAGTTACTCCAGCATTTTGTGTCGTATGAACTATTTAGTAAAGTCTTTTTCCTCCAAACCAGTTTGCTGCAATGGTACCCATATCCCGTGATACTCTTAACACCCTGGTCAATGTATGTCACTTCTCCGGGCACACTACCTGGTCCTTCATCACAGTGGTGGGAGTTTACAGTGGGCAACTGGTTACTTCGGCGATACACTTTCTGAACACTTCTGTCCGTTTGTGCAGTGCCCGATGGTGTCCTGAGCTGTTGAGGGGCTAGAGACGTCTTTGTGGTCCTGCCGTTGAAGATCGGTCCTGGGAGGTGGGTGTCCTGAGTCCTTCGGAACAGACTTGAAAAGATGGGTTTTTTGTGGTGGCGCTAGGAGGTCAGTTAAAAGGTTTGAAGCCCTGTCGCCTGAAATGTATGCACTGAAATCTCAAAGGCAAATTAAAATCTTTCAGCCTTGGCACAGTGCAGTCCAGGAGAGGCACAGAATATTTTCCTGCTCTATGCTGCGCTCTGACATCTCAGAGAATGTTCCTTCTCCATACAAGGGCAAGCTGTGCTACTTCCGTGCAAACATTGGTTTTATTGGCATGATTCACTGAGTAATGACTCTGCTCCAAACTATGCTTTGTAGTGTTTGTAAACCAGACTCTACTAAATACAACGACCACCTTGTGTCTGTCCCCTCCATCAACCTGCCACGCATGCCACGGAGTACACCCTTCACAACTCTCGCTGACATCCATGCGGCATCATTTCATCTTGTTCTTCTCTCCCCAGGTGGGACCCCGCACTTCTGGGCTTGTTCGCTTTTTGGCTCTTTCTTTCTTTCATGCTTTTTCTTTCTCGTGCTCTCCGTCTTTATCTCTTTTTTTTTCTCTTCTCTTTCTCTGTCCCTTGCTTTGTCCCTCTAGCTTTGTCCCTCTAGCTTTGTCCCTCTTGCTTTGTCCCTCTAGCTTTGTCCCTCTAGCTTTGTCCCTCTAGCTTTGTCCCTCTAGCTTTGTCCCTCTAGCTTTGTCCCTCTAGCTTTGTCCCTCTAGCTTTGTCCCTCTTGCTTTGTCCCTCTAGCTTTGTCCCTCTTGCTTTGTCCCTCTTGCTTTGTCCCTCTAGCTTTGTCCCTCTAGCTTTGTCCCTCTAGCTTTGTCCCTCTAGCTTTGTCCCTCTTGCTTTGTCCCTCTTGCTTTGTCCCTCTAGCTTTGTCCCTCTTGCTTTGTCCCTCTAGCTTTGTCCCTCTTGCTTTGTCCCTCTTGCTTTGTCCCTCTTGCTTTGTCCCTCTAGCTTTGTCCCTCTAGCTTTGTCCCTCTAGCTTTGTCCCTCTAGCTTTGTCCCTCTAGCTTTGTCCCTCTAGCTTTGTCCCTCTAGCTTTGTCCCTCTAGCTTTGTCCCTCTAGCTTTGTCCCTCTAGCTTTGTCCCTCTAGCTTTGTCCCTCTAGCTTTGTCCCTCTAGCTTTGTCCCTCTAGCTTTGTCCCTCTAGCTTTGTCCCTCTAGCTTTGTCCCTCTAGCTTTGTCCCTCTAGCTTTGTCCCTCTAGCTTTGTCCCTCTAGCTTTGTCCCTCTAGCTTTGTCCCTCTAGCTTTGTCCCTCTAGCTTTGTCCCTCTAGCTTTGTCCCTCTAGCTTTGTCCCTCTAGCTTTGTCCCTCTAGCTTTGTCCCTCTAGCTTTGTCCCTCTAGCTTTGTCCCTCTAGCTTTGTCCCTCTAGCTTTGTCCCTCTAGCTTTGTCCCTCTAGCTTTGTCCCTCTAGCTTTGTCCCTCTAGCTTTGTCCCTCTAGCTTTGTCCCTCTAGCTTTGTCCCTCTAGCTTTGTCCCTCTAGCTTTGTCCCTCTAGCTTTGTCCCTCTAGCTTTGTCCCTCTAGCTTTGTCCCTCTAGCTTTGTCCCTCTAGCTTTGTCCCTCTAGCTTTGTCCCTCTAGCTTTGTCCCTCTAGCTTTGTCCCTCTAGCTTTGTCCCTCTAGCTTTGTCCCTCTAGCTTTGTCCCTCTAGCTTTGTCCCTCTAGCTTTGTCCCTCTAGCTTTGTCCCTCTAGCTTTGTCCCTCTAGCTTTGTCCCTCTAGCTTTGTCCCTCTAGCTTTGTCCCTCTAGCTTTGTCCCTCTAGCTTTGTCCCTCTAGCTTTGTCCCTCTAGCTTTGTCCCTCTAGCTTTGTCCCTCTAGCTTTGTCCCTCTAGCTTTGTCCCTCTAGCTTTGTCCCTCTAGCTTTGTCCCTCTAGCTTTGTCCCTCTAGCTTTGTCCCTCTAGCTTTGTCCCTCTAGCTTTGTCCCTCTAGCTTTGTCCCTCTAGCTTTGTCCCTCTAGCTTTGTCCCTCTAGCTTTGTCCCTCTAGCTTTGTCCCTCTAGCTTTGTCCCTCTAGCTTTGTCCCTCTAGCTTTGTCCCTCTAGCTTTGTCCCTCTAGCTTTGTCCCTCTAGCTTTGTCCCTCTAGCTTTGTCCCTCTAGCTTTGTCCCTCTAGCTTTGTCCCTCTAGCTTTGTCCCTCTAGCTTTGTCCCTCTAGCTTTGTCCCTCTAGCTTTGTCCCTCTAGCTTTGTCCCTCTAGCTTTGTCCCTCTAGCTTTGTCCCTCTAGCTTTGTCCCTCTAGCTTTGTCCCTCTAGCTTTGTCCCTCTAGCTTTGTCCCTCTAGCTTTGTCCCTCTAGCTTTGTCCCTCTAGCTTTGTCCCTCTAGCTTTGTCCCTCTAGCTTTGTCCCTCTAGCTTTGTCCCTCTAGCTTTGTCCCTCTAGCTTTGTCCCTCTAGCTTTGTCCCTCTAGCTTTGTCCCTCTAGCTTTGTCCCTCTAGCTTTGTCCCTCTAGCTTTGTCCCTCTAGCTTTGTCCCTCTAGCTTTGTCCCTCTAGCTTTGTCCCTCTAGCTTTGTCCCTCTAGCTTTGTCCCTCTAGCTTTGTCCCTCTAGCTTTGTCCCTCTAGCTTTGTCCCTCTAGCTTTGTCCCTCTAGCTTTGTCCCTCTTGCTTTGTCCCTCTTGCTTTGTCCCTCTAGCTTTGTCCCTCTAGCTTTGTCCCTCTAGCTTTGTCCCTCTAGCTTTGTCCCTCTAGCTTTGTCCCTCTAGCTTTGTCCCTCTAGCTTTGTCCCTCTAGCTTTGTCCCTCTAGCTTTGTCCCTCTAGCTTTGTCCCTCTAGCTTTGTCCCTCTAGCTTTGTCCCTCTAGCTTTGTCCCTCTAGCTTTGTCCCTCTAGCTTTGTCCCTCTAGCTTTGTCCCTCTAGCTTTGTCCCTCTAGCTTTGTCCCTCTAGCTTTGTCCCTCTAGCTTTGTCCCTCTAGCTTTGTCCCTCTAGCTTTGTCCCTCTAGCTTTGTCCCTCTAGCTTTGTCCCTCTAGCTTTGTCCCTCTAGCTTTGTCCCTCTAGCTTTGTCCCTCTAGCTTTGTCCCTCTAGCTTTGTCCCTCTAGCTTTGTCCCTCTAGCTTTGTCCCTCTAGCTTTGTCCCTCTAGCTTTGTCCCTCTAGCTTTGTCCCTCTAGCTTTGTCCCTCTAGCTTTGTCCCTCTTGCTTTGTCCCTCTTGCTTTGTCCCTCTTGCTTTGTCCCTCTTGCTTTGTCCCTCTAGCTTTGTCCCTCTAGCTTTGTCCCTCTAGCTTTGTCCCTCTAGCTTTGTCCCTCTAGCTTTGTCCCTCTAGCTTTGTCCCTCTAGCTTTGTCCCTCTAGCTTTGTCCCTCTAGCTTTGTCCCTCTAGCTTTGTCCCTCTAGCTTTGTCCCTCTAGCTTTGTCCCTCTAGCTTTGTCCCTCTAGCTTTGTCCCTCTAGCTTTGTCCCTCTAGCTTTGTCCCTCTAGCTTTGTCCCTCTTGCTTTGTCCCTCTAGCTTTGTCCCTCTAGCTTTGTCCCTCTAGCTTTGTCCCTCTAGCTTTGTCCCTCTAGCTTTGTCCCTCTAGCTTTGTCCCTCTAGCTTTGTCCCTCTAGCTTTGTCCCTCTAGCTTTGTCCCTCTTGCTTTGTCCCTCTAGCTTTGTCCCTCTAGCTTTGTCCCTCTAGCTTTGTCCCTCTAGCTTTGTCCCTCTAGCTTTGTCCCTCTAGCTTTGTCCCTCTAGCTTTGTCCCTCTAGCTTTGTCCCTCTAGCTTTGTCCCTCTAGCTTTGTCCCTCTAGCTTTGTCCCTCTAGCTTTGTCCCTCTAGCTTTGTCCCTCTAGCTTTGTCCCTCTAGCTTTGTCCCTCTAGCTTTGTCCCTCTCTTGCTTTATCTCTCACATTTTCTTTCTCCACCTCTCTTCTCACACACTTTCTCTCCATCTCTTCCTTTTCTTTCCTTTCTTGCTCTCGCTCACTCTCACTCTCGCTCTCTCTCTCCCTCTCTCGCCTTTTCTCTTTCTCTCACACTCTTCTTTTTCTCGGGTTACACAAAGCTGGAGAAACTCAGCGGGTGCAGCAGCATCTAAGGAGCGAAGGAGATGGGCGACGTTTCGGGTCGAGACCCTTCTTCAGACTATTCTTTTTCTTGCTATTTCTCATCTCTCGCACACCTTTCTTTTACTCTCACGTGCTTTCTCTCGCACATTCTCACACTCTCTGCCCCCGAGGTAACTTGTCCACAGTTGACAGCCTGTTTGACATTGGGGGGAAACACAAATGCAGGAGTAACTCAGCAGGTCAGGCAGCATCTCAGGAGAACAAGGATAGGGGATGTTTCGGGTGGGGATCCTTCTTCAGACAGATTGTGGTCGGGGGGAAGAATGCTGGAAGAGAAGAGAGGCAGGACAAAGAATGGTAGGTAATAGGTGGACAGAAGCTTTGGGGGTTTTAATATGCAGATGTGTAGAAAAAATGGTCAGCGACCGTGCGATCTAGCGGCCCCTGGTGGGCCGGATATTGCTTCATGTTGAGAGAAGTGCCACAGCCCTGGAGATTGCTACTTCTCCGACTGCTTCTTCCTGGCATTTGCTGTGAAGAAGAAGGTTCTTTTTGCATTGGGGCTTCCAAATGGGTATCCCTCTCTTAAGATTTGGTTAAAGCTCATGTGTGTTGAGTCTGTGTCTAGAGTTTAGAGATGTAGCGCGGAAACAGGCCCTTTGGCCCAACGAGTATGCACCAACCAACAATCACCCCGTACACTGAATGAGGACAATTTTTGCCAATTAACGTACTAACTTGAACGTATTTGGAATGTGGGAGGAAACCAGAGAAAACCAAGCAGTTACGGGGAGAACGTACAAACTCCGTACAGACAGTTCTCATGGTCAGGATCGAACCCAGATCTGTGGCGCTGTAAGACAGCGACTACTGCTGCACCACTGTGCCGCCCCTGTGGAAACAGTGTCTGAACCTTGAAGGCAGAGGTGGATTGGTGATTAGGTTTCTGGAGGTGAGGAGGAATGGGCACAGGATCTTGAATGGTGGGGGTGGCCTTGGCAGCTTACAACATGCCCGTGACTCTGGGTTTCCCTACTTCCCTCCCTCCTGATGATGGAGTTTGCCTCGGTGGTGAAGGAGTTAATATCAGGAGGTGGCTGGGTTTCTTGTGCCAGTTGTTTCAGAGCACAGTTGTTGAGCTCTCTGGTATTGAGCACGTTACTGTCAGATGTTGCGGAGAGGGGGGGGGGGGGTGTCGCTCTTCGCACATCAGGCCTCTTACCCCCTTAACCCCCCACCCCACCCCCATCAGCTGCTTTTCATCCACCGTCCCTCCCCCACTCCACCCTCTGCCATTTCACAACAGCAGACCGTAGTCGAACAAAGAACACTTTCCTTTGTCACACCAAGCAATTTGTTCCTGGAATTATTTTTAATGCTGAGGAACTCGAGGAGGTGTGGTGCTTAAACACTTGGTGAAGCGATGAGTTGATACCAAGAGCTTGAACTTGCTGACTAAACCTGGAGGATTGGGCAATAGCAGAGGCAAGCATTGTGGAGAGGATTTGTTTAGACTCCAGGGACAAGCTCCCTGTCCCAGTGGGTTTGGTGCTTTTATCTACTTGGTGCAATCCTCAGGAGAGAGCGAAGGGATCTTCTCTGAACCTCCGGGCTTGTGAGCTGAAGTGAGTGTTTTGGTGGGTCAGGTTGAAGGGTGATGACTGGGAATCGCAGCAACCCAGTGATGTCCCATTCACCTTTCACACAATCCGGCCTCCGGCCCTCTTGGTGTTGCTATCTCTCATCTTCTCTTCCCTCCCTCTGCCCCCACCCTGTGCCCAGACCAGGAATCCATGAAGGCTCATGCCTGCTCTCAACAAAGTTGGTGTCCTGTGCGGTCTTAATCCATTTCACAGCCCCCTTAATTCAACAAACCTTTGCTCAGGCCCCCTCCTGTTCCATAGTTTGTGCCATTTTTACAACTCTACCTCTCATCGTGTTTCCTGCATGGAATTTAACCCGTGGCCTTTTGCAGCATTGATTTTCACCAGCCTGCCTCGACCTCCATGTCCATCACTACCCTCAGGTCCACCAGCTCCAAGTGTGCAAGTTGTGCCCTGTACACTCATGACATGAAGCGGACCGGACTAGGAGAGGCCGTCTCCTGCTTTTGACCGCTGAGAAAATTCTCCACTCCGGAAAACCTTTACTTTGGTCATGATGCCGGTTCTCGATCTGAAATGTCGACGACTTCTTTTCTCCCGCAGACGCTGCTTGACCCACTGAGTTCCTGCAGCAGCTTGTTTTAGAATAGTACAGGACAGGGAAAAGCCCTTCAACTCACGATGTTGGTGCTGAACAATTTAAACTGAGCTCATCTGCTGCCTGCACATGATCCATATCCCTCCATTCCCTGCATGTTCATGTGTCATAGAATGATCCAAGATGGAAACAAACCCTCCAGCCAATCTCTCTAATTTTCTTTATTCTCTCTCCCCAAAAAGCTATGCCCAACAGTATTTGCCATTTCTAACCTGGGAGAAAGACTGTCTCCCTTGTCTATGCATCTCATACTCAATGACGCTCCAGAGAAAACTATCCAAGTTTGTCCAACGTCTCTGTGTAGTTAATAGCCTCGAATCCAGGCAACATCCTGGGAACCTCTTCTGTACCCTGCCCTGATATTAGCAGTGTAGCCGCGAGTCTGTGCAGAGGAAGACTTCACAAATGTTTGTGGAACCGCAAAGACTGAGGGGTGTCGGAAGGAACTGCAGATGCTTGACATAAAATGCTGGAGTAAGTCAGCGGGACAGGCAGCATCGCTGGCGCGAAGGAATGGATGGCGTTTCGGGTCAAAACCCTCCTCAGTCATTCCCACTGGGCAGACTGGAATCATTCCCACTGTGAGGATGCTGCCCAACCTGGAAACCCAGTGCAGTCAGCCTGCACGGGGACCCCACGACCTAAAATCAGCCACGTAGAACCTCCTGGAACCAGAGACTGAGGGGTGTAGGAAGGAACTGCAGAATCTAGACACCAAAAGCTGGAGTAAATCAGCGGGACAGGCAACATCTCTGGAGAGAAGGAATGGGTGACGTTTTGGGTTCAGACCCTTCCTCAGACTGGTTCGTGATAGGGGAAACGAGAGATATAGACGATGATGGAGATCGATAAAGAACAATGAATAAAAGATATGCAAAAGGGTAATGATGATAAAGGACACAGGCCATTGAGGGGGTCAGGAGGGAACTGCCTGGCGATGGAGCGTGGTGGCTGGGGTGAGCCACAGAAGGCAGCTTGCAGCGATTCTCTTTACTCTTCAAACTACGGTCACCCAAGTGGTAAGAGCTTCTGTTTGCAGCAGTAACAGAGCGGCTGTTTGTATGCAGTGCTTCCTGTCTGTTGTCACAGTACCGTGGTGGTATTTTGATTGCAGTTGTTGTATTTATTCGGACAGCTGCCTTGCACCTGTTGGGGTCAAATTCCTTTTGTCACCTCAGTTGGGGAGCGAGCCCTGACAGGCGGTGGTTTGGGCAGCAGAGCCTGTTGCAGCTTTGTGACTAACTTGTAACTGAGTTGTACAAAAACACACAGTTTGGCCCACCCCATCAAAGCCGACCATCTCTCCTGTCCTTTCTAATCTCACGTCTGCACTAATTTCATGCCCCTCTTTGCCCTGCTGATTGAAGTACCTCTCTAGATGCCCCTGCCTTCCCCACCTCCTCTGGCAGCTCATTCTAAATGCCACTTGTGTGAAAGATTTACTCTTTAGATCTTTATGTTGGTTGAGGCAGGTATAATAACAGCATGGTGGCGCAGCTGGTAGAGCTGTTGCCACATCATGCCAATGACCCAGTTCAATCCCACCCTGGGAGCTGTCTGTACGGAGTTTGCACGTTTTCACTGTGACTGCATGGGTTTCATGCAGGTGTTGCGGTTTCCTCTCACAGCCCAAAGATGTGTGGGTTGGTAGGTTGATTGGCATCTGTAAATTGCCCCTAAGTGTGTTGGGAGTGGATGGGCAAGTTGGATAACGTTGCTGAGAAGGGTCTCGACCTGAAACGTCGCCTATCTCCTTCGTTCCTTAGATGCTGCTGCACCCGCTGAGTTTCTCCAGCTTTTTGTGTAACCTTGGATAACGTTGAACTGGTGATCGATGGTCATCGTGAATGCGGGGGGACAAAGGGCCTGTTTCTGTGCTGAATTACTAAAAACTAAACTAAACATTCAAGGGGCATTTGGGCAGGTACATGGATAGGAAAGGATTAGAGGGATGTGGGTCAGCCGTGAATAAGTGGGGCTAGCTTAGACGAGGTCGAGTCGGGCTGAATGCAACTTCTAAAGACTTAACCACTTCAACAGATGCATGTAGAAAGCATACTCTTTGACTGCATCGTAGCTTGCTTTGGGAAATGCAATGCAAGAAATTGCAAAGTTGTGAATGTAGCTCAGAAGATCACACAGACCGGCCTCTCCATCTATACATCATGCTGTCTCAGGAATGCAGCCAATATTATCAAGGACTTTTTCACCCCAGTCA
Source organism: Raja brachyura (assembly GCA_963514005.1). The sequence goes on from OY740785.1 coordinate 11,053,491, forward strand.
CTCTCACTTCTCCCACTCTCATGTTTGGCAGACGATAGAAAAGCTTGGCCACAGATACGACGAGATTTAGGATCAGCTTCTACCCATTATTGGTCAAAAGCTTATTAAAACTTTTCATTATACTTTGGCTCATGTGACAATAAACCTACTGAATGGTCGTCCCGTAAGCTAAGGTGTAGTTGCAATCTTCCAACCTACCTCATTGCAGATGGTGTTCTTTTTCCTCTGTAATTGCAGCAGTGTTGTTTGTAAAGCTGTATTATGTTTTTATCTTGGAACAGCATATTGTTGGTGGTCCACGCTAGGGGGTCTGGTGTGGTTGGGGTTAATACTCTTCCCTGCTCCCAGGAAGGTCTGGTCAAGGCTAATTCCCTGCTCTCTCTCCACCCACCTCTCTCCCCAGGACGGCCTGAAGCCGACCACCTTCACGGTAGCCAACGTGCCCGGCTCGACTTGCGTGAACCAGTCGGCCTCCAACACCTCGACCAACCTGCAGGTGAGCAGCGGCCACAGCTTCCCCATCACCAACTACCTGGCCCCCGTCACCGCCATCAACAGCAACGGCAGCGTCTTCAAGCCCGGCACCGCCGGCAACCCTGGCAGCATGGTGCAGATCCCCAGCGGCTTCACCCTCATGTCAGGTACGTGCCAACGGGCGGGGGTACGGTGAGTGGGCGAGGGGTAGTGTGAGAGTACGGTGAGTGGGCGAGGGGTAGTGTGAGAGTACAGTGAGTGGGCGAGGGGTAGTGTGAGTGTATGGTGAGTGTACGGTGGTGCTGGGGATCAGTGTGTGTATATTCATGCTCGGGGGTGAGGGTTAGTACAATAGTGCTGGGGAGGGGTGCAAGGGGGAAGGAGCTGGTTGGTGCTGGGTATGGAGAGTGGGTTGGTGGAGTGGGTCGTGGGTGGAGGGGTCAGGGGTGATGTTTATTTGCGGGACAACCACGCAAGGGGACTGAGCGTGGAGTAGTGTGCTCGCTGTGACTGGTACGGCCATGGTGGAGAAGGTCCCTTCGATAGTGTGAGCTGGCGATGCAGGTGGGCCGGGCCAGAGCCAGGACAACCCCTGGGGTGGGAGACTGCCCTTTCACCCTGGTTCCGTATTGCTGGGTCACTCTAGGCCGCAGTGCTGCTCTCGGTGCAACTAAGCTGGAGAGCAGGCCCTCGTTTGACACGGTCTGAATTTGATGCCAAGGACTGGACTGGGAGTGACTGTCATGCTCCCTCTCTGAGTGGCCTGTAATCGCAATCACTCCCCCAGGCTCAGCGTGGCACGAAGGCCAAGGGTGAGCTAATGATGCAAGGGCAGGTGAGAGAGAGCTCCCTGCTCCCGGTCGATCGGTTCACTGGTTCTGGGAGATTGATTTTAGGTTGTGGGGTCCCCGTGCAGGCTGACTGCATCCTCACAGTGGGAATGATTCCAGTCTGCCCTGTGGGAATGACTGAGAAGGGTCTTGGCCCGAAACGTCACCCATTCCTTCTCTCCAGCGATGCTGCCTGTTCCGTTGACTTACTCCAGCATTTTATGTCTAGAATCTGCAGTTCCTTCCAACACCCCTTGGTCTCTGCGGCTCAACCAGCCCCACAAACGTATGTGGAGCCTTCCTCTGCACAGACTGGCGGCTGCACTTCTTGTATCAGGGCAGGTTCCCAGGATGTTGCCTGGATTTGAGGCTATTAACTACACAGAGAGGTTGTCAGAGTATGAGAGGCCTAGACAAGGTAGATAGACATCTTACAGGGTGGGAATGGTTGAGTGGGAACGGTGCCAGCTGAGCTGGGCAAGTGGCACAGTGAGCCTGATGCGGGGGAGGGTGGGAAAGGTTGTCTCACGCCCGCTCTCTCCAAGGGATGGGAACGGGCCGCGGCCATTCACTCAACCATGTCCCCACTGCGGTAAGATGGTGGTGGTCCTCACCTGGTCCCAGGGTGCCCTCTGCCCCCCCCCCCCCCCCCCCCCCCCCCCCCCCGGTCAGAGTACCCTGGCCCCAGGGTGGAGGATTCACTTCCTCGGGGTGACTGGGGAAGGTGGGACGGATGAGGAAAATGCCAAAGACCACCTCTGCACCAGTCACCGAGGGGGAGAGAGTGACGCCTCCGACCCACCGTCTCTGCTGTGCCCAGAGTTAGCACAGATCCGATGGGCCGAATGGCAGCTCCTGGTGTGTCTGTGATACCATGTGGCCAGCAGCGTAGTGGCGGTGAGAGTCCGCAGGGCTTTGCCAGTGTCCATTTGGGGTGTTGGAGTCTCGGTACGTTTTAGTGGTGAAGGAGCGACAGCCTTCTCTCCCCACCCCCCTCCCTCCCCGGCATGAGCGCCCACCCCCCCCCCCACCACCGCTCGGTTGACTGTCTGTTTTGTCCCCAACAGGCACTTCGCTGCCAGGGACACCCTCCATCCCCCTCGGCCCATTGCAGTCACACTCGCTCACCATCCAGGGGCAGCAGGGGCAGGTGATGGGCGGCCAGTCGCAGCAGGCACAGCAGACCGTCTTCCGCTTCCCTGCCTCCGCCACCGGCCAGATCGTCTCCATTGCAGGCGAGTGTTGTTCCCACAAGGGTAGCCGTCAGCCGAGGGGGAGAGAACAGTGGGGGAGGCTGGGGGTGGGGGGGGGGCGGGGTGGGGTGGGAAGCAGTGACGGGTGTCCCGACCACTGTCCCAGCACTGGGTCGCCTGCTGGTTCTGGGCCCCGGTCCATGGAAACGGTGGCTGCACTGAATCCTAGACTGTAAATCCAAACCTTGCCATGGGCCCAGCCCCTGTAAATGTGGGCCCAGGTGCCGGGTACAGGCAGAGTGCGGATACAGGCGCAGGACGTAGAGTATCGATCGGTACTGGCGTAGGGTTAAAGCGCAGGCACAATGTGTACAGTGTGGGTGCAGAACAGGTGCAGGCAATATAGACAATAGGTGCAGGAGTAGGCCATTCGGCCCTTCGAGCCAGCACCGCCATTCAATGTGATCATGGCTGATCATTCCCAATCAGTACCCCGTTCCTGTCTTCTCCCCATATCCCCTGACTCCGCTATTTTTAAGAGCCCTATCTAGCTCTCTCTTGAGAGCATCCAGATAACCTGCCTCCGCTGCCCTCTGAGGCAGAGAATTCCACAGACTCACCACTCTCTGTGGAATTCCTCCTCTCCGTTCTAAATGGCTTGCTCCGTATTCGTAAACTGTGGCCCCTGGTTCTGGCCTCCCCCAAGATTGGGAACATGTTTCCTGCCTCTAGCGTGTACAAGCCCTTAACAATCTTATATGTTTCAATGAGATTCCCTCTCATCCTTCTAAACTCCAAAGTGTACAAGCCCAGCTGCTCCATTCTCTCAGCGTATGACAGTCCCGCCATCCCGGGAATTATCATTGTGAACATACGCTGCACTCCCTCAATAGCAAGAATGTCCTTCCTCAAATTAGGGGACCAGAACTGCACACAATACTCCAGGTGTGGTCTCACTAGGGCCCTATACAACTGCAGAAGGACCTCTTTGCTCCTATATTCGATTTAGGCAAGCGCAGGACATCTGTGCACTGTGCTGTCGGTGTGGGGCTGCACATCGCTGCCGGGCGTTTTTGCTGGGGGTGGGTAGCAGGTGGAGGAGAGGGCAGGGGAGTGACATGTGTGTCTGTCCAGGTGGGGGCATTGCGCAGCAGGTACCGCTACAGACCATCCAGCTGCACCAGACGCCGGCGCAGGTCAGCGTGCATCAATCCTCGCAGCACACCGCAACCCTCAGCGACAGCAGCACCGACATCTCGCAGACCTCCACCAGCGCAACCAGTAAGGACGCTCTACCCAGGACCCCTCCCTCAGCTATCACCACCCCGCCATCCCTCCTGCTCTCCCCCACAATCCCTCTCACACTTTCCTCCCAGCACTCTCCCCCACCCCCTCCTTCACTCTTTCTCCCCCCCCCCCACCCCCATCTCCACTCTCCCCCCTCACCCCGCTTCCCTTCCCTCCCCCTCCCTCCTCCCTGTGAGTAGGTACATGAGTGCCTAAGCAGGGACAGTGGGTGGGAGGGAGGGCTGTTGCTGTGTGCTGATCCTGGTCTGTCTGCTCTCTCCCGCTGCAGTGACACTGCCCGCCACCATCGTGACCTCATCGGCCCCCTCGTCCATGGCCAGCCACGTGATGTACCCCAGCCCGCATGGAACTGTGATGTACACCACCTCCAGCCCCGGCCTGTCCGACGGCCTCGCGGTGCTCAATGCCTTCTCACAGCCGTCCTCAGCGATGCAGGTGTCACACGGCCAGATGCACGAGCAGGGTAAGGTGACCCCAGGGGTCAGAGGCTCCCACGCCCCAGCTCCGGTATGGAGAGCCGCAGGCTGGGGGCGCAGTTCCTTCCTTGTGATGCCTTTGCCTCTGCTGCCATTTTAGTTTCAAATATTACCGCAGTAGATTGTCTGTTTATTATTTTTAAAGCATTAATCGCTGACAGAACTAGCATTTATTGCCCGTCATTAACTGGAGCAGGTGGGCGTGAGCTGCTGCCCGCTGGAGATGGAGCTCCAAGATTTACACCCAGTGACAGTGGCATATTTCTCAATGGGAAAGTCCGTAACCTCCGTCCCTGTTTCCTTACAGGATAAAGGGATGGCCTTTCAGCGCCTCAGGTTAACGCTGACACACACAGCAACCCCATCCCCGCACCTGTTCTTCGCACATTCTCATTAACTCCCCCACATTCTACCCCTCGCCTACACACTAGGGAGAATTTACAGCTGCTAATTAACCCACCGACCTGCACGTCTTTGGGATGTGGGGGGAAACAGGGAGGCCGTGCAAACTACACACAGACAACGCCAGAGGTCAGAAACTGGGACGCTAACACTGAGGCAGTGGCTCCATCAGCTGTCTACGTCACCGTGGAGATAGTGGTGTTCCCAGGATTGAAGTCAAGATGTAATGGAGGAAAGGATGCCCACTGCTCGCTGTTAACCACTTGATGCACTTTTACCTGCCGATGCACAGGTGGTCTGACAGAAGGTGAAAGGTCAGCCCATGCACAGGACAAAAGGTGAAAGGTCAGACCCATGTGCGGGACGTCAAGTTGAAGGTGAAAGGTCAGACCCATACACAAGATGTCAGGCAGAATGTGCACAGGATCTCAGGAAGTAGATGAAAGGTCAGACATGCACAGAATATGAAAGATGAAAGGACATCTGACAGAAGGTGAAAGGTCAGGCATAGGATACCATCTCTGTTGAACAAGTGAAGACATGAGAGCAGACGGTGGTTCCTGTTGACTGATCTTGGACAGCCTGGATCTTGTGAACAATGGTAATGGAGAATATTCAAGAAAGATATCAGGAAATATTACTTGTTCTGGATCTGCCAGTGACCTGCTGCCTTTCAGCATTGGGTGGGAACAAAGCACTTTAGTTTAGTCGAGAGATACAGCGCAGAATCAGGCCCTTCGCCCCACCGTGTCCAGACCAACCAGCGATCCCCGTTCACACTAGCACTGTCCTACGCACACTAGGGACAATTAATCTACAAGCCTGTATTGGAATGTGGGAGGAAACCTGAGATCCCGGAGAACACCCATGCTGGTCATAGGGAGAACGTACAAACTCCGTACAAACAGTTACTGTAGTCAAGATCGAACCCGCGTCTCTGGCGCTGTGAGGCAGCAACTCTACCACCCGTGTTATAGTTGCTCGTTGATGGGAAGTGGATTCACAGAGTGGGTCTCAGTTATGGAGATGAAGACAATCCAACAGAACCACAAGAGACTGAATTACTGTGATGGTTATTGTACTACTATAGTTCAGTTTGCTAAGAGACTCTGATAAATTATTATTGCTGATGTTGCATCTAATATGCCTGAAAAGCTGCAGAAAGTAAGAATGTAATTGATGGGGTTTATATCCGGTGCATATGACAAATAGACACTCTTTGACTCGGCTACTGTAGCTGGATTTTTCTGTTACAATTACTTGAATTTTTGATTTCCAAGCTGCTGGCTGTAGATCAGTGGACCGTCCTTGTGCCGACTGGTGCCCTGCTGTTGTACTCTGTTCTTGTGAGGTGTGTTGCCAGTTGTCGTGCGGTGATGTGGCTGAAGAGAAGGCAGAGCAGTGAATGCACGGAGCAGTAGTCTCACCGAGAAAAGTCAGCAAGAAAGGGTCAGAGAGAGAGAGAGAGGGCCTCGGCGATGTGGGAGGATGATTTGGTTTGTGTTGCAAAGAAATCTGGAGGAGGGAGAGGCGGGCACAGCGAGCAGCAGAGTAGGAGATGAGCTCGTCCTCTGCTTAAAGTGGGGCCTTGGAAGCTGCGACGGTTTGTTGGAGGCAAGCAAGCACACAAAGGGTGATGTGTAGGAAAGAACTGCAGATGCTAGTTTACACCAAAGATAGAGACAAAATAATGAGCGGGACAGGCAGCATCTGGAGAGAGGGAATGGGTGACGTTTCGGGTCGAGACCCTTCTCCAGTGGTCTGGTGCTGGCACCCCACATACACTCGGAGGCTGTGCGCTTGGACCGAGGATGGATTTGGTGTTGTGTTGAGTTGCTTGTTGTCTCTTGCAGGTGGTGTCCCTCAGGTTGTGCTGACTGCTCCCACCGGCACAGTCCAAATCCCACTGTCAGCTGTCCAGCTGCACCAGGTACTGCTCATCACTGACAGCCCACAGCAAGGGGCAGGGCTTGGGCTCTCTCTCTCTCTCTCTTTCTTTCTCTCTTTCACTCTCACTTTCTCTCACTCTCCCTCACTCACTTCCTCTCTCTTTCACTCATCCCACTCTGGAGCAAAGTTTGAATGTCACTTTATGGGTGTGTGTCCTGGTACCAGGTGATGGTGATGGGGCAGTGGCTGGGCAAGAGGTTCACAGGGGCCGGTGCGTAGTGTCAGTGAATGCAGAGTGTCTCCGGTCCCTCTCTCCCCCTCCCGGGCTCCACATTGTGCGTCGTCACCGGATACGGACTGTGTGACTGCCGGACCCGCAGCGGTGCCCGTGGCCAGCGTGTCATCCTGAACCCCAGTCCTGAATGTTGGGGCAGGGCACGGTGAGCCCAGGGTTCTGCAAGGAGGGCTGAGGTGGAAGGAGCAGGCACACCGCGGGGAAGGGGGTAGGATGCCTGCGCCCAGCACTGGGTATTGGATAATCCCCTGGGCCAGGAGTGGGAGGAGAGGTGGGAAAGTGTGTAACATGATCGGGCCAGGGGTGGAAGTGGTCTAACATGCTCCCTGGGTCAGTGAAGAGGCGGACCATGTTCCCTGGACCAACAGTAGGGGAGAGTTGGGAAGAGGTGTAAAGTGATCTCTGGGCCAGGAATGGGTTGGGAAGATGTGGGGGCTGGCTAGAGGTGTAACGTGAACCCTGGGAATGGGGGAGTGCGGGAAAGATGTCTAATGTAATCCCGGGAGATGGGGGGTGACTTGAGGTGTAACGTGATTGTTGGGCCAGGAGTGGGGTGGGAAGAGGTGTGAGCCCAATCCCTGGGCTAGGGAATAGGGGCTGATTGGTGATAACCGGTGGTGACTTGTGGCAGGCAGTGATTGCTGGCCTTCTGTTTCCACAGATGACCGTGATTGGCCAGCACTCCAGCACTGGTAACCTGACGGAGCTTCAGGTGAGCAGCCTGGACACCACACACAGCAGCAAGCTGGCCCAGAGCGACTAGTGACTGCGCGCACAACTCCACAGGAGCACCAGTTATTTAAACTAAAAACTGCCTGCTATATTTATTTATTTTTTGCCTCCCCTCTCCCTCCGCCCTGCTTTATTCAGAAAGAATGGATGGAGCTTTTTCTAAATCAATGTGAAATTATTGACTGCCTGAGGTTTATCTTTTTCATAACTGAAAGCGATTTGCCCGCTGTGGACCCAAATCAGGCTTCAGCCAAAGATTCACACTCTGTCGATAAGGCCGTGTAAATAAACCTCACTCCTCTCCCTGCTCCTTGGAGGAACAAAGTCTTCTTCCAAACTTTGTTGAAAATATGTCTGGTTTTGTGGCGGCTCAGCTTTTAGCTGCAAATTTTGAATGCGGCTTGGGTGGGGGTAGTGCCCAAGGTCTGTATCCAGCTCTCCGAGTCACGGTCACCGCCCCCTGGGCTGCGGCTAATTTTAATGTTGCAGGATTATCATGGCACTAAAGTTTCCACAACAATCTCTCCAACAATTATTTTGTTATTATATTTGTACTGAGAATAAAATTGTTGGAGGGACATGGTGTGTGTGTATAGTATATGTATGTTTCTGTGTTTGTGTATATATGATATATATATGAAGTATACAGACACATATAATATACACATGCACACGCGTGCTCACACATATCCACGTGCACACAAGTATTTAGAATGTGCTTTTAATGGAGACTATGAATTTTCATTGGCAATTTGTATTAAATTGGTTGACCTCTTGGAGTGGTCGTTTGGGGGACAGGCGGGGAACATAGTCAGTGGCCTTAACCCTGTGCCAGGAGATTGAAGAAAAAGCCTCTTTCTGTTGCCGGAACCTCTGCCGATCGGCGAGAGAAGCAAGCAAGTATACGGGACAGCAGCAGCCATCCGATTGACTACACGCCCCCATTGTTGGATAGAAGGAGGATCGGGATTGGCTCCGTTCTCTCCATTGGATTAGATCAGGATTTGCCACAAGTCCTCCCACCTTCCCATCCCAATGAGATTATTTTTCCATCAAAAGGGATCAACAGTGGGATTGGTTGCAACTCCTGGTCTGTTGTGTAAGGGCAGGATTTCTGCTGGCTGTGTTTCATCCATCCCATCCCAGCCCATTGAAGAGTAGCATTAGGATAGGTTGCAGTTCCTCTTCAAACAAAAAACATTCTATTGGACGAACTCAGTGGGTCAGGCAGCATCAGTGGAGGGGAACAGACAATGTTTCATGTCAGTGCCTTCTTCAGACTGATTAGCTTCTCATTGGCAACGATGGGAACGAAGTTGATTGTAAAGTTGAGTGTTGCCCTGATTGACCAATAGTCTGCTTTTGCTTGTTGTCTCCGTTTATGAATGCAGAATGATGATTCAGTATTTTTAAGTCTGTCATCATGTATCCTGTGAGAAGCAAGACCTGGGTTCAGAGAGGAGTTGGGTATTTTCCCGAGATAGCGGGTGGGCACTAATAAAACTCAGCATATAAGATGTTGCCTGCAATTGGGATCAGATTTGGGGGAGTGGTGGGGTGGGGGGGAGCCCTGCTGCCTGTTTCAGTTTGCTGAAGGGATCGATAAGAAAGGTAATGACGATGGTAGGTGAGGGGATTGCTGCTGTTTAGCTTGTGGCCTGGGATCATTCACCCTGCAGTGGAGAGGCAAAGGTGAGGCTGACCCTTTCTGACCGGGCTGCTGAGCAGCTAATCTGCCATTCGCCCCCAGTGCACCTCTACAGCATGCTGTCCTGCGTGTTTGTGGGGTGACTCTTTGCTTCTGTGCACCCACTGCCTAAGATGGCAGCCTTGATCCTCTGGCCACTGACTTGTTCCTGGCCCCTGGCCTTCCCTGCCTGCCATGGCTCTTCAGTGATTGGCCCAATTGCAAGCTGCTGCTTTTTTGTACTTGGTGCTATGAAGGGAGGCGTTTTAATAGGAAGCGGCCACTACTTTTTTATAAAATGCCTTGAAAGAGAGAGTTTATTTTTATAGGTGTTTATTCAGTATTTATGTATTACAGAGAAGATGAGAAAAACACTTGTAAATTGTATTGCAGTTTTTACGTGTATGAGTTTGTATCACGCGGGGCAGGGGGGGGGAGGGGGGAGGCAGGGAGGGCTGTGTGGTTTTTTTTAGAATTTTTTCACAGTATAAAACTATTGCCACGGGTTGCAGATAAAGGAGCTGGATGTGTCATCAAGCAGACAGTTGCCAGACATGCCTGGATTTGGTGTGGTTCACACCATGAAAGCTTTTTCTTAAAATAAAAGAGACAATTTTTTATTGTTTGTTTTTTGTTGTGTTTGGATCCTGTTAATTCTTTGCTTTTGGAGCTCGATTATATTTGGGTACAAACAGTACTGTGCATAGAAACATCTTTCTGCATTGGCAGAATTTAAAATGCTCTTTAAATAAGTGTAACAAATCTTGCAACCAGGAATTGTGGTGGGCCGTGGCAACCACAGCACAAAGTAAATGGAAGTTCTGTCCTGGCAGGGTACACATGTGTTAGTGTGGCTGAGTACAGATGTTAGTTTGCCTGCACCAGAACCTTTGAGTGTTTGTGTGTGACTGCCTGTCTGTGTGTTGCTGCTAGATTTGATCTGCTGCATGTGTACACGTTGGCGTGCAAGCCTGTTAGCCCCTGCCTCTGTAGGTGTGCTCATTCTTTATCTGGTGGCAGGTCCCTTGCATTCACTGTGTGCAGGCACCCACCTTGAGTACTGACTACAAAGTTCCAGGTTTATCATGTCTTGACACTTCCCTTTCTGAATCTCTTTGTCCATTTCAAGTGATAGGTTAATGACAAACATCTATTACAGCTCCACAGAAATCTCTATCATACTTCCTTCCACTCTGCCTCCAGTAAGAACTCTGTCCTTCTCTCCCAATCTCTTCCTCTCCATGTATCTGCTCTGACCATGCGACTTTCTGCTCAGATGCTCTGAGATGTCTTCCTCAACCATGATGTCCATTTTTTCTAAAGATGCTGCTTGACCTGCTGAATGTTTACAGCATTCTCTGTATTTATTATTTCAAGCATGCTTTGTTTTATTTTCTTGCTCATTTGAGGTTATTCTGAGTCTAAAATGGTGTATGCCCCTTTCATCAACTTCATTGTTACAAGAGATGCATTCTGTTTGAAGAGAAGAATTCTGTTCATGGATGTGCCGGGAATGGAAGCAGAGGCGATTAGTATTAACTTAGCCTTATGTTTGGCATAGACATTGTGGGCTGAAAGGTATGTTCCTGGACCACTGTTCGATGTTCTGCCTTTGGACATTTATTCTTGGACATTTGTGTTACTTTGTGTACAAATCCTTAGGTTCGAATGGGTGAAAATGCTGCATGTACTGCCATCTGTTGGGCTTTACGTCACACTTCAGATTTATGTCAAAAAGCAGGGGAAAAAAAGGTTTTGACAAATAAAAAGAGTGCCAGAAACAGTCAACAGGTCGGGCACCATCTGTGGAGAGAGTTAACGTGTCAGGTTTCTGACTTGAAGAAATGTCATTAACCTGGACTATCAATTCTAATTCCCTTTCCACAATTGTCTGACGCTGAGCATTTCCAGCATTCTCAGTTCTTTCTATCAGATAAATTGAGTTATGCCCCTGTCCCACTTAGGAAACCTGAACGGGAACCTCTGGAGACTTTGCGCCCCACCCAAGGTTTCCGTGCGGTTCCCAGAGGTTTTGGTCAGTCTCCTTAATGGTCGAAAGTGGTTTCCGTTTCTTCTATGTTCCGGCGATCATTTCAACAAATTCAAAACCGGCCGCGACTAAACATAGGTTGCCGTTTTAAAAAACGGTAATTTTATAGTCGTAGCCAGTTGCGATGCTAGTTGAAGGTGGTTGCCGGAGGTTGCAGGTACTGGAAGGTAAGACCTATTTTTCACCCAGTTTTATTCCACCAGGGAGGTCTTACCTTCCACTAAAACAGCAACCTATGTTTAGTCGCGGCCAGACTGACAAAAACCTCCGGGAACCGCACGGAAAACTCGGGTGGGGCGCAAAGTCTCCAGATGTTTCCGTTCAGGTTTCCCAAGTGGGACAAGGGCATTATGGTGATGCAAGAGACAGCAGATGCTGGAATCTGGAGCAAATAAAATGCTGAAGGAACTCGGCAAGTTGAGCAGCATATGTGGGGAAAAAATAATTGTCGATGTAATGGTGTAGTTTGGCAGGAACTTCCAGAATGTAGACTTATTGTGAAAGACTGATGATATGTTTCCAAATAAAGACGGAATGAGGGTAGAAGGGGAACTTGAAACGAGTGGTGTCCACTGTCTTCCTTCGTGGTAAAGATCATAGGCTTGGAAGGTGCTGTTGAAGTAATGTAGGTGAGTAGCTGCAGTGCATTCAGGAGCAGTGACTGGAGCTGGAGGGAATGAATGGTTCGTATAATGGAGAAGTGCTAATTGCATGGGGTGTATCCAGTTAGGTGAACAGTGCTCCACCATGTTCGCTACTTCTGCCTTATCAGTGGTAAAAAGGTGTTGGAAGTCCCATGTGCCAATGCCACAGCCTCAGTGCACATTATTTACACGGTTACACCAGTTGACTTTCTGGACAAAGGTACCCCTACACGTTGATGGTGTGGCTCTCAGTGATGGGACTGACATTGAGTGCCAAGGTCTGGTTAGACTTCTCCTTGGAGATGGTCATTGCCTCTTGTGCAAAGAGTACCACATTTCAGCAGATGTCCAAATATTGTCCAGGCCTTGCTGTATGCAAGGATGAACCCCACCATCTCACTGAGGCGCAATGAAACACCAGTGGAAAGAGACATAGAGTGTGCAGAATGATTACAGGGATGTGGGACCTTCATTTTGTGAACAGATGGGAGAAGCTGGAGTTGTTCTCCTTCGAATGGAGGATGTGAAGGGATTTAATTGAACATAAAGCAGTTCAGCACAGGAACAGACCATTCGCTCAGGATTTCTGTGCCCACCGTGATGCCAATTCAAGCTGCAGATGGTATATCCCTCCATTTTCTGTTTGTTCATGTTTCCAATGTCTCTTAAATGTTACTATGGTAACGTGTAAATTCATGAAGGTTAGAAAGAGTGGGTGGAGAGAAACCTTTCACATTAGAGGATGTGCCAGGAACAAGGAGATTTAGAATGAACATGAGTTCATGGAAAATCTGACAGTGAAATACCCTGTTAGAGAGAGTGTTGGAGGCAAAATCAATCATGCTGTTAAAAGAAACCTGAAAGGTTAAACAAAAAGGAAAATGACCAGTCTGTTGGTGGGGAGGGGGTGGATTACGATTTCTAAAGAGCCAGTATAGATTGGAGGTACAGGTACATAGTTCCCTGAAAGGGGCGATACAAGTAGGGTGATGGCGAAGACATGAAGCAAGCTTGTCTTCACGAGTCAGGGCACTAAGTACAGGAGTTATGACTTCATGTTACAGCTGTACAGGTTGTTGTTGAGACCACAGTTGGAGTATTCTGTGCAGTTCTGGTTGCCCTGCTATAGGAAAGATGTTATTCATCTGGAAAGAGTGCAGAAAAGATTCATGAGGATTTAACCAGGACCGGAGGGTTTGATTTATAAAGGGAGGCTGGGACCCAGGAGCAGAGGATATTGAAGGATGATGTTTAGATGCATATAAAATCACAAGGGCCATAGCTAATGTGAATGGTTTTCCCACAGTAGGGGGTTCCAAAACTAGACTTATTTTAGGTAAGAGGGGACATATTTAAAAGGGATCTGAGGGGTAACTTTCACACAGAGGATGGTGGTAAATAGAACGAACTGTCAGCCTGTAGAAGCAGATACAATTACAATGTTTAAAAAAACCCATTTGGACAGGTATATGGGTAGGGAACGTTTACAGCGATACAAGTCCAACACAAGATAATGTGACTAGACACAAAATGCTGGAGTAACTTAGCGAGACACGCAGCATCTCTGGAGAGAAGGAATGGGTGACGTTTCGGGTTGAGCCTTCTTCAGACTGATGTCAGGGGAGTGGGTGGTACAGAGATACTATAAAATGTCGTCTGAGACTGTTAGACTGGTGGAAGAACTGGGCAGGGGGATGGGATGGAGAGAGGGAAAGCAAGGGCTACTTCAAGTAAGATAAGTCGATGTTCATAACGCTGGGGTTAAGCTACCCAAGTGAAATATGAGGTGCTGTTCCTCCAATTTGCGCTAGGCCTCTGACAATGGAGGAGGCTCAGGACAGAAAGGTCAGATTGGGAATGGGAGGGGGAGTTAAAGTGCTGAGCAACTGGAAGATCAGGTAGGTTTAGATGGACTGAGTGGAGGTGTTCAGAGAAATGATCGCCAAACCTGCCGAAGGAAAAATTTAATAGGCACCTGAGGGGCAAATTGTTCACACAGAGGGTGGCAGGTGTATGGAACAAGCTGCCAGAGGAGGCAGCTGAGGCAGGTACTATAACATTTAAAAAACATTTGGACAGGTACATGGAAAGGTTTGGAGGGATATGAACCATATACAGACAGGTGAAACTAGTGAATTGAACTAGGCAAACAAAACAGTATGAAGAATGAAAGTGTACATAAGAGATCTTTTTAATATGATTGTAGTTCCCATAGTGCATTCGGCTGAACGCATTATCCTCTGCAGAGCCTTCCCGTCCTGGGCAGAGCTGTTCCCAAACCAGATTGAGATATTGCCGGACAGGATGCTTTCTACAGCCCCACTGAAGGATCCTCGGAGAGACTCTGAATTTCCTCAGCTGCCTGAGGTGGTAAAGGCGCTGCCTTGCCTTCCTCACCATTGCGGCTGCGTGTGTTGTCCATGTCAGATCCTCTGTGATGTGGACTCCCAGGTATTTGAAGCTGCTCACCCTATTCACAGCAGTCCCATTTATCTCCAGCGGCACGTACGTCCTCGGTTGTTGAGCCCTTCGAAAGTCCACAATCAGTTCCTTAGTTTTTGTGACATTCAAAAGGAATTGTCCTGACACCAGAGTGCTAGATCAGCCACCTCCTCCCGGTAGGCCTTCTCATTGTTATCAGAGATCAGGCCCACCACCACAGTGTCATCAGCAAACTTGATTATGGAGGTGGAGCTGAACTTGGCTACACGGTCATGTGTGTACAGGGAGTACAGTAGGGGGCAGAGGTCGCAACCCTGGGGGGGGGAATCCTGTGTTCAGGGTGAGGGGGTTGGAGTGTGTCTCCCCATCTTGACCACCTGGGGCCTGGCGGTGAGAAAGTCCAGGAAGTGTTCAGCCCCAGTACCAGCAGCTTCTCAGCAAGTCTGGTGGCGACTAGGGTATTGAACGCTGAACTGAAATCAATGAACAGCATTCTTGCATAGCCCCCCCTTCTGGCTATCAAGGTGAGAGGGTGGTGTGCAAAACCTGTGAGACCGCATCATTCGTGGACCTGTTTGGACGGTATGCGAACTGCAGCGGGTCCATGGTGTGAGGGAGGAAGGCGCAGATGTAGTCCTTGATCGGCCTCTCGAAACATTTCATGACAACTGAGATGAGGGCCACCAGTCGGTAGTCATTCAAGCAAGCTGGAAGCCATTCTTAGGCAATGGTACAATGGTGGATCTCTTGAAGCAGGCAGGGACCATGGACTTGGCCAGGGAAAGGTTGAATATTGTGGTGAGCACTGGAGCAAGCTGCGTGGCACAAGACTTTAGTACTCGCCCAGATATACCATCTGGACCTACAGCTTTCCTCGTGTCCACACGCGTCAGAGCCCTCCTCACATCGTGATTGGTCACCGAGAATGTGTGCACATCCCCAGCGGTAGACCTCCTTCCAGCTTCGTGAGCCAGCGTGCTGACGATGTTGTTAGCCAGCGAGCTAGGGGTGATGTTGCTCGCCTCAAATTGCGCAAAAGAGTTCAGGTCATCAGATAAGGAGGTGCCAGCACTCCCAGTTGAGGGGGCGCTGCTCTGGTAGTTAGTTATAATCTGGAGCCCCTGCCAAAGGCATCTGGTGTCCCGCTGCTCCATCTGTGACTCTATCCTGTCCCTGTACCTCCTTTTTGCGTCCTTCACCACCCTTCGGAGTCTGTAGGACTCTGCCTTGTAGTCGTCCATTTTGCCGGATGCCAGGCCGGAGTTTTAAGCAGCGGTGCAAGCATTCAAGGCTACGCAAATGGACCTGTCCGCAAAGGGTTTTTGATTAGGAAAGATGCTAACCCTTACCGTGGGGACGATGTTATCGGCTATTGTTGCAATGAAGTCTGTGACCGCTTCCGCAAACTCACTGACGTCTCTGGAATTTGATTGGCACATATTCCAGTCAACATCGTTCAGTGCATCCTGTAGCAAGGCCTCTGAATGGTCAGACCACCGCTTTACGTCCCTCGTCACTGCCGCTTCCTGTTGTTTATACTCTGGCAGCAGGAAAATGGCAGAATGGTCAGATTTTCCAAAAGGAGGGAGAAACAGCCTTGTAGTCTTTCCTGAACGGTGTGTAACAATGGTCCAAAGTTCTCTCCCCCTGGTGCTACACGTGTTGTGTTGACAGAAGTTAGGCATGACCTTTTTGAGATTTGCCTTATTAAAGTCCCCAGCCACCACCATAGCTGCGTCAGGATGCTTGTTCTGATGCCGACATAACACATCGTGTAGGGCCGATAGTGCCACGCTGTGTCCGCATGCAGTGTAATGTAGACGGCTGTGATGATCACTGCGCTGAACTCCCGGGGATGGTAGAATGGACGGCATGAGATTATCAGATGCTCCAGGTCCGGCGAGCAGGAACGAGAAAGCATCTTAATATTCCTAAGGCGGCCCCAGTTATTGTTGGTCATGAAGCAAACTCCTCCATCCTTTGATTTCCCAGATTCTTCCGTTCTGTCCGGACGGAAAACAGAGAAGGACTCGGTTGGGCAAAACGGAGAAGGGCTTGGTGGGGCAAGAATGATGTATCTTGTATATTGGGAATCTGCATTAACAAGTATTACAGTAATCAAATAATGTAAAGAATTGCTACAGGGGTTATGAGTAATGCAAACAAAACATGAAGAGAAAAATCTAACAGGAAAATTAATTTAGTTTTTTGTCACATGTACTAAGGTACAGTGAAAAGTATTTTTATGTATTATCCAGTCAGCAGAAAGACAACATGATTACAATCAAGCCATTTACAGTGTATGATAAGGGAATAATGTTTAGTGCGTGGTAAAGCCAGCGAAGTCCGATCAAGGATAGTCTGAGGATCACCAGATAGATAGTAGTTCAGCACTGCTCTCTGGTTGTGGTAGGATGATTCAGTTGCCTAATAACAGTTGGGAAGAAACTGGAGCTGTCCATTTTCACACTTCTATACCTTTTGCCTGATGGGAGCAGGGAGAAGAGGGAGTGGCCAGGGTGGACTCATCTTTGATTATGCTGCTGGCCTTGCTGAGGCAGTGAGAAATATAAATGGAGTTAATAGAAGAGAGGTTGGTTTGTGTGACGGTCTGAGCTGCGTCCACAATTTGCTGCAATTTCTCGTGGCCTTGGATGGAGCTGTTCCCAAACCAAGCTGTCATGCATCGTGATATAATGTTTTCTATGGTGCATCTATAGAAGTTGGAGAGAGTTGTAGGGGAAATGCCGAACTTCATAAGCCTTCTAAGGAAGTAGACGCGTTGGTGTGCGTTCTTGATCGTTGCTTCAATATGGATGGTCCAGGTGATGATGTTGGTGACTCCTAAGAATTTGAAGATTTCAACCATCTCCACTTCGGCACCATCAATGGAAACTGGGGCATGTGTATCACTTCGCTTCCTGACGTCGATCGCTATCTCCTTTGTCTTGCTGGCATTGAAAGGTTGTTGCCTCAACATCAGGACACGAGGTTCTTGATCTCCTTCCCGTACTCTGTCTCATGATTATTTGATATCCAGCCTGCAATGGTGGTGATGTCTGTAAATTTCAAAATTGACTTAGATTTGTACATGGCAGCACAGTCATGCGTGTACAAGGAATATTGAAGGGGGCTGAGAATGCATCTTTTGGAGCGCCAGCGTTGAGGATTATCGTAGATGATGATTTGTCCCCTATCCTCACTAATTGGGGTCTGTTGGTCAGGAAGTCGAGGATCCAGTTGCAGAGATGAGTGCTGGTACCAAATCCCTCGAGTTTGGTGATAAGCTTGGATGGTATCATGGTATTAAAGGCAAGCTGTAATCTATTACGCACGGTGCCCTCCGTAATGTTTGGGACAAGATGCATCATTTATTTATTTGCCTCGGTACTCCACAATTTGAGTTTTGTAATAGAAAAAAATCACATGTGGTTAAAGTGCACATTATCAGATTTTATTAAAGGGTATTTTTATACATTTTGGTTTCACCATGTCGATTATTACAGCTGTGTTTATACATTTCAGGGCACCATAATATTTGGCACATGGCTTCAAGGTGTTTGTAATTGCTCAGGTGTGTTTCAATGCTTCCTCAATGCAGGTATAAGAGAGCTCTCAGCACCTAGTCTTTCCTCCAGTCTTTCCATCACCTTTGGAAACTTTGCTGTTGCTGTTTATGAACATGGGGACCAAAGTTGTGCCAACGAAAGTCAAAGCCATTATGAGACTGAGAAACAAGAATAACACTGTTAGAGACATCAGCCAAACCTTAGGCTTCCCAAAATGTTTGGCACATCATTAAGAAGAAAGAGAGCACTGGTGAGCTTACTAATCACAAAGGGACTGGCAGGCCAAGGAAGACCTCCACAGCTGATGAAAGAAGAATTCTCCCTATAATAAAGAAAAATCCACGAACACCAGTCCGACAGATCAGAAACACTCTTCAGGAGTCAGGTGTGGATTTGTCAATGACCACAGTCCGCTGAATACTTCATGAACAGAAATGCAGAGGCTGCACTGCAAGATGCAAACCACTGGTTAGCCGCAAAAATAGGATGGCTGGGTTACAGTTTGCCAAGAAGTACTTAAAAGAGCGACCACAGTTCTAGAAAAAAGTCTTGTGGACTGATGAGATGAAGATTAACATATCAGAGTGATATCAAGAGCAAAGTATGGACGAGAGAAGGAACTGCCCAAGATTTAAAGCATACCACCTCATCTGTGAAACACAGTGGTGGGGGTGATATGGCCTGGGCATGTATGGCTGCTGAAGGTACTGGCTCACTTATCTTCATTGATGATACAACTGCTGATGGTAGAAGCATAATGAATTCTGAAGTACTGACACATCTTATCTGCTCAAGTTCAAACAAATGCCTCAAAACTCATTGGCCGGAGGTTCATTCTATAGCAAGACAATGATCCCAAACATGATGCCAAAGCAACAAGGGAGTTTTTCAAAGCTAAAAAATGGTAAATTCTTGACTGGCCAAGTCAATCACCCGATCCGAACCCAATTGAGCGTGTCTTTTATATGCTCTGGGCTGCCAACTCTCATGCCTTGAGCGTGAGAATCAAGCATTTCGCCAAATTCTCACGCTGATCACAAATTTCTCATGCTCTGTCGTGAGAAATTGTCTGATCAACGAAAATTTACAAACTCATATCAACTGCATGGGGCGCGGGTGTTGGAGAGCCGGGGCTGAGGGAGGGATGGAAGCAGAAGCAGTGGCGGGGACAGATACGGACTGGAGCCGGGACTGGCGAGTGTTTGCCGGGATGGCGAGTCGATCGCTGTAGCTCTGGCCATGGAGCAGCCTCAGTGCAAGAGTCCCGGGCCGTCGGAAGCGTTGCACCGCTGCCGTGAGAGTCTGTGCCGAATTCGCCCAGGTGACCGGCATGGATCAGGCTGCGGCTCGGTGCGTCCTGGAGGACAACCAGTGGCTGCTGGAAGTAAGTACCAAGCACTGGGTAGAAACGGTGGAAGATAGTGGCCTTCAAATGGGGGTGGTTGGAGAAAGCATCCTGCTTGCCTGCTAGATTTTCACTTACTGTAACTGCAGGAAAAATGTTCCCGATGTTGGGGGAGTTCAGAACCAGGGATCACAGTTTAAGAGTAAAGGGTAGGCCAGTTAGGACTGAGATGAGGACGAACTTTCTTCACGCAGAGTTGTGAATCTGTGGAATTCTCTGCCACAGAAGGCAGTGGAGGCCAATTCACTGGATGTTTTCAAGAGAGTTACATTTAGCTCTTGGGGCAAGCAAAATCAAGGGATATGGGGAAAAATCAGGAAAGAGGTACTGATTTTAGATGAACAGCCATGATCATATTGAATGGCAGTGCTGGCTCGAAAGGCTGAATCGGCTATTCCTGCACCTATTTTCTATGTTTCTATGCTTGAGTATATGGCAATAAAACTCAACCACTTGATTTTGAAGTATTCATGCATGGTGGAGGTATAATGTCATAGAGTGATACAGTGTGAAAACAGGCCGTCAACATGTCCCAGATAAACTACCTGCTTTTAGTCCATATCTCTCCAAACCTGTCCTATCCATGTATCAGTCTAACTGTTTCTTAAATGTTGGGATAGTCCCTGCCTCAACTACCTCCTCTGGCAGCTTGTTCCATACACCCACCACACTTTGTATGGAAAAAGTTACCCCTTAAAAAGTTACCTCTTAAAAATACTTCAAACAAAAAAACATTGAAATCATACTTCTACAATGCACTAAAACATGATTTTAATGTATCAAATTTCAAAAAGTCCCTACCCTGGAAGGGGGACACCCCCCTCCCACACCCTCCCCCCACTCGATTGCTCCACTCCCTCACCGGGTACCCCCAAGGCCAGTGATCAGTGATTGCTCAGCCTCCCCACTTTCAACAACGTTCCCTGGTTCAGACAGAGAGCACTGCCAGATGTGAGCGGGGAATTTAGGCCACTTGTCCGTGATGTCTGGATCCCAATGCTCAGTGTTTCAGAGTTGGCTAATTTTATTGATTTGTAATTAACCTGATTTGTAATTAGTTGACAAAACCTTAATTTATTAATCCGGAATATCCAGGGGGATAGGATAAGTGTAATATTAAAATGACATGCAAGGTGTCAGGCAGTCTGTCACAACATACAGCCCCGATAACCCATTATTTCCTTCAGTTAAATATTGGGAAGGTAGCACTATTGTCATTTGCCACTCAACTATTATGTTTGTTTATCTCACTGACTATATCTAACCCCCCCACCCCAAATTTCTTTGGCAGGTTGAATAGAAATGTCCCCAATCTAATTTTATTAATTGAACAATTAGATGAACATCCTAAAGGGGTGTAATCAGATGGAAACTGATTCAGATGTGATGTTTAAGAGCTTGTTCAAAGAAGGGGCATATTTTAAAGGAGTGACAGAAATACTTGCAGGGGAATGTGTGAGGAGGTTACTATTTGTCTTTAGTTTTAGCTTGAACCAGGACATCTGAAGCTTCAAAGTTTAATATAGTAATTGTGCTGATACTGACTCCACCCAACCACATAATGAATATCATCCATTCCGGAGGTTTTATTTTTCTGATGCCAATTAAATGTCACTTGGAATTCAAGCACTTCAATGTAAAAGTAACTGGGAATGGGGAGCATTGGAACAAAAATTTGCCCTCGGTACATATTAACTGTAATATAATAATGTATGCATGTTGGTAGGTGCAATCAAAACAAAGATCTTTTTATCATTGTTGTGTAATGAATACCACAGAAAATATTATGTACTCTCAAGATCACATTTAATAGAATAATGTTGCTTAAATATATAGTTATTGGACTTTGCATTTCTGAAAAGTCCCAGCTGAGAGGAAGACAGCAAAATACTGAAAATTTGGGGGTGACAATGACTTCAGGACAGTTTGTTAGGAAAATTAAGGAAATGGTAACAGAATACTTATACAGCTGAGTGAGTATAATTTTATGGATGAGAAATTGTGTTCAACCAATTGATGACTTCTTTGACAAAGTTACTAGCATGTTATATAACAAGGAAGCCAATGGATGTAGCAAATTTTGTTATAAAAAATTTGGTCTGTGAAGTGCCCCATAAAAGATTACCCGCATTAGATAAGCACCTGTGGACTTGAACATAATAGGTTGAGTCCAGGGGGTCAGATATGGGGTTGTATGTGTGGGACAGATATACTGTCAGTGCAGATGGGCTAGGAGTAAGTGTGCATCCAGAGTCAAGGACTAGAATAGTACTAGGTGTGCAGTCAAAGCTGGAACCATGGGAGTGTTCAGCACAGGGAACTTAAGAAGGTAAGCGGATATGATCAGGGTAGAATAGGGGGGCAGGTGTAAGGCTGTACTCAGGGTCAGGAATGACAGAAGGTATGCAACTGGAGTCAGGGTCAGTAGTACTAGGGGTGCAGTGAGACCCAGATTGGTCAACATGGGCCAAACGTTTGATTATAATCTGATTTCCATACATGAATATACTAAGATCATTCATGTGCTGCACCAGTTGATCAGACCCTTGATCAGACTCTACCTTGGAATGTAATTAGGAATGTAATTTAGCCTAACCTTATTCATAGCTAATTCAATTTAAAGCATAAATATTGCATTCAAGTGCAAGTTAAAATACTCGCTACAGTACACACCAGATTGTACAATTTCAAGCTGAAAAATGCAAAAGCTCTGTACCAATGGCTTGGTCTCTCGCAATTTCTCACTCCCAACTCTCACCCTATGTTGGCAGCTCTGTATGCTGAAGAGAAAACTGAAGAGGACTAGCCCCCAAAACAAGCATTAGCTGAAGATGGCTGCAATACAGGTCTGGTAAAGCAACACCAAAGACACCCAGCACGTTGTGATGTTCATGAATCGCAGACTTCAAGCAGTCATTGCATACAAAGGCTATGCAACAAAATACTGAACATGACTACTTTCATTTACATGACATTGCTGTGTCCCAAATATTATGGTGCCCTGAAAATGGGGGGGGGGGGAGTCTATATATAAACACTGTTGTAATCACTACATGGTGAAACCAAAATAAAAATTGCCTTTATTAAAATCTGACAATGTGCACTTTAACTACATGTGATTTTTTTCTATTACAAATCTTAAATTGTGAAGTACATAGGCAAATATATAAATGATAGGTCTTAGTCCCAAATATTATGGAGGGCACTGTAGGTGTCTCTTTTATTCAGGTATTCCAGGGATGAATATACCTTTAAGAAAAAGGGGTAAGCCATTTAGAACGGAGATGAGGAAACACTTTTTCCGCTGCGAATTGTGAGTTTGTGGAATTCTCTGCCTCAGATGGCGGTGGAGGCCGGTTCTCTGGATACTTTCAAGAGAGCTAGATAGGGCTCTTAAAGTAGCAATGTCAGGGGATATGGGGAGAAGGCAGGAATGGGGTACTGATTGAGGATGATCAGCCATGATCACATTGAATGGCGGTGCTGGCTCAAAGGGCCAAATAGCCTACTCCTGCACCTATTATCTATAACATGACAGCGCAGAACAGGCTGTCTGGCCCAGGATGTCTATACTATCTCTCACCCGTTAGGCAGTCTCTGGAGAAAGAAATCTTTCATCGTCCGCCATGCAGCGTTGCCTGCCCCATGCCCGCTCGCAGGGGAACTGATGCGGGAAGGAGCAGCAGATGCTGGTTGACACCAAGGATGGACACAGCGGGTCGGGGAGCATCGATTAATGTAGGGCTAGGTTAAAGATTGTGTTAGATCAATGGAAATGGCATAATATGGCCAAAAGGCAAAGAGAGATATGGGCTGAAATTTGGGGGGGGAAAGGGTAAATATTGTGTGAATGGACAAGGACTGGGTACATGAAATATAATGTGTGATGGACTGGGCTTTGTCCATAACCATGCCATTTGCAGAGCAGCTGCCAAACCAAGAGGTGTCATAAATGTGAGGATGATGTTTACTTTGTCTGATTACCTCTACAAGGTCACAGTCTCAAAAGACCAAGTTGGCCATGAGTCAAGAGAGTTTTATTGTCATGTCAGATAGGACAATTAAATTCTTACTTGCTGCAGCACAACAGAATATGTAAACATAATACTGAACGGGAGATAGAAGTTCAGTGTGTCTATAGACCATGGACCAAATAAACACAATAAATAAACAGATTAAGGACTAAGATTGAGAACAGATGGCAACAAATCTTTACTATATACTTCCTGAGAGGTCTATGGTGCTGAGTTACTTAACAACTTAAGGGA
Source organism: Raja brachyura (assembly GCA_963514005.1). The sequence goes on from OY740785.1 coordinate 11,077,156, forward strand.
TAACCTTTTAGGTATTAAGGGAATGGTAGTTATTGGAGGATAGTGGGGCTGAGATGGTAGACCAACCCTGGTCTTAGTGAATGGCAAAGCGGAGAGATCCAAGTTCCTACTCCTGCCAAATGTCTTGCATTCCCATGGCATGCCTACAGATGGAGGATAATTGGTAATAATAATGGTTTTGTTAGTAAAAAATCCGAGAAATACTTCACTGGACGCACAAGAACATCCATATAACATACTTGCAAGGTAACATTACATACAAAATAACATGGGCAAATAACTGTGAGGAGCATGCTATGATGATGAGGTTGGGTGAGTGGGCAGATGCAGCTTAATGCAGATAATTTTTAGGTTATCCACTTTGATGGCAATAACAGGAAAGCACATTATTGTCTAAATGGTGTCTAAAAAGGATCTAAAATGGTATCTAAAAGGTCCCACAAAGTAGATTAGTGGGCAAAATTAGGGCACATGGTATTGGTGGTAGAGTGCTGACGTGGATATGAAATTAGTTGGCAGACAGGAAACAAAGAGTAGGGATTAACTGGTCCCTTCCAGAATGGCAGGCAGTGACTAGTGGGGTACCGCAAGGCTCGGTGCTGGGACCGCTGCTATTTACAAAATACATCAATGATTTAGATGGATTCAAAGGAACATCGGCAAATTTGCAGATGACACAAAGCTGGGTGGCAGTGTGAACTGAGAGGAGGATGCTATGAGAATGCAGGGTGACTTGCACAGGTTGGGTGAGTGGGCAGATGCATGGCAGATGCAGTTTAATGTGGATAAATGTGAGGTTATCCACTTTGATAGCAAAAAACAGGAAGGCAGATTATTATCTGAATGGTGTCAAGTTGGGAAAAGGGGAAGTACAACGGGATCTGGGGGTCCTTCTTCATCAGTCAATGAAAGTAAGCATGCAGGTACAGCAGGCAGTGAAGAAAGCGAATGGCATGTTGGCCTTCATAACAAGAGGAGTTGAGTATAGGAGCAAAGTGGTCGTCCTGAAGTTGTACAGGGCCCTAGTGAGACCACACCTGGAGTATTGTGTGCAGTTTTGGTCCTCTAATTTGAGGAAGGACATTCTTGCTATTGAGGGAGTGCAATGCAGGTTTACAAGGTTAATTCCCGGGATGGTGGGACTGTCATATGCTGAGAGAATGGAGTGGCTGGGCTTGTATACTCTGGAATTTAGAAGGATGAGAGGGAATCTTATTGATACATAAGATTGTTAATGGTTTGGACACGCTAGAGGCAGGAAACATGTTCCCGATGTTGGGGGAATCCAGAACCAGGGGCCACAGTTTAAGAATAAGGGCTAAGCCATTTAGAACAGAGATGAAGAAACACTTTTTCACACAGAGTTGTGAGACTGTGGAATTCTGTGCCTCAGATGGCTGTGGAGGCAGGTTCTCTGGATACTTTCAAGAAAGAGCTAGATAGGGCTCTTGAAGACAGCAGTGTCAGGGGATATGGGGAGAAGGCAGGAACGGGGTACTGATTGGGGATGATCAGCCATGATCACATTGAATGGCGGTGCTGGCTCGTAGGGCCGAATGGCCTACTCCTGCACCTGTTGTCTATAACATGACAGCGCAGAACAGGCTGTTTGGCCCAGGATGTCTATACTATCTCTCACCGGTTAGGCAGTGTCTGGAGAGAGGAAACTTTCATCGTCCGCCGGCCAGCCCGCAGCCCCAGCGTCGCCTGCCCCATGACACCGAGGGCGGACGGACGGACGGACACAGCGGGTCGGGCAGCGTCTGCGGGGACGAGGGCCGGGCGGGGCCGGTGACGTCAGCGCCGCGTGTCACAGGTCGGGGCCCAGAGTGCGGGAACCGGAAGTGGCGGTGGCTCCGGTTTTGCGTCACAACCGGGTGGAAGTTGCCTCTGAGGGCGCATGCGTGGTGGAACGGGCCGCCGCCGCCGCCGCCGCCGGGAGAGTGACGAAGCGGCCGCGGCCGGGAACCGGCACCGAGTAGCCACCGGGGAATCACCCGGCAACCGGCAGCAGAGAGCAGGCGCCGAGCAGCGGCACGGTGAGTCCGTCCCTCCGTCCGACCCTCCCCTCTCCACCATCCGAGAGGGGGCAGGACAGGGGGGTGTAAGAGAAAGGTCCGGATGGGAGGGAGGCTCAGGCGGAAACAGCAGCAGGACAGGGAGGGGAAGGGAAGGGAAGGGAGTGTATGTGTGTGTCCACAGTGTTTGTCATATGGGACAATGGAATTCTTACTTGTAGCAGCGTGATGATTCTGTAATCATAGTTCATAAATAACACAATTAGACAAAAGAAAGTTCAATAAATTAATTAAAAAAACATTTGGTCAAACAAAATCTCAAAGTGTGCAGTGCAACCAAGACTGGCTGTAGTTTGGTTAGTGTTTGTATATTCAGGAGACTGATGGTGTTGGGAAGAAGCTGTTCGTGAACATGGAGGTCACGGTTCTGAGTCCTAATACCTTCTTCCCGATGGCAGGAGTGAAATTAGAGTGTGGCCTGGGTGTGAGGGTCCTTGATGATGCTGGCAGCACCACCTCCTTCACCACTGACACTTTGATGGTAGGGAGGGTCAGTACGCATGATGGATTGGGCAGTGTCCACCACTTTGACATCTCCTACATTCCTGGGTATTTTGAGTTGCTGAGCGAGGCCGTTCCTGCAGCCCTTCTAAAATAGAGGGTCAACATTTACCACTCGCCAGCCTTTCGGCACCTCATCCGTATTTAATGATGACTTATAAATCTCCACCAGGACACCTGCAATTTAATCTCTAACTTCCCACAGCATTCTTGGATATATTTGTCCAGACCCGGGAGATTTGTTTACCATGCCGAGAGATGACTGCTTTGATTTATTTCTAATAGGAATATTTCTAAAGAGACCCATTCTCTCTCTTTGGTTACCCTTTTTTCCCTTAATATACTTATAAATTCTCTTTGGATTATCCTTAATATCTACCAGACCTACGCCTCCCCCCTTTTCAGGAGAGTGGCTAGAGGAAATATAGGTGTGGCTTGATCATTGGGAGGAGAGGAAGTGAGAAATAGGAGATAGGGGTTCTCCCTGACATGTTAAGGGATTACAGTAAGCATCCAGTTGTTGAATGTCTTTTGATATCAGCTGCTCTGTGATTTAAGTGGAAATAATGAGGGTTGATCTCTACCAGTCGGGTGTCAGCAAACAAACACTACCTCCTGTGTGGAGGAGGGAGAGTGGGAACCCTCCCCTCATTCAGATTGTTGTAACTAGTAGTGTTGATTATGAGAATGATCTAAAATTTAAATATTTGTTAAAGGGAGCAGAACATTGGAGAGAATAATCCTTTGGAGTGGGACAGTGGCACAGTTAGTGGAGCTGCTGCCTCAACCCCAGAGATATGTTCATTCCTAGCCTTGAATTATGTATATGTGGAGTTTGCCTGTTTTCTCTGCAACTGTGGATTTCCTCCCAGTGCCCCAGTTTTCTCTCTGAACACAAGATCTGTGGGTTGGTTGATATATTGTAAATTGGTCCTATTGGTAGAATCTGAGGGAAGTTGATGGGAATATGGGGAGATAGATGAGAATTAATGTAAAAATAGGTGCTTGTTGCCTTGCTGTACTTCTCAATGACTCTGGTTATGGTAATAGTTGCAAATGAGAGAGAAATGTACAGTGAAACACTGAAATAAAGCGTTTGTTTCATGCAATGATTTGATGAGTAGGTAAATGTTGGTATTGAGGCTATGACTTGCACCAAAAAATTATTACTAAATGAAGTCATACAGTGTTGAAATAGGCCCTTTGGCATTATTTGTCCACACTGACCAACATGCCCCACCTACATTGGTCCCACTTGCCCACGGTTGGCGCAGAACCCTCTTAACCTACTCTATCCATGTACCTGTCCAAATGTCTCTTAAACGTTACGATAGTACCTGCCTCAATTACCTCTGGCAGCTCATTCTATACACCCACCACCCGTTGTAAAAAAGTTACTCCTCTGGTTCCTATTAAATCATCCCCCCCCCCCTCATAGAACAGTACAGCACAGTAACAGGCTCTTTGGCCACAATGTTCGTGCTGAACGTGATGCCAAGACCAACTCTTATCTGCCTGAACATAATCCATATCCCAGGCAAGTGCCGTAAGTAATTACTCAGGGTAGGCACGAGGCAGTCGACTTTTTAAAAATCGTGAAAATCCATGCATGTGCATAAAATCGCAAAACCCTCACATGCTCAGAAAAATCGTAAAAACCGCGCATGCGCAGATCAGTCCTGTCGGCAGTCAGTTGACTTTTAAAACATCTGAAACGCTCATGCGCAGATTGGTCTCCTCTCCTGTGGGCATAAGCAGCACCTTGCATGCAGTCCATGGGGCAAAGACAGAATTCCAGCTGCATTTATTGCCTGTTGCAAGTGAAGGCTTGAAGCAGCGTCCACGGCACGTGAGTTGAACATAGTTATGCGTATTACGCATTGTGCAGATGAAAGTCACGGGAGAATTATGCCTACCTAAGATCGATTATTAAAATAATAACCATTTAATAATAAATTCTGAATTTAGTAAATAAATTGGAAACCTTTACTATTTATATAGAATAATTACCTTTTTATAATTTTATTCAGGGTAGACACTGCAACCTTGCATACCCAGACGGCACGTGCCTGCCATATCCCTCCATTCCCGCCAATCCATGTGCTTATCAAAAAATTTCTTGAATGCCACTATTGTACCCATATCTGCCACCACCTCTGTCAACGCTTTCCAGACACTCACCACCCTCTATATCTATCTAAGTAATATAGAAAAATATAGATAAACACTTCTCTTGTTTGTGTGTATGTATATGTGTGTGGGTGTGTGTGTGTGTTGTCTGGGCACAATCTGGTTAATTCCTATTTTCTTCCAAGTGCTAGGCCACAGCATACCCATTTTCACACTTACTACTCACATTTTTCCCATCGAGGCGATAAACATCTTCCCGTCGCATTCCCACCTATATTCACAAACTTTTAAATCTTTTAAAGTTTTCAAAACGGCCCGAATACGCACCCATTTCAGAAGAAAAAACCTCGAGTGACGTCACAAAGGACTCGCAAGGCAGGACGGGACACTCCAGGAGGGAGGGGCACTCCAGCACATCCGAGCGACGTCACAATGGACTTGCAAGGCAGGAGGGGACTCTCCGGGAGGGAGGGGCACTCCAGCGCTCGTGCGGCGGCTGCCGACACCCGGTGGTGAGGGTTGAGCCGGGCCCTGGCTGGAGCCGAGCCTGGTGCTCGAGCTGGAGTGAGAGCCGAGACCGGGGCTTGGGATGATGCCGTGACTGGGGTCGAGAACGAAGCTGCCACTGGAACCAAGGACGAGCCTGGGTCTGTGGTCAGGGAAGAGCCCGAAGGTGAGATTGTAGCCTGCACTGTAGCCCAGGCGGCGGTCGAGCTGACGGCTGGAGTCTACAGCCAGGGCCGGACCAAGTACGAGAACCAGGCCAAGTTCCAGGCCTTGGCGCTGCTCTACGACTTAGGTAGATCCTGGGGCAGGGAATGGAAGGGAGGAGGATGAGGATAATGAGGAGGAGGGAAATGGGATGGGGAGTGGGTGATAGAGGGAGATGGGGGGGGGGGGGAGGAGAGGAGGGGGGATGCCCTCTCCCTATCTTCCCCCCTCCCTCTCTACCCCCCTCCCTCTCTACCCCCCTCCCTCTTTACCTCGCCCTCCCTCCCTCGCCCTCTCCTTCTCTACCCTCCCTCCCCCCAACTCTACCCCCCCTCCCTCTCTCTCTACCCCCTCCCTCTCTCTCTACCCCTCTCCTTCTCTACCTTCCCTTCCCTTGTTAAGGTTTTTTTTTAAACTGCCAACTCACACTGGGTTAGGTAAGTATGCACCAGGCACTTAACTCTCCTGAGCTACCACTCCAATGAACAGAAACAAACAGCATATTTTATAGTATTTTGGAAACGTAGTCACAAGTTTATACATAGTTGCAGCAATGACGTTTCACACAAATCAATCACAGGCTGTACCCATTCAAAGTATACTTGTAACTAATACATTACACTTGTCATACCTTGGTTATATCAATCACAAACTTTAGTTACAAAACTTCTAAACCACAGGAACTTAGTCAAAAGCCCAACATTTGCAATTCTGTCTTAACAATGGAAGCATCAATATCAGTAACACCACAGAAGATTTCTGTTTACGGAATTTTCCAAGTTCCCAGGAAACACACCCTCGCCCGCTATTGTTAATGGTCTTTTGCTTGGGCATAACAGGGAGCACTGTCAGAAAAGCTTGGATGCAGGCCTCTAAAGTCCTGATTACCATAGCTTTTATGGTATACTACAGATTTGCAAACTTCAGCTTATTCAGAACCCAAAAAAGTCAAGCTAATCTTTTACTTAAGAAATATTTTACACTGCACTTCATTACATAACTGGGATATTCTCATTCCCTCCTTTTTTTTATCAATTATGGTGATAACACTATAGTCCTTGATTAGTACACAGTAAAAGCTTCAGGCATTTCAGTACATAGATTAATACAATGATCAGCAGTACAATAGATCCATAGTGAATTATCATTCCCCATATTCCTCCAAACATGCTAAATGGCCATCATTCTCCACCTTTATTAAAGTTATGCATCTCTTCCCCTACCTGTGTAATCTTCTTGATTTCTCTGGTGATATGTGCTGCTAAATCTATAATTTTAGAGGATTCATCGGGGACATAGGTGCAGCATTCCTGCCCTATTATAGCATAGGTCCCTCCTATTCTGCAGGGCTGTAGGGCAAAGTGCAACCATTTCAGCCATCATGGATGAGAGGGCCTTTTGCTTGTAGGTAAAGGCGTCCGCAGTTTCATTAACCAATTTCTCCAATACAATGTCCGTGATAGACGGGCTATCCCGTAAAGTGGGGAGACAATTATCCAGAATCACTCTGACTCCGATATACTTTGCTTAGCCCTCATGGGGATATGCAATTCAGTTAGATGTTACACAGCTCGCATGTGAGGGACAACAAAGGCCAAATAACAGCATCCCCTTAGGTTGTAGGTTGGCCTGATCAACCTTTCCCAGTTCTGGTCTCCAAATCTGAGGAAGGACATTATTGCCATTGAGGGAGTGCAGAGAAGGTTCACCAGACTGATTCCTGGGATGTCAGGACTGTCTTATGAAGAAAGACTGGATAGACTCGGTTTATACTCTCTAGAATTTAGGAGATTGAGAGGGGATCTTATGGAAACTTACAAAGTTCTTAAGGGGTTGGACAGGCTAGATGTAGGAAGATTGTTCCCGACATTGGGGAGGTCCAGGACAAGGGTCACAGCTTAAGGATAAGGGGGAAATCCTTTAGGACCGAGATGAGAAGGACTTTTTTCACACAGAGAGTGGTGGGTCTCTGGAACTCTCTGCCACAGAGGTAGCTGAGGCCAGTTCATTGGCTATATTTAAGAGGGAGTTAGATGTGGCCCTTGTGGCTAAGGGGATCAGAGGGTATGGAGAGAAGGCAGGGACGGGATACTGAGTTGGATGATCAGCAATGATCATATTGAATGGCGGTGCAGGCTCGAAGGGCCGAATGGCCTACTCCTGCACCTAATTTCTATGTTTCTCATCCCCAGGTGGCATACCAGGTAACCATGGGTATGCCCAGAATCCACATACAAAATACGTCCCATTTATTGGATGCAGCGGCCACTAGCACTAACCTTGGTGCAGGTGCTGTTCCCTAAATATACCCAGTTGTCTCTTTTGTCACAATAACAGGTTGTATTAACTGGGCTTTGGGGGCAACCCACAAATTTAAGCCGTGGTATTTCCCAAACACTGGTCTCATTTACCTTCCATCCTGGCTTAAAAGATCGCGTATACCATCCCTCATCTGCTAGGAATGGGCGGGCTGGTATGTTTCACAATGGGATGGTCCAATTCCCTCAGTCAGGATCCTGGGCGCTGTGATTGGACAGTGATTGGACATGTGGGGGGGGGGGGGGGCGTCATCACGGGGGAGGGCTGGTTCCCGAATGCAATACTCCCTCGCACCCGGTTGGCGGCTCCCGACTGTAGACTGCCCCCAACGCACCCGTCCTCTACCCCACGGGAGGCTGGCTGCAGGCAGGGCCTGAGTATGGGGGGGGGGGGGGAGGGCGTGGTCGGGGGGTTGACGTCACTTGCAGAAGACAGCGGATTTTTTGTCAAAGTCTTTTCAGATTCTTGAACATTTTCATTAATAACTGGAGAAATAAAGCATGAATTTTTCAGATAAGGCGATTTCGGACTCCAGGGGGAAGGAGGTCAGGGTTAGTTGATATTTTTGTCTTCAATTATTCATCAATTGTTATAATCATTATTAAGAAAAAATAATTTAAAAATTATTCCCAATTGTTCTAATCCATCTCCCCAACTTCACAATTTCAAATTCCTAGTATAAATGTATACTAATAACAATTTTCCCAAATTAACATTTTTTTCTGAGATATCAGCTTCTCCAATCTCATCTAACACATGGCCAGTGTGGCATCCAGGTCTCTTTTTCAACTCAATTCAAAAGATAAGAAATAGGAAGAAAATAAACTTAAAACACCGATCAGACAAAACAACCTGCATTTTTTTCATTTCTCCTCTGTTGAAAGTTAAGATAAAACAAAGAATAAACTGGTGATTTTCATAGATTGCTAACGCATTTGCAAAGGACAAAGGAAAAGAAAATAACCGTGTGTGGCTCCAACCCCACACAACGGCAACTTCTTAAAGAGACACACACTACCTCTTAAAACACATGAGTCTCCACAAGGATCTATCACGTAAAAGAGCAAGCTCATTCAATAACATCCTATTTCATCTGAATTATAGGATTAATTCAACATTCACCCAGAACCAGTTCCACAAACACGTAACAATCTTTAAACTTACTTTATACCTTTTTTCTGTGACATTCACTCACATGTTGCCACACCTCAAGCAATATGCTGAATCTCACAGATATTCACACTAAAACAATAACATTCTCACTCAAAAGTAAAACAGTTATACACACCTCAAGGAAATCATTCAAACTCTTAAAACTTTGAATACATCCAAATACGCTCATAAGCTTGCCCACCATTCCACACATTTCCTGAATTAACATGAAATTTTCACCAAGGAAAATGGGCATCATAATTAGGTTTTGAAATTGTAAGGTGTATCTCCATTGTTTTCCCTCCTTACCAGCATGCGTAAGGGAGTGTATATGATGGGCAGAAAAATATCAGTTACACAAACTTGCCCGAGAGGGGTGAGCCAGAGACCCGTGGTGGGATCAATCGCACAGCCCTCTCATTTCCATAGTCGTTGCGCATCAGAGGCGTCCCTCTGTAATTCCTAAACCTCCCTCATGTCTGACAAGACCACTCTGTCTACTAGAATCTTTGGTTCTGTGGGGACCAATGTGCAAAATTCACTCGCTGGGCCATTTCCCTGGGAGACTTTGTCGCAGCCACTCGTATGGGTGAAGCACTTAATAATGGCTAGGGGGACTGGGAAGGCTGATGCTTGCAGTGTGGCCAGTACAATAGCCAGTGTTGTCTTTAAGTTGTAAAAGTCTTCTTCTTGTTGGAATGAGAGAGTTAAATGAAAAAAAATTAACCAAGCCCAGAAAAGCCCTCATCTGCTAGGAATGGGCGGGCTGGTATGATTCACAATGGGATGGTCCAATTCCCTCAGTCAGGATCCTGGGCGCTGTGATTGGACAGTGATCCAGATTGTGATTGGTCAGAATCTCTGTCATTCAGGGTCTCGCCGCACCTGTCGTTCACTCAAAACTCTCCTCTCTGTCTCTCTCCAGCAGAGGTGAGCTTTGTGCCAAAAGTTATTGGAAGTTCGAAGGCAAGTTTGTTTTAAACTATACAGGCTGTTGGCTGTGATTTAAAGTTCTTGAGCAGCCTCGATTCTCTTGCTTTTTTTTACCTTTTACAATCTTCTTTAGTTTATCTGCCATTTCTCTCTCTGGTGCTCTGCGTTGTTTAACTCTCTCACCTCTGGATTCAATTGCGTCTTCTTCTTCCTCTTCTGCCATAGCCCTTTCCCTGCATGATGTTGGAGCATCCCCCCTCCCTGCGGGATCTTATATGGGGGAGGTTGTCTACTATTCCCGACTTTGTTCCTTCATCCCCCCTCTTCTATAAACGGCTGCCATGCCAGACAAGGGGTCTCTGGAGGGCTTACCAGTACCAAGTTTGTTCTAAACCACTAATTGCTTGTTTTCTGAATTCTTCTTATCAGCGCTTTCTTTCTCTGCCTTGGCCCTTTTCACTTTTTCCTCTGCCCACTGACAGATTTCTTTTAGGATTCAAATAACACATGTGTTACACAGGCTTTCCCCCGTCACTTTTATCCCAATTGTTACCCATTATTGCAGTGTCTTTTAACACTTACTTAATTGCGAATGACAGACTTTCTACCTGTGGAGCCAATCACCGACTACTTTCCTCGTAGCAAAATACAGGAGTTTCCCCCGTCACTTTAATCCAGAATATTCCCCATAGCCGCGAGTCTCTCTCGGCCCGCTACTTTGCGAACAACAAACTTTTTTAGTTTGCGGAGTCAATCGGCAACTACTTGGGTAGCAAAAACATACACAATTGGTCTTACCTTCGTTGTCTGCATTAAGGATCTCAGTAGGGAACCAGATCAACCTCTGACGAAGTACCACAGATGTTCCCGGGAGCTTCTATGGGAGCTTGGTCTCACAGGCTCCGATTAGAGCTCAGTTTTCTCCCCGTCCAGTCCCGGTCACTCTGCAGCCTCAGTCATTTGTTGACGGCCCCAGCGAAGATCCTGCTGACTACGCCAATGTTAAGGTTCATTTCTTAAAACAGACAACTCACAATGGAGTAGGTCAGTGGTTCTTAACGTGGGGGTCGTTTGGGGCTTCGCCAGGGGGCATGAAGGGGACACAAATAGTATATCACTTTGTTGAACCCATGTTTAGGAAACTAACAAAGGTACATACCACATACAGTATTTTGTTCGCGTATGCGCGTACTGTTGCCATAAAGGTTAAGAACCACTGGGTTAGGTAAACCAACACAAGCTTTACTGATCATCAGTCGGTGAGAGTGTCAGGGATACAGAGTCAAGTATGCAACAGACACTTAACTCCCCTGAGCTACCACTCTAATGAACAAAGACATACAGCATATTTTATAGTATTTTGGAAAGGTAGTCACATGTTTATACAGATTTGCTCCCACTATTATTAATGGTCTATTGCTTGGGCATAACAGGAAGGCCTCTAACTTCCTGATCTCACAGCTTTTCTAGTATACTACTGAATTGCAAACCAGCTTATTCAGAACCAAAAAGAGTCAAGCTAATCCTTTACTTAATAAAATATTTTACATAACACTTTATTACATAACTAGGATATTCTCACCCTCTACCCCCTCTCTACTCCCCACCCTCTTTACCCCCACCCTCTTTACCCCCACCCTCTTTACCCCCACCCTCTCTACCCCCTCCCTCTTTACCCCCACCCTCTTTACCCCCACCCTCTCTACCCCCTCCCTCTCTACCCCCACCCTCTTTACCCCCACCCTCTTTACCCCCACCCTCTCTACCCCCTCCCTCTCTACCCCCTCCCTCTCTACCCCCTCCCTCTCTACCCCCTCCCTCTCTACCCCCTCCCTCTCTACCCCCTCCCTCTCTACCCCCTCCCTCTCTACCCCTCTCCCTCTCTACCCGCACCCCCCTCCATCTCCCTCTCTAACCCCCCTCCCCCCCACCCCCCTCAACCTCTAGAGACTGGAGGGAGAGGAAGAGGAAGGGGTGCTGGGGGATGAGGAGAAATGAGCCGCGCCTGCGCAGTTGGGGGCTATGAGTGAGTGGTGCAATATTGCGTTGTGGGAACAGCTTTCATTGGTGGAACAGGTGAGTGTTGGAATCTTGCGTTGGGGGAGCAGACCCAACAGGTCTGCACTTGGTCTAGTACTTATTATAAAACTCTCTGTGGCGGCTGTGTGTGTCAATCTTTTTAGTTTTCCTATTTTCTTCAAAATGCTAGGCCACAGCCTTCTCATTTTCACACATTCTACTCGCATTGTTCTCGTCGAGTCGATAATCATCTTACCGTCGCATTCCCACCTATATTTCCCAAGTTTTTAATATTTTAAAGCAGAGGTCTTCAACCTTTTCTGCCAAGGGGCCAGAACATATGTCTGTGAGCAGACGGCAGGCCACATCTATCACGCACGCACATGGATCTCGTCCAGGATGGCAAGCATCAAATCACGTGTTCACATAGATCTCCCCCCCCCCCCCCCCCTCCCTTCGAAGACGCCAGCCGGAGCATTGAGCTCAAATATTACACTCACACGTCCCCGGCCTACTGACAACACTGATCCTGACAGTGAAGTCAAGACACAGAAGGTGCACGGACGTGCCAGCGGCTTTGCTCAGGATGTGGTCCTGCCAAATCATTTTCCATGTACCGGAGGTAGGAAAATATTCTGGAGAAACTCACTCCCGCATTTTTTTATCTACCTTTGATTTTTCCATCATCTGCAGTTCTTTCTCAAACATTCCAGGTACCGGAGACGGCAGACGTCTGTGGGCCGGATGATTGAGGAAAAAAAAAACCACCTGCAGATGATTTTGGGTTACGGGCTGGATTAGGTTGCCGACCCCGAATTTAAAGTTTTTAAAATAGCCCGAAAACTCACCCATTTCGGAAAAAAAAACTGAGTCACAATCCACTCGCAAGGCTGGACGGGACACTCCAGGAGGGAGGGGCACTCCAGCGCGCGGTGAACGAGGTAACCCGAATGACGTCACAACACTCGCAAGGCAGGGCGGGACTCTCCGGGAGGGAGGGGCACTCCTGCGTGCGGTGAACGAAAGTCGAGGCGCCCGAAGCCCAGTGGTGCTGGAGCTGCAGTGAGGGCCGAGCCCGGGGCTTGGGATGGAGCTGTGACTGGGGCCGTGAAAGAAGACGCCGCTGGAACCAAGGATGAGTCTGGGTCAGGGGTCAGGGACGAGCCCGGAGGCGAAGTTGGGGCCTGGACCGGAGCCTGGGACAGGGAATGGGAGTGAGGGGAGGAGGATGAGAGTAATGGGGACAAGGGAGATGGGGTGGGTGGAGGAGGGAAATGCCCCCTCCCTATCTCTACCCTCACTCCCACCCTCTCTACCAACCCTCCCCCTCTACCGATTTCTCTCTACCCCTCTCCCTCTCTGCCCCTCTCCCTCTCTGCCCCTCTCCCTCTCTGCCCCTCTCCCTCTCTGCCCCTCTCCCTCTCTGCCCCTCTCCCTCTCTGCCCCTCTCCCTCTCTGCCCCTCTCCCTCTCTGCCCCTCTCCCTCTCTGCCCCTCTCCCTCTCTGCCCCTCTCCCTCTCTGCCCCTCTCCCTCTCTGCCCCTCTCCCTCTCTGCCCCTCTCCCTCTCTGCCCCTCTCCCTCTCTGCCCCTCTCCCTCTCTGCCCCTCTCCCTCTCTGCCCCTCTCCCTCTCTGCCCCTCTCCCTCTCTGCCCCTCTCCCTCTCTGCCCCTCTCCCTCTCTGCCCCTCTCCCTCTCTGCCCCTCTCCCTCTCTGCCCCTCTCCCTCTCTGCCCCTCTCCCTCTCTGCCCCTCTCCCTCTCTGCCCCTCTCCCTCTCTGCCCCTCTCCCTCTCTGCCCCTCTCCCTCTCTGCCCCTCTCCCTCTCTGCCCCTCTCCCTCTCTGCCCCTCTCCCTCTCTGCCCCTCTCCCTCTCTGCCCCTCTCCCTCTCTGCCCCTCTCCCTCTCTGCCCCTCTCCCTCTCTGCCCCTCTCCCTCTCTGCCCCTCTCCCTCTCTGCCCCTCTCCCTCTCTGCCCCTCTCCCTCTCTGCCCCTCTCCCTCTCTGCCCCTCTCCCTCTCTGCCCCTCTCCCTCTCTGCCCCTCTCCCTCTCTGCCCCCCTCCCTCTCTGCCCCCCTCCCTCTCTGCCCCCCTCCCTCTCTGCCCCCCTCCCTCTCTGCCCCCCTCCCTCTCTGCCCCCCTCCCTCTCTGCCCCCCTCCCTCTCTGCCCCCCTCCCTCTCTGCCCCCCTCCCTCTCTGCCCCCCTCCCTCTCTGCCCCCCTCCCTCTCTGCCCCCCTCCCTCTCTGCCCCCCTCCCTCTCTGCCCCCCTCCCTCTCTGCCCCCCTCCCTCTCTGCCCCCCTCCCTCTCTGCCCCCCTCCCTCTCTGCCCCCCTCCCTCTCTGCCCCCCTCCCTCTCTGCCCCCCTCCCTCTCTGCCCCCCTCCCTCTCTGCCCCCCTCCCTCCTCTGCCCCCCTCCCTCTCTGCCCCCCTCCCTCTCTGCCCCCCTCCCTCTCTGCCCCCCCTCCCTCTCTGCCCCCCCTCCCTCTCTGCCCCCCCTCCCTCTCTGCCCCCCCTCCCTCTCTGCCCCCCTCCCTCTCTGCCCCCCTCCCTCTCTGCCCCCCTCCCTCTCTGCCCCCCTCCCTCTCTGCCCCCCTCCCTCTCTGCCCCCCTCCCTCTCTGCCCCCCTCCCTCTCTGCCCCCCTCCCTCTCTGCCCCCTCCCTCTCTGCCCCCCTCCCTCTCTGCCCCCCTCCCTCTCTGCCCCCCTCCCTCTCTGCCCCCCTCCCTCTCTGCCCCCCTCCCTCTCTGCCCCCCTCCCTCTCTGCCCCCCTCCCTCTCTGCCCCCCTCCCTCTCTGCCCCCCTCCCTCTCTGCCCCTGATCACATCACCCTGGGCGATCTCCCCATCTACAGCCTCGCACCTATTTGCTTCGTTTAGATATCTTGTTTTTCCTCACTATTTTCTGTTCCAAGGAAAATAGCACTAATCTATCCAATCTCTCCCCATAGCCAAAGTTTTCCAAAACTGACGTGATCCATGTAAATCTCCTCTGATACAGGAAGGATAAGGGATTGAAGTGGTGGGGTCAATATGGCCTCTTGTATCCTAATATCTGTTCTGTAAATTAATAACAACTGTATGCCATACAAAAACTGTGGTCTAACTATTGCTCTGTACAGTTATAACATTATTCACCTTTCCTCCCTTTTGTAGATATACTCTCCAAGGTCCTTATGGCTCTCTCTTGACTTGTCCTTCTCCCACACATATATTCTTGTTACACTTTCCCAAATGCTAAACTTTCACTTCTCAGGATTGAACTCAATTTGCAAATTTTGCAGAATTAACAATACCAACAATAACTTTCTGCAGAGTGTAACTGTCCTCACTGGAACTACAAACCAATTTTTGTATCATCTACAATGTTGTTTATCATGGCCCCCATGATATATATTACAAAAAGCAAGGCATGAGCAACTGAGGCCATAAGAATCCCATTAGCAACAGTTTTCCAAGTCAAGTCAAAGTCAAGTCAAACAAACTTCCAGGCATAACCATGACCGTTGCAAGTGGCTGCATGTCACTGAGCCAGTTTCAGATCCAACTTATCGCATGGGTTTTACTTTTTTTAAACAACCTGTCACATGGGGCATTTTAGAGCCATGATAGAATTCATATAGGCTGCCAAATAAACTACCCTCAGTACCTTCTTTGTTACTTCTTCAAAATATGGTGCGGTAGAGTTGCTGCCTTATAGCGCTTGCAGTGCTGGAGACCCGGGTTTGATCCAGACTACGGGTGCTGTATGTATGGAGTTTGTATGTTCTCCCCGTGACACCGTGGGCCTTCTCCGAGATCTTTGGTTTCCTCCCACACTCCAAAGACGTACAGGTTTTTAGGTTAATTGGTTTAGGTTTGTATACTTGGTAAAATTGTGTATTGTCCCGAATGTGTGGTGGCTTGTGTTAATATGCGGACTCGGTGGGCCGAAGGGCCTGTTTCCGTGCTGTATCTCTAAACTAAAAACCTTCATGTAAGTTGGTAATGTGTAGGAAGGAACTGCAAATGCTGGTTTAAACCAAAAACAGCACAAAAAGCAGGAGTAACTCAGCAGGACAGGCAGCATATCTGGAGAGGTAGTAATGCAGGCCCTTTCCTCGACTAATCCATTCTGGATTTTCTTAATCATTGATTAATTTGTACCTTGCAAATGGAGGTTTATAGAATTGATTGGGCAATAATTATTTGGTTTATAGCCTCAAAGAATATAAAGGAGGATAGTAAAAGCTTCTTTAGGTATGTGAAGAGGAAAACATTAGTTAAGACCAAAGTTGGACCCTTGAAGACCGAAAAAGGTGAATTTATTATGGGCAACAAGAAAATGGCAGATGGGTTAACAGGTACTTTGGATCCGTCTTCACTAAGGAGGACACAAACAATCTTCCTGAAGTAGTAGTGGCCAGAGGATCTGGGGTGACAGAGGAACTGAAGGAAATCCACATTAGGCAGGAAATGGTGTCGGGTAGACTGATGGGACTGATAGGCTGATAAATCCCCAGGGACTGATGGCCTGCATCCTAGGGTACTTAAGGAAGTGGCTCTAGAAAGCGTGGCAGCATTGGTGATAATTTTCCAATGTTCTATAAACTCAAGATCAGTTCCTGTAGATTGGAGGGTAGCTAATGTTATCCCACTTTTTAAGCAAGACTGAAGAGAGAAAACAGGGAATTTTGTACCAGTTAGCCTGACATCGGTGATGGGGAAGATGCTGGAGTCAATTATAAAATATGAAATAGCTGCACATTTGGACAGCAGTAACAGGATCAGTCCGAGTCAGCATAGATTTACGAAGGGGCAATCATGCTTGACAAATCTTCTGGAATTTTTTGAAGGTGCGACTAGGAAAATGGACATGGGAGAGCCAGTTGAAGTAGTGCACCTGGACTTTCGGAAAGCATATGATAAGGTCCCACATACAAGATTAGTGGGCAAAATTAGGGCACATGGTATTGAGGATAGAGTGCTGACATGGATAGCAAATTGGTTGGCAGACAGGAAACAAAGAATAGGGATTAACGGGTCCCTTTCAGAATGGCAGGCAGTGACTAGTGGGGTACCGTAAGACTCGGTGCTGGGACCGCAGCTACTTACAATATACATCAATGATTTGGATGATGGGATTCAAAGTAACATTAGCAAATTTGCAGATGACACAAAGCTGTGTGGCAGTGTGAACTGTGAGGAGATGCTATGAGAATGCAGGGTGACTTGAACAGGTTGGGGGAAATGGACAGGTGCATGGAAGATGAAGTTTAATGTGGATAAATGTGAGGTTATCCATTTTGGTGTCAAAAACAGGAAGGCAGATTACTATCTAAATGGCGTCAAGTTGGGAAAAGGGGAAGTACAACGGGATCTGGGGGGTCCTTGCTCATCAGTCAATGAAAGTAAGCATGCAGGTACAGCAGGCAGTGAAGAAAGTGAATGGCATGTTGGCCTTCATAACAAGAGGAGTCGAGTATAGAAGCAAAGAGGTCCTTCTGCAGTTGTACAGGGCCCCAGTGAGACATCACCTGGAGTATTATGTGCAGTTTTGGTCCCCTAATTTGAGGAAGGACATTCTTGCTATTGAGGGAGTGCAGCGTAGGTTTACAAGGTTAATTCCTGGGATGGCGGGACTGTCATATGCTGAGAGAATGCGGCAGCTGGTCTTGTACACTCTGGAGTTTAGAAGGATGTGAGGGGATCTTATGAAACATATGATTGTTAAGGGTTTGGACATGCCAGAGACAGGAAACATGTTCCCGATGTTAGCGGACTCCAGAACCAGGATCCACTGTTTAAGAATAAAGGGCAAGCCATTTAGAATGGAGACGAGGAAACACTTTTTCTCACCGAGTTGTGAGTCTCTGGAATTCTGTGCCTCAGAGGGCGGTGGAGGCCGGTTCTCTAGATACTTTCAAGAGCGAGCTAGATAGGGCTCTTAAATATAGCGGGGTCAGGGGATATGGGGAGAAGGCAGGAACGGGGTACTGATTGGGGATGATCAGCCATGATCACAGTTAATGGCGGTGCTGGTGGCGCTGCTTTGCAGCTGCAGCTCGCCTGCCATTCGTTTGTTTTTTCTTTTTTTGTTTCTTTTGTCCCGTTGTTACAGTTTTATTTTAGTTGTGTATGTGTGGTGGGGGGTGGGTGAGACATGTTTTTTGACTCTTCCTTCGGGGGGATACGACCTTTCTTGCCGTATCCTCCTCCGTCTGCGCTGAGGCCTATCGCGGATATGGCGGCCTCCAACTAGGACCGACCTCGAGGCTCCAGAGGCAGAGCCAGGACTTACCAACGCGAGGCTGGCCCACTTCGGGGGCAGTGGTGGTGTTGCGACCCGACTTCCAACGCGACTTTGGTGCCTTGGAGGCTCGGCCACGGGCCCAGTGGTTTCGGCTGCGGGCCAGTCGACAACATCGTCGGGAGCTCGCAAGTTACAGGTTGGTGACCTGTTTTTCTGGATCTCCCGCAACAACAGCTTCGTCCGCTGGACTGGAGGGCGGCAGCTTCGACTGCCCCGGGCCGCGAAGTTTGAACCGGCCTGTTCGCGGAGCTCGGATTCAGCCGCGGGACTTGCTTGCCATCACCCGGCGGGGTCACAACATCGGAGGCCTGGATCGCCTCAGCGCAGAGGGAGAGCAAGGAGGGAAGAGAGAAGGACTTTGGGACTTTTTGCCTTCCATCACAGTGAGGAGGTGCCTGGTGGACTCACTGTGGTGGATGTTGAACTGTGTTGAGTGTGTGTTTTGTTATTTATTCTTTGTATGACTGCAGGCTAAACCATTTAGTTGCACTGAAAAGTGCAATGACAATAAAATTGAATCTGAAGGGTCGAATGGCCTACTCCTGCACCTATTGTCTATTGTCTCTTCATGTTTTTAAAGCTTAGTCAACTAACAATTATTTATTAACTCTCGTTCTCATTAGCAGCGATAAAGCTAGAACTGAATATAACACTTGCTAATGGAATTAAATGTTGCATCTGTCATAAGATAATTAGCTGCTTTTGTCTGTTTCCCAATATCCTTCTTGATTGTTTTGAGAACAGATGGAACTTGTTCATTTGGCAGAGCAGATTTCTACTCAACTGTATTTGTTTAATTGCAGGATGGCCATGTGGATGAAGGACCAGTGGCATTCATGATTTAGTTTTTCCAAGGACAAGTTAACATTCCTAGGTAGAAAGGAAACTATGTAGTGGAGAAAACTTTTTCTTCCGTAATAAGGAACATAAAGTGGCTCAAATTCTAATAAACTGGATCTTTAAAAGAGATCAACAATATGAGCACAGTGTTTCAGTGAACTGTGTGTGTGTGTTTTATTCACACACACGCACGCACCTGAAACACTGTTCATGTTGTTGATCTCTTTCAAAGATCTAGTTTATTAGAATTTGAGCCACTTTATGTTCCTTATTATGTTCCATATTCCTTATTATGAAAGGAAACGTTTTAACAAGAAACGTGTGCTTGTTTGATTGTTCATTTTATTCACAATAGTTACTTTCCCCACATGATTCTCAAAGGTAAACGTCTTTTTATTTGTTTCTGTTACTTAGTTTAGTTTACAGATACAATCAAGAAATGGACACTTCGGCCCACCAAGTCCACACCGACCGGCGGTCCTCGTACACTAGCGCTATCTTACTCACAGGGAACAATTTACCATTTTTACTGAAATCAAATTAGCCTATAAATCTGTATGTGTAGGAGGAAAACCGGGAATACCCACGCGGTCACGGTGAGAACATACAAACTCCGTACAGACAGCACCTGTAGTCAGGGTCAAACCGGGTCTTTGGTGCTGTAAGGTAGCAACTCGACCGCTGTGCCACCTTCCCAAGCTATAAATAAGAAAGGATGTCTGTTTTACGTTGGAGTCACGTGAGTGACTACGTGAAGAGCCCGTCAGCCGCGCATGCGCGTCATTACGTCTAATGCATGGCGCACGACTGGCTGGCAAGCACGCTGCTCCTCCAGCGGTAAGTTTCAAAACCTGAAGGTAAGTCTCGAACTTAATTTCAGGCTGTGTTTTGATTTGCAGGAAGCTCGCTACAGAGCTCCTGCCGTATGTCGTTCCGGGGAATCTTGACTCCACGAGGGGAACCCAGCTTGGAGGAACCCGGCTGCAGAGACCATGGGATAACCCGGTTCCGCGAGGGAAACCCTGCTCTGGGAAACCCCCAAGCGGAGACGCTGGTATCCCGGCTCCGCAAAGCGTTCCCAGTTCGGGGAAACCCCGAAGAGACCGCGGGTATCCCGGCTTCGCGAAGCACTCTCGGCTCAGGGAGCGTTCTCAGCTGAAACCCCGAGGCGGAGACTGCGGGAAATCTGGGCTCCGCGAGGGGAACTCAGCTAGAGGACAACCCAGCAGCAAAGGCCGCGGGGCCGCGAGGGAAAACTCGCACATGGAGCTGCTGGTTGTGGAGGCCACGGGGTATCCCGGGCCTGTGGGAAATGCAGGCTCGGCAGGCCGGTGATCGTCGGACAAGTCCGGCCAGGAGGAGTCACCTCCTGCAGCGCGAACAAGTCCGGCCAGGAGGAGTCGCCTCCTGCAGTACAGAGTATCTCATCGGAGAGATGCTCCAGCTGATACTCCAAGGTATGGAGTAATATCGGCGCGGGTCTCGGAGGCCCGCGGCAGCGCCTGGTGCAGGGCTGCTATATATCTCCCTCTCTGAGGAGGGGATTTAGGCAGTCGCAGTTTGGTGGTATGTCATGAGGGAACATCTCACGACACGCCAGCTGCGTGAAGAAGGAAAAAAGGGGATTTCCCCTTCATGGGCACGTCCTAGGACGTTTACCCAGGTGGAGCATGGATGCGTCCGCAGGGCGTTCATCCCACTGAAGAGATGTTCCATGCTGATATGGTCCACAGATGGGGCCATATCAGCGCAGGTCTTGTCGGGGATCTGCAGCAGCACCTGTGGCAGGGCTGCATTATATTTCCCTCTCTGAGGAGGGGAGCGTAGGCAGTCAGTGTGTGACTGACTCCAAATTCCGAAGCATGGGGGGGGGGGGGGGAGGAGGGGAAGACGTGCAATCCATGCACCCCAGTAGTCCAATCCTCCAAATTCAAGGATGGCGTCAGAACCCGAGGACGGAAGCAGAGCTCAGGAGTCTTTGGGGGTACCATAAGACCAACGCCAACCATGGATGTAGGTGGGTCTGGTTCTTTCCGAAACACGGGATGTGTAGCCCATCTGAATGATATTCTAAATTTCTGAATCTTGCCAAATTAGCAGTTTCAGCCATAAAATTTATATTTGAGAATTGGGGTTTAACATCCATTCGGTAAAATTAAGTTGATACCAACTAGAGTTATAGATTGCAATGCACCTTTAACTATTAATTGTCTGTGACTCCGCCTTGGGGCTAGAGATGGGGGCCAGTGTAAATTGGCAATTTGGTGGTTGTTAAGTACCATGTAGGTCAGTTTAATCAGAACTATGGTGTTACCAGCTGAAGCTATAGTCACAATGATGGACAATCAGTACTCAGTCTGAAGGAGGGTCTTGACCCGAAACGTCGCCTTCGCTCCTTAGATGCTGCTGCACCCGCTGAGTTTCTCCAGCTTTTTCCAGCCTCGATTCTCCAGCATCTGCAGTTCCTTCTTTAACAATCAGTATTCAGCATTGCTCCAGCTACTTTTGATCATTTTTACCTTTAGTTATGGTACAACTGTTGCTAGGGTTCAAAGACAGGGAATTACTATCCCATCTCTAGTCGCAGAGATGGATGGGATGTGCATGAGTTACCAGTCCATCAGTTATGTGGTATCAACTACCTAATCACTAGGTGCATTCTGTGGGTTGAAGGGTCATTGGGCGATTATGCATGTCTGCATGCCCACCTACAGAGACACGCTATGGTGGTGGTATATTCTAATCACATGGTTCAATTATTCTAATATCCTGTGATAGTTACCTAACCTCATTTGACACATGTGTAGCATCATGTAAATCAATTACAACACAATGAATGTTGAATCACAAAGTATTTAATGACATTATGCATTGATGGAACACCAAATATCAATTTATTTGCATCTAGTCTTAATTAACAGTGCAAGATCATCTGCCATGGTGGCCATTATCGGGGGCAGTGGCGATGGATGCTTTCTCGCTACACTAGGGAGGAATGTTTGTTATGTCATTCTTCCATTCTGCCTCATTTTGCTTGAAAACCAGCAGAACTCATGGCTTGATAGTGCCTGACTGGCCTACACAGCCATGGGTCCATCTATACTGTGGACGACAACACAGCCTTCTATGGCTGTTCCCAAACACTAAACCTGCTGGTTTACCCCGTGATGGGGGAGAACAAACCTCTGCATTAGCAAATCAAGTTGTTGGGTTGCAGACTATGAGAAGACCGTCCTGGGGTACGGACTGTCAGATTGTACGGTGGATGTAATCACGACGGCCTGAAGATGGTACCAAGGTACAGTGCATCTCCTTTATCAAGGAATGAAGTAAGTGTCCTCTTTACAGTCATATATATCGTATGACGAGGTATGTATAACAGATGTCTTGGTATTCCTCTCAAAGCTATATTTCAAGAGAGATGGTATATATATTGTGCCAGTAGTGCCTTGTTGTCATACTTCCAGCTGGGGCGGGACACCACGCTGTCGGGTCTCGATCTCTGATATCCAGATTATGAAGGGTATCTTCAACTTAAAATTTCTCAGGCCTAGTTACTCAGAGATATGCGATGGTTATGTCCTGCTGACGCTGCGTCGCTGGTGGGCTCCAGCTACGTTCCTGTCTTTGGTCTATTCAATTACTAGGTGCTTATCCTCTTGACACTGGGTTCAGCGCAATGGGCCAATCGTTGTCTAACTACGACTGGATAGGATGGGTACAGCTTCAAAAATATATGATACTTTATGTGTTCATGACTTAGTCTTGCAGAGTAGACCGGGGCTGTCGGGTCTCAGAACTAGTTATGGCATACCCATGGACCTTGGTTGTGGGTGTGGTCAAACACCTACAACAGTCATTATGTCACCATAGCCTTACAGGGTCTGAACTAGCATGTTGTCAGTTACACAAAAATAAAATATACATATATATAAACCTCAGACGTAGGTATTGGTACAGACCTTTCCCAGGTGATTACGGTTTGGCTTGTGCTGGAGTGAACACTGGTGTCAAAATCTCACTCTACCAGGGCTGCTACAACTTCAGCAGCGAGGTTTGTGTATGTTTCGCTGGATCTCATCCTAGTGGCTGTAGGATGGTCAAACTAGTGAAATTCCATCACTATCCCGTTTGCCAGACCTGGGGTATTTGCCAACACTAATTTAGGTTCTATGTTCTTTATTCTTCCTGGATGAATGGGATAACTATTGTCATCATTAGATAGCACCAACATGTTTCTACCTATGTCGTGCTTATTGACTTCACTCATCCCTGGTCAATCGGTGCAGTGTGTGACGCATGGACTCGTTTCCACGGCATGAAATCACAGAGCTTTGAAATCTTCACGTAGTCACTCACGTGACTCTGAAATTAAATATTAAGGTTAAACGAGAACTTACCAGTTTGAAGTTTGATCTTTATTTTATGAGGAGTTACGATGACGGATTACGTGCCCTCCACTCCCAATCCTCTATCATGAAGGTCAGCTGGTAGTTCTAGTTTCTCAAATCTTACTATGTTCAGTTCAACAACTGTTATCTGTGATTTCACACCGTTGCTTTTAAGAATTATGCGGCTGACGGGCTCTTCACGTAATCCCTTGTAACTCCTCATAAAATAAAGATCAAACTTCAAACTGGTAAGTTCTCGTTTAATCTTACTATTACATTGTTTAAAAGAGGACTGTTGCATAAATATCAGAAAAAGCAATCTCCTGACAATTTCAATGGCCACCCATGGTTAAAATAACAACATTATTCTTTTTTTTAATTAAAAAAAATGTATTTTTGTTTATTAGGTACAGTAAATTACATCAATGTACGTCCCGTATATATTATTACAATCATTGTACCCTTTAATTTTTACGGCTATTAGAGAAAAAGAATAGAAACAGAGAAAGTAGCAATGTTACAACATTTTGAGATTTAAAAAATCAAGTCTGCAATTTATCCCATCAGATAAAGCATAAAAAGAAGTTTAATTTGACACCTAATTTACTTTCATATCTTCAGTATTAAGAAAGTTATGGCCATTTTCATACTCGGAAATTAGCATCTTGTTCCCCATTGCCTTTCAATTAACTCAAAAGCTGTGATCTGGAAAAGTTAAAAGCCCATGACTTTCTTAAAAATTAAGAGAACTCAATGAAATTTTCAGTTATTATAGATTGAAGCATTCTGAAACAAATATGAAACAATCTTACTTGGATGACCTGAAATTAAAGCATATAATTAGTTAGTTATCTAATTGTAGCTAATTACAAAATTCAATGAGTAGATCTAAACATCTATCCATTTCTTAAGAAAATATAAACTTTTTTAAAATTGCCTAAGTGTCCAAATAACATTCACACAATAATCCACAATATAACATAATTTTTAAATCTCATTTTCATGAATTTCTGGGCCAAATGGAGGGAATTTAGTGTTTGATTCCTGTAAATTAATGGCCATTTAAATCAACTAGTGAGTGGGTCTTAGTGGAATGCGGTGGATTGGAACGTTGCGGTTAGCGGTGAAGTCTGGAGGAAAAATACTGTTTGTTCATACATTTTTTGGGACCCCATTTCGCAACATAAAAATATTATTAAAGCCTCCCGAAAAACCAACTTTTAATATAAAAATAAACTATTTACCTTTTCTTCTCCCCTACACAAAATCCTTCCGGTTGTCGGTGCTCACGGCTTTTGAAGGTGATTTCTAAATTACTCTAGTTAATAAATAATTTAGAGTAATTTAAAAATACCTTCATTCATGAAATGTCGGAGCGATTTTTCTTCCACAACGAAATCGCCCGACATTGATCGATTTTCCCTGACTGTTGAAAATCGGCACTTTAAGCCCGCCCCCCTCTGAAAGGCGCCAAAGCGCGCACACGTGGAGCGGCAGAACTGCAGCGCTGCTCAAGGTAAGTTTTGCAACATACCTAGAGAAAGTGAGAGAGAGTTGTGAAAGTGAAGTGTGCAAAAGGGAAAGAAAAAAGAGCCCTTGGTCGAAGAGTTAGAGAAAGGAGATTAAGAGATAAACCCTAGGGGAAAAAAAGAGAGAAAAAAGGAAAAGCCAGTTACTTTATTATAAACATCACCCAAAAGAAATTTACCAACTCGGCAGTTTTTCATCCCCCTTTACCAAGACCCGACGCCGGTACCTTTTTGATGTACTCTTGCACCCTATCCTTGTAGTAGATCTATAAATGCAGACCACGTCTTGTAGAAGCGATCTGATTTTCCTGCCAGGCGGAGTTTCATATCTTCCAGGTGTAGTGTTTCAAACATAGTTGAAATCCACATATTTATTGTTGGTATAGGAGCATTTTTCTAGAATTTTAAGATGAGCTTTTTTCCAGTTATTAAGCCGTATTCGAATAGATTATTTTGAAACACATTCAATTTAGGGCTACCTTCCGTTGTTCCAAAAATAATCCATTCTGCCTTTGGTGTCAGTTTTATTTTAAATAATCTTGTGAAGATTTCAAAAATGTCAGTCCAAAATATTTGAATTTTTGTACAAAAGACAAATGAGTGCGCTATAGTAGCTTCTTGAGACTGGCATTTATCACAGATAGGTGAGACGTTGGGAAAAAGTTTACTTATTTTAGTTTTTGAATAGTATAATCTATGTAAGATTTTATGTTAATTGAACATTTATGCATATTTAATAAGTGTTCTTCCCACCTTGCTTTGATAATTAATTATTTTTCCCAGTCTCTTATAATGCCTTATAATGATGGAGGAACTGAGTGAAATCCAGGTTAGCCGGGAGGTGGTGTTGGGTAAATTGAACGCATTGAAGGCCGATAAATCCCCAGGGCCAGATAGTCTGCATCCCAGAGTACTCAAGGATGGCAGGCAGTGACTAGTGGGGTGCCGCAAGGCTCAGTGCTGGGACCCCAGCTATTTACAATATATATTAATGATTTGGACGAGGGAATTCAATGCAACATCTCCAAATTTGCAGATGACACCAAGCTGGGGGTATAGTTAGGTGTGAGGAGGATGCTTGGAGGCTGCAGGGTGATTTGGATAGGCTGAGTGAAAGGCAGATGCATGGCAGATGCAGTATAATGTGGATAAATGTGAGGTTATTCACTTTGGTGGCAAAAACATGAGGGTAGACTATTATCTGAATGGTGGCAGATTAGGAAAAGGGGAGATGCAACGAGACCTGGGTGTCATGGTACACCAGTCATTGAAAGTAGGCAAGCAGGCAGTGAAGAAAGCAAATGGTATATTAGCATTCATAGCGAAAGGATTTGAGTATAGGAGCAGGGAGGTTCTACTGCAGTTGTACAGGGTTTTGGTGAGGCCACACCTGGAGTATTGCATACAGTTTTGGTCTCCAAATCTGAGGAAAGACATCCTTGCCATAGATTGCCATTACAGAGAAGATTCACCAGACGGATTCCTGGGATGTCAGGACTTTCATATGAGGAAAGATTGGGTAAACTTGGCTTGTACTCGCTGGAATTTAGAAGATTGAGGGGGGATCTTATAGAAACTTACAAAATTCTTAAGGGGTTGGACAAGCTAGATGCTGGAAGATTGTTCCCGATGTTGGGGGAGTCCAGAACAAGGGGTCACAGTCTAAGGATAAGGGGGAATTCCTTTAGGACCGAGATGAGGAAAACATTCTTTACACAGAGAGTGGTGAGTCTCTGGAATTCTCTGCCACAGAAGGTAGTTGAGGCCAGTTCATTGGCTATATTTAAGAGGGAGTTAGATGTGGCCCTTGTGGCTAAAGGGATCAGGGGGTATGGAGAGAAGGCAGGTACGGGATACTGAGTTGGTTGATCAGCCATGATCACATTGAATGGCGGTGCAGGCTCGAAGGGCCGAATGGCCTACTCCTGCACCTATTTTTCTATGTTTCTATGTTCTATGCCTTCAGTTGTTGGTAGTTCTGCATTTAGAATAATATTATATATATATATGATATTAAGTTTGCTGATTCAACCTTTGTATTCATTGCTTCATCCAGTAAATCTGATGGTATATTGTAATATTCTTGTGTATATTTTTTCAGATAGTCACATATTTGGAAATATTAAAAATACTGATTGTTTCCCAAATTATACTTTAGTTGTAATTATTTAAATGATAGTAATTTTCCCGTTTCATACAAATCTCCCAACGTTTTAATTCCTGCTCTTTCCCATTGTATAAATGCTTTATCTATAATTGAGGGTTTAAACGAAGGGTTTTTAACTATAGGAGATAGGAGAGATAAATTTCTTAATTTTAAGTTGTATTGTATTTGTTTCCAAATTCTAATTGTACTATGTATAATTGGATTTTTGTTATAATTTGTATTATTCAACTTCATTGGTGAAAAAAGGATCACTCCAATATTACAAGGGGAACAGTCCTCTTTCTCCATAATAATCCAATCCAGTTGCTGGGGAGAATTATCCAGCAATTGAATCATATTTCTAATATTTACAGACCAATAGTAATACATACAATTAGGGAGTGCTAATCCCCCTACTGCTTTGGGTTTATTCAAGTGTGTTCTTTGTATTCTATGGGACTTATAATCCCATATAAAATTTGTAATGTCTGAATCCAGTTTTTGCAATACTTTAACGATATAATCCCATTCTACCTGATCGAATGCTTTCTCTGCATCCAACAAAATAATTGATTGTTTTTGATCTTCAATTTGGTGTGAATGCATTATGTTGAGCAGACGTCTTAAATTATTAAATGATTTTCTCTTACGGATGAACTCCGTTTGATCCGGATGTATTAATTTACTAGCATACTTACTTAGTCTTCTAGCTAATATTTTTGCTAATATTTTTTTATCTGTGTTTAACAACGCAATAGCTCTATATGATCCAGGTTCTTCCACATCTTTATCTTTCTTAAGTATTAATGTAATCGTTGATTCTGCTAGTGTTTCAGGTAGTATTTGTTCTTTAAAGGCATATGTATACATTTTCTGTAGGCCTGGTGTAAAACTTTTATAGAATTCATTACTAAATCAGTCAGGGCCTGGTGTTTTCCCATTTTTTAATGAGATTATTGTTTCTGCTATTTCCTTATTGGAGATTTGTGCTCCCAATTCCTCTTGTTCCGTGTTATGGAAGATTACAATTATCCAAGAACTCTGTAACTTTATTGGTGTCCATTGTCGTTTTAGATGTATACAAATTCTCATTAAATGGCGCAATTTTTTAATTAATATCATTTGGTAAAGTTAATACTTCCCCTCTATCTGATTTGACTTTTGAAATCGGGTGTTCTTTTTCTCGTTTTTTTAACTAACGTGCGAAACGTTTATGGGGCTTATCCCCAAATTCAAAATGTTCCTGTCTTGTGATTTGGAATAATCTTATAACTTTTGCTGATAATAATGTATTTAATTTAAATTTCAGTATTAATATTTTATTATGTTTATCCGCAGTAGGGTCTTTAGCATTATCTATATCCAATTGTCTAATTTGTTCTTCTAATTGTCTTTGTTCAATCTCATTTTTATTTTATTTTGAAAAGCTTGGTATGAAATTATCACACCTCTAATAAATGCTTTGAAAGATTCCCATAATAATGTAGGTGATATGTCCGGCGTGTCATTTATTTTGAAAAAAAGATCCATTTGCCGTTTTAAATATATACTCCCTTGCGGGTCTTTTAAAATTTGAGGGTTGTACCTCCAAAACAGTTTATTCTTAGACATTCTTTCCATTTTTTAAAAGAAAATTAGTGGGGAGTGATCTGAAATCGTATTTTTATGGTATTTTGGTTTCGAAGTATACGGAACTAATTTTGTATCCACCAGGAAATAATCTATACTTGAATATGTCTTGTGTACCATTGAATAGAATGAGTAATCCCTGCCGGTCAGATTTGCAATCCTCCAAACATCTGTTATATTTGTATTTTTTATGTATGTGTTTAAAAGTTCGCTAGTTTTAGATTTCGTATTACCTCTCTGTTTTTGACTACATTTGTCTAAGTAAGGGTCCAAAACACAATTAAAGTCTCCACCGACATTATGACATTTTGGTAATTATATTCTGCGATTATATTCAAGATTTTATTGAAAAAATGCGGATTGTCAAAGTTGGGCGCATATATATTTACCAAGGTAATTGGGGTAGCATGTATCTCATTGGTAACTATCAAATATCTCCCGTCCTTATATGTTAAGGTTTTGGTTTAAATGGTATGCCTTTGTGAATAATAATAGATGTGCCTCTAGATTTCGACGCATATGAAGAGTGAAAAGTTTGGCCTATCCAGTTCGCCCTCAATCTAGCTTGAACTTGAACTTTAGGATGTGTTTCTTGTAGGAAGATAATATATGTGTTGTGTGCTTTCAGTTGAGCTAAAATCTTACCCCTTTTAATGCGTTCGTTACACCCCTAATGTTCCAACTGCAGAATGAGATTCCTCCCAGTTTATTTTGTTTATTGTCTTGCATTTTGAATAGATTTAATACCTGTGTATCTTGCGGTGCAACCGTACCTCAGGTCTTTAGATATTGGGGGAGCATTTACCCTACAAAGTTCAATTAGTAGATTCCTTTTGCGTTTGTCCTTAAATAAAAAACACACACATATGACTAATTGTGATAGTTAAAAAAACTTGTAAAAGTGCAAATACAGTGTCCGAACTTGTCGGCACTGTAACAAGTGACCCACCTGTTGGTGGGAGAAAACATTGTATCGACTTCCATTGTCGATATTAAACAATTAGCTCCGCTCCCTCGGTTACTCATAACATAATGGAACGGGACCGGTTCAAAGTCAAATGTACAGTACCCATTTACAATATATGTATCCATTTCATTATATATTCCCAAATATAACTAACAATTTTATCTACTAAATGTTAAACGTTTAATAATTGGAAAAAAATTAATATTACAATTCTGGAAGGGACCATTATCCCCAACAATTAAAATGTGGACAGTGGAAATGTTGGAGACATTACAACTGGAGAGAATTAGGTTTATCCTAAAGGATAAACTTGAGCTTTTTGAACAAATATGGTCTCCATTCACTGATTATATGAAGGGGTAGCTGGGCTCGGCATTGAAACTCAATAAGTACCCGGTGGAAAGATCAAATAAAAATGTTTAATTTCAGATTTATATACTCGTCTCTATATATTACATTTAGAAATTGCTCCATTCATTGATAAGATGTATACTGTTTTCTTTTCCACAAGTATATAACAGTTTACTAGTTATATGTTTTTTTTTAATTTCTTTTTTTTTGTTTTTTGTTTTTTTGTTTCTTGTTTTTTGTTTTTTTCTTTTTTTCTTTTTTTTATATTAATCAAATATAATCATACTCTTTTAATTATCCACTATTCTTTCTTTATACTTTTTTCTTATTCTCTTTTTCACTCTATATAAAAAAGTGAGGCCTATATATATGGTTTGCTAATATTTATATAATTTTGGAAAGATGTATTAATAATATCTGGAAAAAAAATTGCTATAATATTTGTAATATGTATGGCCTCTAATAAAAATATATTTAAAAAAAAAATGTTAAACGTATAATTTAACCTCGGTAATAATCAACTGTTAGTTGAAGGGGTTAACCTGAGACAGGCTCCTGGTTCTGAGCCAGGAGTCCGCCTCTCTCCCTCACGCCCCAATTATAGATCTACTTTAAACTTATTTAGTTATAAATGTTAGTTTATAAATCATCCCCTTTCTAACATTCTGTTAGAAATCTAACATTTCATGACTATTTCTATGTTAGTATTCTATGTTATTATTGTTAAAAATGTTAGATCTATGCCATTTAGGTTATTCATTTAATCTTTTAAACAACAATAATTGCTCTGTCCGCATTCTGTTGTTGAACTCTTCATTTTGGTGTTTATCTTTTTTCGCTTCACTTGGAACACAGTATGTCCTTGAGTTAACATTCCACCGATAAGTCCAGACAAAGCGCAGGGAGATTTCCTTCTTCTGGCAAGCACACCACCATTCACGGTGAAATAGTAAAAAGAAAGAATATCCATACCGTCCAACCCTTCCAACTACTTGTTCTCTTCCACGATGGTTGGAGCATATTTTTATGCATTCTCCGGATTTGTGAATGATTTTTGCTGTTCTTTGTAAGAAATCCTCATTTTAGCTGGGTAGTAAACACCATACCTGACATCTTAAACCCTTGGAAAGCCTGCTTTGCCTTAGAGAGCTGATTTCGCTTTTGCACAATTTCATAAGGATAGTCCCTGAATAATTTGAAAGATGTTTCACCGCACTTCAGTGGCACTCCATATTTGGTGTTACTCATAACCTCTTCCAAGTCAGAAATGTCCTGAAATTTCACA
Organism: Raja brachyura; assembly: GCA_963514005.1. The sequence continues at coordinate 11,108,420 of OY740785.1, forward strand.
ATAATCTGTCGTGTATATTCTGAACCTGTTTGAGATTTTTGTTTAAATCTCGGAACTAGGTGTGCCACTTCAATTTTCGGTAGGTTAGGTAAATTAAGAGCTTCTTTAATTAGGCCCGCAGCGAACTCCCGAGGGTTATCTCCCTCGACTCCCTCTGGCACTCCAACTAATCTTATATTTTGGCGTCTCGAACGAGCTTCCAAATCCAGGCATTTTTAGCCAAAACTTTTGCCAGCTGAGTCGCCATCTGTTTTGCAGTGAGGTCTTGATATATCTTCATTTTCTTCATCTCCTCGGCCATTCGTTCCATCTCTTCCTCTATCTCTTGCATTGTTGTCACATATGAAGAGACAGTCTCATGCACTGCATCAAACTTCTTTGTGGTGTCTTCTTCCCCCTTATCCATTCTCTCCAATAGTTCATCTCTCACATCTTCAATCTGTTTATTTATGGTGCCAATCGAATCCTGCACCGAGTCAATAACTTTCTGATTGCCAGCATTCATATTCACCATCAGCTGTTCCACAATCTCTTTCATCAACTTTTTGATCTTCTTTTCATCCACCATTTCATCTTTCAGTTCTCTTACCGATTGCTTTAAATCCTCCATTTCTTTTTTCTTATCTACCTTAGCTCGGAGAGCACTTTTTCTTCAGTAGCCACTTCAAAAGTAAGTTCCTCAGGCTTCGTCTGGCTTCCCCAGTCATGTTTCATGACTCTTCGCTGAGGACTCTGACCAGTGAACGGATTTTGCATTTAAAGTGCTTTAAAACACCGTTAAATTCACAGCGCTTACTGATGACGTCAGCTGCGCGACGTCCAGAGGCTCCGGTAAGTTTTCTAAATCGGTCCCAACCAGTAGACCTGATTTTAACGCGCAAAGTCGCAAATTTTTGTGAGTGGAGCTATGTGCAGCGTCTGTTGCTAGAACATGGTGCCACCGGAGCATTATTCTTGAGAGACAATGGTGTCCGATTGCTGTGGGATGGTTATACGAATCAGTTTTTCCCCCGACACTGCTTAAATCCAAGGCAACTTTTTTTTCTGCACGTGAATTTCCAAAGTAACTTTTAAATGGTTCTCTAGTTCCTGATTAAAATCACATTGTAATCAATTCAACCAGCATCATGTAAATAATCTTCCCAAGTTCATCACTTGTGTTTTAACCAAATTGTGCAATGGAAACGCATGTTATAGCAGAGTTACCTCTACCCAGATTCCATGATTCCCCATTAGCATAGATATTCAGCAAGAATATAAACAAAAAATAATTGTTGAACCAACTAAATTGATAATAGAGTTAATAACTTGAGCAAAGTAAGATGTTACAAGAGGAGAGTGGAAGTGGTAACATGTGGAAGCTTAGAGGAAATATTGGAGCGTGTTGGATGGCTTATGTTCAATGGCTAATATATGGTGAGGCAGACGAATGACTGTTAATGTACTCTTGAACAAAGTTAGATCAATCAGGAAGTTTCAATAGTACTTTATTGTCACATGTACCTCGATGCAGTGAAATGATTGATTTTGCTTACAATTCAGTGAATACCTACTATATATAAGCACAGTCATGAACAAGTACAAAAGTGCAACAATGGTAGTGTAAGAATAGTACACTTCAGTGAGTAAACAGGCAGTAAGCAGAGTTGCCAAATTTGTGTCCCTCAAGTTTTGTTCATAAAAATAAAGTGTCTTGGCCGATAAGTGCCTTGTGCCTTGAGGGGGGATCTTATAGAAACTTACAATATTCTTAAGGGGTTGGACAGGCTAGATGCAGGAAGAATTTGCCGATGTTGGGAAGTCCAGAACAAGGGTTCACAGTTTAAGGATAAGGGGGAAGTCTTTTAGGACCGAGATGAGAAAAACATTTTTCACACAGAGAGTGTTGAATCTGTGGAATTCTCTGCCACAGAAGGTAGTTGAGGCTAGTTAATTGGCTATATTTAAGAGGCAGTTAGATGTGGCCCTTGTGGCTAAAGGGATCAGGGGGTATGGAGAGAAGGCAGGTACGGGATACTGAGTTGGATGATCAGCCATGATGTTGAATGGCGGTGCAGGTTCGCAGGACCGAATGGCCTACTCCTGCACCTATTTTCTATGTTTCTATAAGGTCCATTGTCCTGTGTCGGAGTTGGCTTGGCATGGGGATGATGTTGGTGTCCGCTGCTGCTGTTGGTCACGTCTGCTATGTGGGCTCTGCCTCTAATGGCCCCTGATCCATGTGGTTGCTCTTGACTGCTGTAGACGTTAGAGGTGAGAGTTTCGTGTTTGAGGCTCTGATTTTCTGGGAGCTGACGTAGGTCGGAAGGGCAGAAGCGTTAATGGATATTTGACATGGAGGGGAATAAATTATAGTCGGAGTAAACACAAACATAGAAATTAGGTGCAGGAGTAGACCATTTTGCCCTTCAAGCCTGCACCACCATTCAATATGATCGTGGCTGATCATCCAACTCAGTATCCCATACCTGCCTTCTCTCCATACCCCCTGATCCCTTTAGCCACAAGGGCCACATCTAACTCCCTCTTAATTATAGCCAATGAACTGGCCTCAACTACCTTCTGTGGCAGAGAATTCCAGAGATTCACCACTCTCTGTGTGAAAAATGTTTTTCTCATCTCGGTCCTAAAAGACTTCCCCCTTATCCTTAAACTGTGACCCCTTGTTCTAAATTCAGATGAGTAGACGTTGAGAGACAGGGCAGTAGAAGGTTGTGATAATCAGCTTCCAGAAGATTGAGTGCAGCTGCTTTTCATGGTCAAAATAAGAAATGAGTGTCAAAAGCTAAATATGGGATTGGGAACAATGTGGCCCAGTCTGGGAGAGGAATGGAAGCTGAGGATTTGCTGCAAAAGCAAACTAATTAAGCTTTGCTTGTCCATAAAAAAAGCACTGGAAGACCTCAGCAGGTCAAGCAGCATCTGTGGAAAGAATGGACTGATGACCTGGAGTAACTGGGAGAGCAGTAATATCTGGCAGTGTCAATATTCCAGCCTGTGGGCGGCCGGGGAAGCTGTAGGAATCAGCAGAGTTGGAAGTGGCCGGGGAGCGGAGGATCCGGTGAAGTCAGCAGCCTCAGCTTGCTTAGTTTGTCCATGTAGTAGCATCTGACATCTGCAATATTTAACAGACATCGAGTCCGTTTTGTAAGGGTACACCATAACAATATCAGTCATTAATAAAACATTGGATAAGTGGAGGATTACATGTATAAACATTTATCTAATTACTTTGGCGAGAGTGGATAATGTAATATATAAAACGTTAATGATCTTTTATTGGTCAGATGCAAAACAAAAATTGTCACCTCAATGATTTCTGGAACTTGTTTCATAGTTGTGTTTAATGCAATGCTTTCCACAACTTAAGGTATTGCTTTCAGAGATTCCTGATTCCCCAGCAAATCTTTACACCAGGGTGCTTGTGACAAAAGGAGAGATTTCTTTGATTTTTTTAAAAACAGGATTCCTCCTGTAGTCACAGGAATACGAGTCAATATGCACAAACTCTCATGGGAGTTAATTCATGATGTAGTGCAAAGTTCCAGTGAACAAGTAGGCGATGCCTTGTCTTTTTGAATGAAAACATTGAGATCCCAATCAAAGTGCAATCTGCCTCTGAATTTACTGACCAGAGTTTTATTGTTGTGTGGCTCTGTAGTTACATCTTCATTTTAGAATTGTAGAGACTGAAGATGATCTTTTTGCTGTTTAGTCTGGGTTGAGTGAGCAAATGTTATTGTGGAAGCATCCTGCGTGGCTGCAGGTTTATGAATGGGCTGTCTGATTTTTACTGGAAGTAGAATTTCCATGGCAGATAGGAGAAGCACTGCCAATTTTTCAGTGAAATAATTTCTGTCTAAATGTCATTTAATGGAGGTTTTGAAGGTTAAGTGAAACTTCTCAACTAGCAAAGAATTAATGTGTCAATAAATAGAAGCTACTAAAACTTGGGAATTGCTTTCTTTTAAAATAAAAAACAGAAAATGCGGAAATAGTGGAACATTGATGTGAAATGTTAACACTATTAATCTCTCCACAGGATGCGATCAGATCCAATAATTCACAGCTGTTTCTATTTAAATTTCAGATTTTCAGTATCTCCAGTGGTTCCCTTATATTATTGCCCTTTTATGGTAAAACAGGAAGATTAATGGGGTAATTGACTCAAAATCTCTAATTCCAACAATATCTGCTAACGTAATTAGCATAATCGCAGGAACCTTGCTTTTAGGTGCTTGTGTAGTTATTTTCCATGTTCAGTTATTTGAATTGTTCTAAAAGGTGGTTGGTTTCTTATCCAGGCTCAGAATTATTCCCTTGCATATTTTCTTCCTCTGGCATTTGGCCTTGGACTTTGCACAGAGGTCACTCCTCAGGTGAGCACTGATTGGACCCTCTAAAAATCCTGGACACAAAGGCTTTGCTAAATGATTTGTTTAGTTTAGAGATACAGCGTGGAAACAGGCCCTTCGGCCCACTGGGTCCACGCCGACCCGCGATCCCTGTTTGTTTAGCAATAAATCATTACTCTGATTCAAGATCTTGTGTGTGTCGTGACTCAGTACCTCAATAGTTTAAGAACTCCGTTTCTTTTATTCTCATTTACATAAATAGCCTGAGATTTAAAAATTAATTTAATCAATATAACCATACATTTAGAGCCTTTTAATTGCCGACTTTTGCTTTTTATTTTTCCTAAAAAGTAATTACCCTGAGCTCCAGTTCTGGGCATTGTCAGTGATTGTAGATTGTATTAGTTTTGGTAGCAGGATTGTTTGACAGCTAGGTATGACATGAGTGCAATCAAGTCTGCATACGGAGAAATACTGGATGGTTTGAGGGGGCAGGGGTGAAGATGAGTTTAAAGCAGATTTAGAAGGTAATTTTGTGACACATGGAGTGGTGCACTGCCTGCGGCGATGGTGGAAGCAGACACTGGAGCTACATTTAAGAGGCATATAGATAGATGGATAGGAAATAGAAGGTTACAGACTGCGTGTAGGCAGATGTGATTAGTTTAGATTGGCATTATGGGTGACGATGACATTATGGGGTGAAGGGTTTGTTCCTGTTTTGTACTATTCTGTGTTCTATGTCATATTTTTCTGAGCTGTATGAATTCTAAACCTACAGTGGATGGGGCTGTAGGGACTTTGTCTTGAATTGAGATTAGACTATATTCTTGTGTATTCAGTATATCCTTATGTTGGCAAGATTGCTAATCTATTTAATTGTTGCTGCTCTCAAAAGTCTACTCGCAACTGCAACTAATGTCAGGTCAACAGAAGAGCTAAAATGTCATTGCAATTTTAAGAATAAGTTGTTGTAATACAGTAAAATGATTCCAGCAAGCCGTGACAGATAGTCAGACTTGCAATCCAGCGCCAAATATTTTGCATCTGTTGGAAAATAGCAGTTAAGTATTGAAGAAACTTTACTGTAAAGATATTTGTGCCTTTTTGTTCAGGTACTGATGAAATGGGAGAGCGACGTAGCAAAAACCTTCTGGTCCAGCTGGGGCCCAAAATGCAGGCATATCCTGAAGAACTGATCCGACAGCGCCGCTCACCCGATGGTCTTACAGAGTACCTCATCCGCTGGAATGTACTCACTGTAGATGATGGTGGAGGTGGAGGCAGCAGGAACAATGGAGGAAACAGTTCTAGTGAGAACAAAACAGACAATATTTTAATGTGGATGTCAGCTGAAGATGTCTATGCCAACTGCCCTACTCTCCTTGGGAAACGGAAACCTGAGAGTCAGAGGGTGAAAGTTGAACAGGAGCCAGTGAATGTTGACTCGGATGTCACGTTTGATGATGTAGAGTTACTTGACATGAAGGAAGACGTCAAACATTTAGTCCAAAGAGCAAGGCGGCAGATGTCTTGCATATCTGGGCCAGACTCATCTCTGAACATTTCACACACAATTCATATTTTGAGTGCCTACGCTAGTATCGGTTCACTAGTTGGTGTGTTTAAAGAGACGGGAGCTTTGGACGTGCTTATGGAATTACTCTGTAACAAGGAAACGCAGACACGCAGAAGTGCTGGAAAGATGCTCCGTGCTCTTGCTTCACATGATGCAGGTAGGTTGTTTATAATTAAATAACATTTCAAGCACTGTATGACTTGGTATGACATTAATGGAAAGGTCTGAATGTAAGACAGCAGTTGGCTTAAAATAATTTGCCCATTGTAGGGCTCAAAGATAGGAATGAATTAAATTGTATATACGAATACTCTTGGAAGAGATTAGTCATATTTTAATGTGACACTTTAAAGATTGTCTATGAGTAGGAGTATGAAGTAGGAGTAAGCCATTCAGCACTTCAAAATTACGCTGCCATTCAGTAGACGATGACTGGCCCAACATTTCACGTCCACTCTTCTGCCTTTTCCCCATCAGCCTTAATTTCATTGCTCAGTTTCTGGTTCTAAACTCTCCCATGAGAGTCAAGATCCTCATAAGAATCATGTATTTCATGAGATTGCCTCTCATTGTTATAAACTCTGAGTTGAGGTTTAACCTGTCCCCGTAGGGTAATTCCTCTGTGGATGCCAAGCTGCTAATGTGAAAAATGCCCCCCCCCCCCCCCTTTATTTCTGCTTGCTGTTTCCTGTCTATCAACCAATAGCTCATGTTATCTGAATGGTGGCAGATTAGGAAAAGGGGAGATGCAACGAGACCTGGGTGTCATGGTACACCAGTCATTGAAAGTAGGTATGCAGGTGCAGCAGGCAGTGAAGAAAGCAAATGGTATGTTAGCATTCATAGCAAAAGGATTTGAGTATAGGAGCAAGGAGGTTCTACTGCAGTTGTACAGGGTTTTGGTGAGGCCACACCTGGAGTATTGCGTACAGTTTTGGTCTCTCAAATCTGAGGAAAGACATTCTTGCCATAAAGGGGGTTCACAGAAGATTCACCAGACTGATTCCTGGGATGTCAGGACTTTCATAGGAGGAAAGACTGGATAGACTCAGCTTGTACTCGCTGGAATTTAGAAGATTGAGGGGGGATCTTATAGAAACTTACACAATTCTTAAGGGGTTGGACAAGCTCGATGCTGGAAGATTGTTCCCGATGTTGGGGGAGTCCAGAACAAGGGGTCACAGTCTAAGGATAAGGGGGAATTCCTTTAGGACCGAGACGAGGAAAACATTCTTTACACAGAGAGTGGTGAGTCTGTGGAATTCTCTGCCACAGAAGGTAGTTGAGGCCAGTTCATTGGCTATATTTAAAAGGGTGTTAGATGTGGCACTTGTGGCTAAAGGGATCAGGGGGTATGGAGAGAAGGCAGGTACAGGATACTGAGTTGGATGATCAGCCATGATCATATTGAATGGCGGTGCAGGCTCGAAGGGCCAAATGGCCTACTCCTGCACCTATTTTTCTATGTTTCTATGTTAATGTATTACCTTCCATAGAATGGGCTCCTAATACACCCAATACTCATTAATAAAATTGCTTATCTCCTTTTGCCTTAGTAACAGGATGTGTTTGTGCAAGCTAAAAGAACCCGAATTGGCCAAAAGCCACTTTGATTAATTTTTATGTTGAAGGATGAGTGATTTGATCTTCTGCCAGGTCAGGCCGGGGGGAATTCCCCACGCCACGGGTACCATGTAATCCCGTGTTACCTGCTCCATGGGCGGATAGTAAACCGTCTCCCCCACCTGGTTTGCCAGGTGAGGAGGGGGCCGTGGACCCCCCAGCAGAACCAAAAACAAGACCTGTTAAAGGGCGGGTGAGTTTCTAGCGAGCCAATGGCCATCCATACTTCAGTAGAATTTGAAATTCACTGTCGTACATAGCATTATAAGGAATGGTGATAAAGCACACAAACCAAAATCTTATACTTCCAGTGGCAGAAGCCCGCAGGAACAGGACAGATCTGTTCCCGTTGGAAACCAGCACCACTGCGTCACTAATGTTTTCAATGATGAATGAATAAATGTACAAATCATTTGTCTTTTACTTTTTCAAAGAATCATAGGCATATTTGGCTCTTTATGTCTCTTTATAAGTGCTATCCAGTTAGTTCTGGGACCCAGATTGACAATAAAACCAGTTCTTCGCTCATCTATCTGTCCCTGACTCCCTTACTTGTGAGAATAATTTCTCTTTATCTGTTCCATCAATAGCATATTATTTTATGCGCATCAGTCAAATCTTTCAATAACCATAGAGCCCCTGTTAGGATTCTTGGTTGGATAATATGAACATGGTGGGAGAATAATATGTTATGGGATTGAGCCCAAGCAGCTGGCGATGGAAGTGTGACAGGCGAGTGTAGCGTAGCAGGAACCTTTCCAAAGCAGCAGGTAAAATGGCAACGTTTTATATAAAGCTATAGCACAAAAACAGATCCATTGGCCCATTGAATCCACATCAAATATCAACCATCCATTTATACTAATCCATTAATCCCAAGGTACAAGATGTAGATGCTAGGCCGTTAAGGGCTCTTTCCACTTTGGTGGAGGGGAATTTAGGGTTCAGGAAGGATGAAGACATTTTATAGACACCTGTGTGACAATCTCATTGGAGCAGATACTGGTGTAAACTTAAGGAAATGATTTATTTGTCAAGGTCTCTGAGAGTTTTATACCTCACTCGGATTGCCTCCAGTACAGAGGGAACATGGCTGCAGCTAATAGAACTGCCCTCCGGTGCTAAATGTGTGGAGCTTGCATGTTCTCCTGTGGTCATGTGGTTTTCCCCCAGGGCCTCTTGTTTTCTCCCACATGCCAAAGGTGTGGGTTGGATGATTAATTGGCCACTATAAATTGCTCCTACAATGTGTATCTCGAAGTTGCCTTTAATTGTTTCTTAAAACATTTTTAATTGCTGATACAAAATATGCATTTCATCCCCATGATTCATTAAGAAATCTTTGAGCATTTAATGACTGGACTAATGGTATTACAATTTTTCATAGGATTGAACAAATGGATTATTTATAATGATGTCTGACCTGCAGCTCATTGCTCAAAAACAAGCTCTGGCATTTGGCAAAGTAGCATATAATCAGCAATATTTGTAGCCGCGATTCGGCTAGTCTCACAGCAATATAGATTACTGGTTTAATTTGCCACAGTGGTGTGAATTTTGCAAATTTGACCAGCTAATATTCTTGCAATACTGTCACTTGCATCGGAAGATGGCCTCCTAAAATTCTATTTACATCTCTCTGAAATTGAAATTTGCCATCTTCTTCAAGTGGACTTGCAAGCCACATAACTGCAAAGGTAAATGCTAAATTGATGGACTACTGTAACATCAGTGAGGAAATTGTACTAATTGTCTCCTTGATATTATTTTTCAACACTGGAGAGTGTTCTGAGACAGTGTGATCTGGGAGTATAGGTGCATGGCGAGCCGGCAGAAGGCGCTGAGTTGGCGGCCGGTTCCACTGTCCTGTCCCGGTGGCCGCTCGCAGCCACCCGAGCTACTTCCCACCCTGGCTACAATGCAGTGGTTCCGCGCCCGGAGCACCGCGGCAGCCGTGAGTGAGTTGCTGGCATGATCCCTGACCCCCCTCCTTCTCAATACTCCTGCCCCCCCCGGCAGCCCAGCCAATTTGTGCAGCCCAGGCCATGCTGACCCTGTCAAGCCTATCTTTCTTGGCTAGCAACCTAACCTTTTGCCTCCAAGACGCAGTTAAATTTTCATGCCTTATTTTTGGGTAACAAATAGCGTCTTCATTGCCGGGAAATACGGCATGGCTTTCAAAAGACATTTCAACAGATACATGAATAGGAAGGTTTTAGAAGGTTATGGGACGAGCCCATAGTTGGCATGGACTAAATGGGCTGAAGGACCTGTTACCTTGCTGTATAGCTCTATGACTATTTCCTGAGAAGACTTGAAAATTAATGTCTGGGCCTGTTTGTGATAACCACCTATAGAACAGTGGCTTTCTGCCTCAGGGATTTTGTGCACTGACGATATTTCCCAGTAAATTTTACAAAATGTTTGCGGTAAAATGTTGATTTGAACTAAAAATTGTTATTGTCGAATGATGGTATTACTCAGAAATAGATGCACCCATATGACAGCTCTTATCCCTGTATTGCTTATATTACCATCATCATTCCCATAATTTTATTTAGTTATAAATCCTACCAGACTGAATCTACGCCTGTTATTTAATTTTTATTTTCAGTTGTTCCCTAATTAATTAGAGTGGCATAGAAACATAGAAAATAGGTGCAGGAGTAGGCCATTCGGCCCTTCGAGCCTGCATCGCCATTCAATATGATCATGCCTGATCATTCAACTCAGTATCATGTACCTGCCTTCTCTCCATACCCTCTGATCCACTTAGCCACAAGGGCCACATCTAACTCCCTCTAAATATAGCCAATGAACGGGCCTCAACTACGACTGTGGCAGAGAATTCCAGAGACTAACCACTCTCTGTGTGAAAAATGTTTTCCTCATCTCGGTCCTAAAGGAATTCCCCCTTACCAGACTGATTCCTGGGATGTCAGGACTTTCATATGAGGAAAGATTGGATAGACTCGGTTTGTACTCGATGGAATTTAGAAGATTGAGGGGGGATCTTATAGAAACCTTCAAAATTCTTAAGGGGTTGGACAAGCTAGATGCTGGAAGATTGTTCCCGATGTTGGGGGAGTCCAGAACAAGGGGTCACAGTCTAAGGATAAGGGGGAATTCCTTTAGGACCGAAATGAGGAAAACATTCTTTACACAGAGAGTGGTGAGTCTCTGGAATTCTCTGCCACAGAAGGTAGTTGAGGCCAGTTCATTGGCTATATTTAAGAGGGCGTTAGATGTGGCACTTGTGGCTAAAGGGATCAGGGGGTATGGAGAGAAGGCAGGTACGGGATACTGAGTTGGATGATCAGCCATGATCACATTGAATGGCGGTGCAGGCTCGAAGGGCCGAATGGCCTACTCCTGCACCTATTTTCTATGTTTCTATGTTTCTATGTTATCCTTAAACTGTGTCCCCTTGTTCTGGACCTCCCCAACATCGGGAACAATCTTCCTGCATCTAGCCTGTCCAACCCCTTAAGAATTTTGTAAGTTTCTATAAGATTCCCCCCTCAATCTTCTAAATTCTAGCGAGTACAAGCCGAGTCTATCCAGTCTTTCCTCATATGAAAGTCCTGACATCCCAGGAATCAGTCTGGTGAACCTTCTCTGTACCCCCTCTATGACAAGAATGTCTTTCCTCGGATTTGGAGACCAAAACTGTATGCAATATTCCAGGTGTGGTCTCACCAAAACTCTGTACAACTGCAGTAGAACCTCCCTGCTCCTATACTCAAATCCTTTTGCTATGAATGCTAACATGTCATTTGCTTTCTTCACTGCCTGCTGTACCTGCATGCCTACTATCAATGACTGGTGTACCATGACACCCAGGTCTCGTTGCATCTCCCCTTTTCCTAATCGGCCACCATTCAGATAATAGTCTACCCTCCTGTTTTTGTCACCAAAGTGGATAACCTCACATTTATCCACATTATACTGCATCTACCATGCATTTGCCCACTCTCCCAGCCTATCCAAGTCACCTTGCATCCTCCTAGCATCCTCCTCACACCTAACACTGCCCCCCAGATTCATGTCAGTTTAGCAGTTTCCCCACTATCAATGTTAGACTAACTGGTCTGTTATTCCCCGTTTTCTCTCTCCCTCCTTTTTGTAAAAAGTGGGGTTACATTAGCTACCCTCCAAGCCTCAGGAACTACTCTAGAATCTAAAGAGTTTTGAAACATTATCACTAATGCATCCACTATTTCTGTGGCTACTTCCTTGAGTACTCTGGGATGCAGCCTATCTGGCCCTGGGGATTTATCGGCATAGTAGTGTTTAATTGCTAGGATAATAAAAATAAAAAATGCTGGGAAAGCTCCGCAGGTCAATGAAAATTAATGGTTAATGTTTCAGGTTGAAGACCCTTCATCAGAACTGAGAAAGAGAGAAGGCAAGTTAGTCTAGGTACCAAATCTGGCCTCCTGTCATTGAACCACATCATGGCATCTGAGGGCTTGATATTCTATTGGTTCAATAATGTGGAATAGACCCTGCTCTGGCTGCACTCTGGACCGGTCTTGGGCCGCACAAACTGCTTGCGTTCCGCACCCACAACCTATTTTTCAGACTAATAAAGGAGCAGAATGCTGGACCATCACGATTTCTGAACAATCAGTTGCCAGATTATCAGAGTTTTACCCAGATGTTTGTTAATAGTTACACAAATAGTGGCATGTAAAGGTATAACCTTATCGATGTTAAACTAATACATTATATTTACGTTTTGACAGAGGGTCAGATTTCATAAGATGCATGAGCAGAATTAGGCCACTTGACCCATCCAATCTGCTCTGCCATTTGATAACGGCTGATCTATTTTTCCCTTTCAACCCCATTCTCCTGCCTTCTCCCTGTAAACTTTGACGGCCTTACTTTGATGGCCCCACTTTAAAAATACCCAATGACTTGGCCCCCAAAGCCATCTGAGGTAATGAATTCCATAGATTCACCATCCTCTGGCTAAAGAAATTTCTCCTCATCTCCATTCTAAAGGTATGTATTTTATTCTGCGGCTGTGCTCTCTTTGTCTTAGACTCTACCACTACTGGAATCATCCTCCGCATCTACTCTATCAAGGCCTTTCATTGCTCAGTAGGTTTCAATGAGACTCCCATCGTCCCATCTAAACTCCAGCGAGTCCAGGCCCATAGCCATCGAACACTCCTGCCTCAGATATGTGCCCAAAACCGCTCACAATATTCCAAATGTGGCCTGACCAGTGCCTTATAAAGCCTCAGCAGTACATGTAAAGAGGAACTGCAGATGCTGGTATAAACCAAAGATAGACACAAAAAGCTAGAGTAACTCAGTGGGACAGGCAGCATCTCTGGAGAGAAGGAATGGGTGACGTTTCGGGTCAAGACCCTTCTTCATCGTCGACATCCTTGCTTCTATATTTTATTCCTCTCAAAATGAATGCTAATATTGCATTTGCCTTGCTTACTACCGACTCAGTCTGCAAATTAACCTTTTGGGAATCCTGCACCAGCACTTCCAAGTCCTTTTGCAGCTCAGGTTTCTGAATCCTCTCCCTATTTAGAAAATAGTCTATGCCTTTATTTCTACTCCCAAAGTGTATGACAGTACACTCTGCCACATTGTACTCCATTTGTCACTTCCTATCCCGCCCTCAAAGTGTCCAATTCTCCCTGCAGATTCCCTTTCCTGAACATTACCTGTCCCATCACCTATCTGCAAACCTGCCCTATATCATCCACAAACTTAGCCACAAAGCCATCAATTTCACAACATGATCATGAGCATATAACATGAAAAGAAGTGGACTGAACACCAACCATTGTGGAACTCCACTCGTCACTGGCAGCTGACCAGAAAAGGCCCCCTTTAATCCCACTTTTTTGCCTTCTGCCAATAAGCCAATCTTCTAACTCAGAGTGACGTTTTGGGTCGAGACCCTTCTTCAGACTATCCATGCTAATATCTTGCCTCTAATACCTGACTTTTGCCAGATTTATCACACGCTTCTAGGTACTCCGAACCCTCATTCTTAATAATGGACTCTCAAATCTTACCACTTATGTCACCTATAATTTCCCTCCTTATGCCTTGCTCACTTTTTAAACAGTGGAGTTTGTCTTTTGTCTGGTTGACAAGTAGAGGGGAAACTTGAATTTCTATAGAATTTGTCTTCATTGGAATGTGGTTCCAAAGTCATTCATAACCAAACATTCTTGATGTGTTTTGAACTTGAGTATGATTTTGGCTGAGATGTGCCGTTGTCTTCTTATGTAGGTAGCCGAGCATACGTTCTTCTTTCCCTGAGTCAGCAGGATGGGATTGAGCAGCACATGGATTTTGACAACCGCTACACCTTATTGGAATTGTTTGCAGAAACCACCTCCTCTGAAGAACATGGAATATCATTTGAAGGAATTCATCTTCCTCAGGTAATGTAATTTCCGGTTCATTTTGTATTCTTGTTTATTACCATTACCACTATTACCACTCTTAAAAGAAACAACCTCGTATTCATAATCTTGTTAAAAATAAGACCGTAAACCAGCAATTCGCTGTGCTGGTTTATTGTTGGGTGATGGAGGAGGCCTTGCGGCAGTCTGGGCTTACCTTGATCTGGAACTGCTCCAGTACATCGAGTGCGTGGACCGGACTTTGAACTTTTTGCAAATGGTGACTTGTGCATGTATGATCTCAGCAAAAAAGAATTTCACTGTGCAGTACGCATGTGACATAAAGCCACATTAAACCATTGACTGATCAGCTTAACTTAGGTGCTAATTCTTGTTGGAAAAAAACATAATCTGGAAGAAAATAAATAATTACATGGGTTAACTATTAATTTGTCCAAGTTTCTCTGACTCTGTCATATTTCTTCTGATGGCACCACCTTCCACACCACTGGAATTTTCTATCAATAGGTTTCTATAGCTACATCTAACTGTCACCCATTTTTGTGAAATGAACTGCATGGTGATTTCTATGAAGTTGGAGATCTCAGATTAAGATGCATCATCCATGTGGACTTCTCAATGTCTTTGCAAATGCTTCAGCCCTATCACTCATATTTTGAGCCCCACCATTGAGGAGGATGGGAATGTTCTTAAAAAGACACAATGTGCTATAGTAACTCAGCGGGTCAGGCAGCATCGCTGGAGATGGGTATACGATGTTTTGGGTTAGGGCCTTTCTCCCATTGAGTTACTCCAGCATTTTGTCTTTTTTTGTAAACCAGCAACCGCAGTTCCTTATGTCCACATGGAAATATTCTTAGTTTCTCCTCCATGTTATTCACCGCCATTCAATACCAGATGTGGCAGGACATGTAAAGCGTCTAATCTGTTGGGAGGAGATTTTTTTTGGTCTGTCTATATTTTATTCCCTTTAATTTGCATATAACAATGTGTTCCATAATGACGATGTGCTTAAGAAACCACGTCAATACCTCTGCTTCCTCAGAATGCTAAGGAAATTTGACATGTCTCCAATAACTCTCACCCACTTCTACGGATGCACCTATCCTATCTGGATGCATTGCAGTTTGACATGGCTCTGCCTGAGACTACAAAATGTTGCAGAGTGTTGTGAATATAACACAATCCGAGTCCAGCTGCCTATGGAAACATGATCAAGGGCCGATCACACACCAGTCATTCCCTCTCCTGTTGCATAGAAGATAGAAAAACTTGAAAGATATTCGAATAAATGTGAAGACGGCTTCTTCCCTGCTGCTATCAGATTCTTGAATAGACACCTCGGATGTTAGGGATGAATTCCCAAATTTCCAATCCATCTCATTGTGGCCCTTGCACTTTTGTATATAACTGCACTTTCTTTATGGCTATCATAATATATTCTGCACTCGGTTTATTTTCTCATTTGATGTGCACGTATTTCTCACCTGATGTGCACGTATATGGTATGATTTGCCTGGATAACTTGCAAAACCAAGTTTTTCACAGTCACGGTACACATGACAGTTATAAACAGTAACAATAATACAGTCACATTGAACCGATTGTTCCTCTGACTAGATGGAGTAAGGGAAATGCAAGCACATGAGTGTACATATGAGCCTGCTATATATTTCTGTCCTTATTGATGGTCCACTTTGTCTCTTGGATATTCAGTTATAAGCAGCCAGATAGGTTCCCTGTCTATCCCATGTAGTATAGTACCACATAACATGATAGAGGGAATGGTTTATTATTGTCACGTGTACAGAGATACAGTGAAAACCAGTTTCTGCTAAAATCATAATTTCTCTTTCTCTCACAGACTAACATCTCAACCCCAACTTTCAACCTCTACAGTATTTTAACCTACGTTGTGGGTCTTAGGTTCCTTAAGTTCCTTTTATCCATTGCCACTGTTCTGGTTTCCATTGATTCCTGGTATCCAGCACTCTATCCTCAAATTCTCCCCCTCATTCCACAGCCAAACTTTTCCAAATGCTTGGATCTCTTTATTTAACTGAAATTCAAAGTACTACAGATGCTTGGTATGTGAAATCAGACCAGAAAAATGCTGGACATTCCCATCAGATCAGAATGAATCTGTGGGGAGACAAACATGACTGATTTCCATGATTATCACAGGTGGGTTTAACGGTAAATGCTGCATTAACTGAATGGTTACGTGATTTTTATTTCCATTTCAGATTCCTGGTAAACTCTTATTTTCTTTGGTAAAACGTTACCTGTGTGTCACCTCCTTGATGGACAAGTTAAATAATAGTGGACAAGATGCAAGTGGAGAGCGGCAGGAATTTGCTGCTTTGCATCTTCCTGAGCCCACTCGCCTGTCACGTGAGTTTGAGTTCACCATGGCAATGGCCAATCTGATCTCTGAGTTAGTTCGTGTCATGGGCTGGGATCGGAATAAGCAACATGATCACTCCATGGGGTCAATGAGTGAGACACTACCCAGAAACATGAAATCAATATTTCAGCCACGGAGCATGGTCACCAATAGTCTTCTGATACCACAACCTCAGAGAAAAACGGCTACAGATTACAAATCACGCTCAAACTTTGCCAGTCGAGGCAGTTATGTGGAATACATACAGGAACATTTGAAGGCAGGCATGTCTGTGAAAATGCTGGAGGATTATGAGCAAGTCAGTTGCGGAGATGAAGGGGAGTTTAGATACAGTAATGATGGGACCCCCCCGGTGCAGGTAAGGACATGTTTAAACTAACTTTATGATGTGTTACTTTGACCAGATGCAGCTTGGCCAAAAATGGTTTCAGCTTTTCATCAAATAGTAAGTGTTTTTTGGAAATGCACAATACAGAGCTGCCAAGCAGTACGGATTTTCCGTATTTTGTACGGAAATGCGATAAGAATACGGATGTACAGATTTACTTTGTAAAATGCGGATTTTTAAAAAATCGGCCTGACTTCCACTTTCATCTTGCTGTTTAAAAAATGCAAGGATATAAAAAGTTATACTGTACCTCTAAAAATTATAGCAGATTAAATCTATTAGTATCTTAAATTTCAAGACCTGGATGATTATTATTGTAAGCATTGATCTGCCTGTCCCGCTACAGGTTTAAACAGCGCTGTCAGTTCAGCGCGTGGAAATTTAAAGAACAGTGTTATGGGTTCTAAAAATAACGCTCCCAGCTGGAGCGCTTTACACCTAGCGCTATGGGTCACAGACTGTTTGGGGAGGGGGAAGGGGAGAGGGAGGGAGGGAGAAAAAAGGAAGGAGAGAGGAAGGGTGAGAAGGAGGGAGGGAGAAAGAGCGAGGGAGGGCGAGGGAGGTTTCCAACATTACTTCGACATCATCATCTGGTGCTAAAAGCAGGAAGCAGCCGTTCAAACAGAAATAGACAAAGAGATGGCAGTGAATGCACTGTCAAGTAAGGTGCGTAGAAGACATGTCGATTGGTAGCAAAGTTATGCATTCTTGTACTCTTACATGGGTATGACCGCATATATATTTAACAAAACGTGTTTTTCAGCAAAATGGCATCGCACAAAAAAACTGATTTCCTCGGCAAAATACTGCTTTTCAGGTACTAGAATACTGAAATGCTCTGACAAAACTTGGCAGCTCTGACAATACCTGATAATAGTTTTAGGTCACAGTAATGAAAGTAACTTGATTATTCAATGGTCCATTTTTATTCTCATTTTACAGTAGATTTGGTTTGTTGTCAATATCGCATCTTTTCTTTGGCCACATAATCACTCTGCCTGAAAAGCCCATAATATAATCCCATTTGAGCAATTCTTCCTTTCTTATTTTTGAGTCAACACATCAATACCTCGGTAGACAAACCCTCCTGGATGTCCTCTCTGAATGACATTCTCTCTGATCAGCAAAGCAACTCCTGCACCTCTCTCCCCAATTCTCGATTTAGTGTGGTGTAATGAATCGAATTTGAAAAGGGAATTTGAGGTTAGGGAGCCATTAGAAGGTAGTGACCATAATATTGTAAGTTTTAATCTACAATTTGAGAGAGAGAAGGGTAAATCGGAGGTGTCAGTGTTACAGTTGAACAAATGGGACTATGGAGCCATGAGGGAGGAGCTGGCCGAAGTTGACTGGGAAGATACCATAGCAGGGATGACAGTGTAACAACAATGGCAGGTATTTCTGGGAATAATACAGAAGGTGCAGGATCAGTTCATTCCAAAGTGGAAGAAAGATTCTAAGAGGAGTAAGGGGCGGCCGTGGCTGACAAAGGACATCAGGGACAATATAAAAATAAAAGAGAAGAAGTACAATGTAGCAAAGATGAACGGGAATCAAAAGGATTGCGTAATGTTTAAAGAGCAACAGAAGATAACTAAAAAGACAATACGGGGAGAAAAGATGAAGTACAAAGCTAAGCTAGCCAAGAATATAAAGGAGGATAATAAAAGCTTGTTTAGGTATGTGAAGAGGAAAAAATTAGTTAAGTCCAAAGTTGGACCCTTGCAGACTGAAAAAGGTGAATTTATTATGTGCAACAAGGAAATGGCAGATGAGTTGAACAGGTAACCATATAACCATATAACAATTACAGCACGGAAACAGGCCCTCTCGGCCCTTCCAGTCTGTGCCGAACATTTATTTTCCCCTAGTCCCATCTACCTGCACTCAGACCATACCCCTCTATTCCCTTCCCGTCCATATACCTATCCACTTTACTTTTAAATGTTAAAAATCGATCCTGCCTCCACCACTTCTGCTGGAAGCTCATTCCACACAGCCACCACTCTCTGAGTGAAGAATTTCCCCCTCATGTTACACCTAAACTTGGTAGGATGTTCGAGAATATTATATATTATAAATATATATATATGTGTATATATATATGCATATGAATATATATTTATATGCATATATATGCACACACACATATATATATATATATATGCACACATATATATATGCATACACACACACACATATATATGCATATATATATGCATATACACACACACACACATATATGTGCATATACATATGCACATGCATATATATATATATATGCAGATTTTTACATTTTCGTTAGGGATTTAACTTTCATTAGGGATTTCATTAATGCACTCCTTTCTAAATTTGGTCAATTATTTCCCCAGATGTTGAATAAAGTTGTTCACAAAACTCACTTTTAAAAATATAATTGGCACTTGCCAGCTGCTGACGTCACAATGCCCACAGGCCCACCTGCCTCCTGGCGCCGTTTGGTTTGGTGAAAAGAGTCAGAGGGTGGTAGTAGCAACTTGTTATTCAGATTAGAAATCTGTGACCAATGGTGTGCAGCAGGATCGGGGCTAGTTTCACTGTTGTTTGTCAACTATATGTAGTGGATAGTGCAGAAGTATATCTAAGTTTACAACATGATCTGGATGAACTGTGGAGGTTGACCAAGAAATGGCAGTTGGCATTCAAACTGACAAGTGTGAGTGGATAACATTGTTGTCGCCAATCAACTGGACTCTAACAATCTGCATTTGTTTTCCAGACACACATTAATCACTTATGCACATGGAGAGCAGCACAGTCCCAGTTACCGTACTACTCTGAAATTCCACTCGGACCGTCAGATTTTGACCCTCGAAATTGTGTACACTTTATAGTTTCCTGTCATCAATCACAATGCATTCTCAAAATACAAATACAATAACACTAATACAAATAAAACTACATGCTACTTTATCCTTTATTTCTATTCAATTTTAGTAAAGATGATTATTAAGAACCATATGCTCTAGGATATAGCTGACTGTACGTCAAAGGATGCTATCAAGAACCTTGTGCTGTATGTCAAAGGATGTCTAAAGGTCCTTTTGCTGTACAGTTATCTTAACCCGTCATACTGAAGCTTCCTCATCTTGAACCAGGGCAGGACTTGCACAGTAAGTGGTTGGGTCTTGGAGCGATTGTTGTAGTTCAGAGGGATGTAGGGGTGTGTACATTGTACGTGAAGCAGGTCAAGAGGGTGGTGATGAAGGCATTGGGCACGGTATTGAGCACATGAGCTGGGTGTCTTATTAAACCTATACCAGTTATTGGTGAGATTGCATTGGGAGTATTGTGTGCAGTTCTGGTATCACAATTATAGGAAGAATGACATTACGCAAGAAACAGCGCAAACAAGATTAATCAGGATGTTAATGAGACTAGTGGACGAGTTACAAAGTGAGGCTGGAGTGGCTTGGACTCTATCCATGGGGCTCAGGAGGTGAGGGATAACCATATATAAGTGTATAAAGTAATCAGGGGCTTAGATGAGGTGGGTGGTCACAGTTTCTTTCCCAGTGTAGGGGTGTCTAAAGCTAGAGGGCATAGATTTAAGATGAGAGGTGAAATATTTAAAAGGGACCTGGACAACCTTCTCACATGGTGTGGTGGGTATGCAGAACTAGTGTTAAGGAAGTTTCAGAGTTTCACTAGTTACATGTTTAAAAGCAATTTAGATAGGCACATGGATAAGAAAGGTTTAGGGGGTTAAACGCAGATAATTGGGAAGAGCTCATATAATATTTTTGTCGCCAGGCATGATTTGGGCCAAAGGGTCTGTTTCCGTCCTGTTTAAATTAATGAATTTATGAATCTACATAAAGTCTTTCTGATCATGAGGTATACAGAGATAGATTACAAGTTTCCTGCTGACATCCGACTAGGTCTGTGGGAAGCTCGTATCCATTTCACCAGCAGAAACATTAAAGGCCACATCTGCTGCTCTGCTTTAATTCCTTTAATTCACTATTCATCGTTATTTAGTCTGTTATAAACCGCATTAATTCCTGTCACTAAATTGTTAAACTTCCCTTTCTTTCCTGTTTGTGGGCTTTGACTTGTGATCACAGCAGTGGGTGAAGTATTCCTGTCTTTCCACTTCATAAAAATGACTCTCCAAATATTTGAATTCCCCCCTCCCCAACCCCCCATGAATCCTTCATATTATTCCAAATATCTTGCACACCTTTCTTTCACCTCCTGCCAATGTCATCCAGTTCCTTTCCCCTCCTCCATTTAACCATTCCCCCCCCCCCCCCCCCACATTCCCTTTGCACTCCATCCCTCTCTCTCGTTCTACATTTCTTTTCCCGTCTTCCTTTCGTATCAGATTCCACCAATTGTTCCCATTTGTTCAACAATATTTCTGCTGTTTGTCATCAGGTTACCTCAGCTACAAGGCACTTTTGGAATTTTGGCTTGGCCCTCAATGGGTAAAAGTCCCTTAGATGCTATTTTGTTGGATGTCTGAAAAGTTATCTGGGTATATTCATTTATTGCTGAAAATTCTCTGTTCATTGCCTTGGAGCAATCGTGATATTCTTAGGTTAAAACATAAAACAATCACTCTTTCTATCTGAAGCACTAAATTTATAGCATACCGTTAGATTAAAGGGATCAGAATTGTATTGCAAACATGATATAGCATGAATAAATCCCCCAGTATTTTGCTTTGAAGGACACGAGCATTGTTGGAATATTTATTGACTTGCTGTGTTTTCTTTTGTCTGGTGAAGGGGGTGTTGTCAAACAAAGTTGAAGAAAAAAAGTTAGGAGGACAGTCCATTAATCTATTGCAGAAATGCAAACATTGTATTAGCTTTAGCTGTGTCAGTTTAGAATTACTCTCTGAAATACATCAATACATAGGATCATCTGAGTGATGAATTGCCTCTTCTACATCCAATCTCTGTCATTCATTCTGCACGGCAGAGCTGCTGCCTCACAATGCCAGAGACCTGGGTTCGATCCTGACCTTTGGTGCTCCCTGTGGGGAGTTTGCAAATGACCATGTGACTGCGTGGGTTTTGTCCAGGTGCTCCTATTTCCTCCCACATCCTAGAGATATGTGGGTTTGCAGGTTAATTGACCTCTGTAAATTGCCCCTTGTGTGTAGCACACAAAAGTGGGATAACATAGGACTTGTGTGAATGGGTAATTATTGAAAATTATTAAGTGAGCGTGGTCTGATGGCCTATTTCCATGCTGCATCACTAAACTAAGGCAAGCGTTTCTGTGTATGACAGGATATGTTTTTGTGGTCAAATTGATAATCAGTTCTGAACACTAACCATGCTGCCTCTGAACCTATTAATCAATAAACTGAGATTGCTTTGATTGTTCTGTGTATCTGCGAGGGTAGGCAGTTCTGCTTGTTGGCAATGAGCTTGAGCTGGGCTATGGAAGAGTATATTGTGGTGAAGGCTGAAAGTTGGTATGGAATGTGCTGAAAGAATAGGTATGACAGCGAGTGAGGAAGGTAAGTGAGGAGTGGGTCCGAATTGCACTTATTTTAATGCAAGTGGCCTGACGGGTGAGACGGATGAACTCGGGGCATGGATAGGTATGTGCGACTGGGACGTTGTGGCCATTACGGAACCTGTTTAAGAGGGACAGGACTAGCAGCTTAATGTTCCGGGGTGCAGGTGCTACAGGAGAGATAGAGGTGGGGGTATAAGAGGAGGCAGTGTTGCCTTATTGATTAAGGAGAATGTCATTGCAATAACCCAAGATGACATGACTGATGGTTCATCTGGCGAGTCTGTAAGGGTGGAGCTAAGAAATAAAAAAAGATGATCACCTTGTTGGGGGTGTAATACAGGTCCCCCAATAGTCAGTGGGAATTGGAGGAGCAAATATGCCAAGAGATTGCAGGCAGCTGTAAGGTTAATATCATCATTGTAGGGGATTTTAACTTTCCTAATATAGACTTGGACTGTCATAGTGTTACGGGCTTGGACAGGGTGGAACTTGAGAAATGTGTTCAGGAGTTTCCTCAGGCAATATGTAGAGGGGCCTATATGGGAGAGGGCAACGCTGGGTCTACTCTTGGGAAATTGGGATGGGCAGGTGACTGAATTGTTGGTTATTTAACCTTTTGGGACCAGTGATCACTGTTCTATTAGCTTTAAGATAGTTATGTGTAAAGATGGGACGGGCCCACAAGTTGAAATTCTGAATTGGATCAAGACCAACTTTGGTATTAAACAGGAACTTGCTCAAGGTGATTGGGGAAGGTTGTTTCACGGCAAAGGAATGTCTGGTAAGTGGGATGTTTTTAAGTGTGGTGACGAGATTTCAGGGTCTGCATGTTCCTTAGAGTGAATGGCAGAGCAGGTGGGAGTAAGGAACTTGGATGACAGGAGAAATAGAGCTCTGGTCGAGAAAAAGGAGGCATGGGAAGCTGCGATCAATTATATCCCTGGAAGAGGTTTCGGAACTGAGGAGCATACTTAAGAATGAAATCAGGAGGACAAAAGGGACAGTAGATGGCCCTGGCAGATAATATTAAGGGAAATCCAAAGAGATTTTATGTGGATTAAGGGAAAGAGAGTGACCAGAGAAAGAATAGGGCCCAATAGAAATCAAAGCAGTCATCTCTGTGTGGAGCTGAAGGAGACCGAGGCCAAGGTCCTTTAATGAGTATTTCTCCTCTGTGTTTACGATGGAGAACGATGTGTAGACTGGAGAACCTGGGACGGTTAATGACAGTGGGTACACAAAAGACTGGAGAAAATCAGCGGGTGCAGCAGCATCTAAGGAGCGAAGGAGATGGGCGACGTTTCGGGTCGAGAAGGGTCTCGACCCGAAACGTCGCCTATCTCCTTCGCTCCTTAGATGCTGCTGCACCCGCTGAGTTTCTCCAGCCTTTTGTGTACCCTCGATTCTCCAGCATCTGCAATTCCTTCTTTAACAGTTAATGACAGTGTCTTGACAGAATTACAGTTGAGGAGGTGCTAAATGTTTAACGGTGTATTAAGATGGATAAATCTTTATCCATAACTATCTAAAGCTATTTCCAATTGTGGGAAGCTAGAGAAGAAATTGCAGGTGCCCTGGCTGAGATATGTAAAGCATCATTAGATACAGGTGAGGTGCCGGAAGAATCAAGAGTGGCTAATGTTGTGCCTCTATTTAGGGAGGCTGTAAGGGGAAGCATGGGAACTATAGACCAGTGAGACTAACATCTGTGGTAGATAGGTTACTGGAGAATATTCTGAAGGATAAGATTATATGCATTTGGATAAACACGGGCTGATTAGGGATAGTCAGCACAGAGATCATGTCTCATGAATATGAGTCTATTGAGGAAGTGACTAAGAGTGCAGGTACATAAGTCCTTGAAAGTAGTATCACATGTAGATAAGGTAGTCAAGAAGTACTGAATATAGAATGTGTAAGAAAGAACTGCAGATGCTGGTTTAAATCGAAGGTAGACACAAAATGCTGGAGTAACTCAGAGGGTGAGGCAGCATCTCTGGAGAGAAGGAATGAGCGATGTTTCGGGTCGAGACCCTTCTACAGACTGAAACATCGCCCATTCCTTCTCTCTAGAGATGCTGCCTCACTCGCTGAGTTACTCCATCAGTGGCAATGGTCTGTAAAGGCAGCTGAAATTCTGCCTTTACACCGTGGACTGCGTGCATGTGCTGTGCGTGCGCAAGTTTCTTGGCGGGTTTTTCAAGGATGGATAGTGATTACCTGAAGAGTTTCTCGAAGCAAACTTATGAGGAAAAGACCAAAAGAATTGAAAATTGTAGACAAACGCCGGAACTTGAAGAACAGCGCAAAGAAACAAAAATAATTAGAACATTTAAAACAGCTTGGTATAATAGGAAACAAAGATAGAATAATGGATTTTGTGTACAAATAATAAGGTAAGTACATTTCTTTGCGCTATATGTTTTAAAATACTTTAAGAGATAAGACCTATTGAAGACAAATTACTTGATAAAAGTCGAGCGAAAAATCTGCGCATGAAATGTTTTCAAGATTTTTTAAAGCCGAGAACAATCTGCGCATGCGCGTTTTCAAGATTTTTAAAAGCCACTGCCTACCATGACTAATTACTTACAGCACGAGCCTGATTGGTGATGCCACATTTGGAGTATTGTGTTCAGTTTTGGTCACCCTGAGTAAAATAATAATTCAAAGAGTCAAAGGTCTCGTTGAACAAACAGGTGAAATAAGGCACAGCCAGTAATGTGCACCTAGATGCACACTCACAAGCTGCTACAACTCTACTGACGATACAGAGAAATTACAAGTGTCTTTATATTGATAAAACAACATTAGTCACGTGATTAGTAGGCATAGATGAACAAAGGGCTCAGTTACATACAATGAGACCCTGCAAACTAACATTATAGAGATATGGGAGTATAGAGATACATCCAGCTGCATAGGCAAGAGAGCACTATTGTATTCATTGCAACCTCCAGACAGAACACTGATATGGCAAAGAAACTAGACGCTGCTCGGGAACTGTCGTTATCTCTGTTCCCTTTGGTTAGTGAAGGTCATGTTCATAAACTTCTGCAGACTTACAGAATAGTAAATCTTTAAATTTTACCCGCATTCTGTTCACAAAATGGCGGTTGCAGCTAATATGACTAAAATAAGCTAAATAAGATGGCGGGGACTGCGCTAGCTCTTACATTCCCCCCCTTTTGATTAGAATAATCAATATATATCAAATGATGCAGCTGGGAGCAAAGCATTTGAAAATACATGGTGCTAGGTAATAAAGTAGCAAAACAATGACTATAACTACTAAAATAATGATTCCATAATGCCACACTAGACTCCAAAACATAGCCCCATCCATTAAACCAACTCCACATACTCTGGTTATGATCTCCAACCAGATTTTCCCCCACACCCTGGATCTCACCTATCTCCTTCTTGATATTGGCTGCCAGATCAGTTATATTGGAGGACTCATCAGGAATATACGTACAGCAGTCTTGCCCAATTATAGCACAGGTGCCTCCTTTCTCGGCCAGAATGAAATCTTAAGCCATTCGATGCTGTAGCACCACTATCCTCATAGCAACCATTTTGGCTGACAGTGCCCCAATCTGGGCTTATGTTTCCATCAGGGCAACTGCTGTTTTATTAGCCAATTCCTCCAATAGCCCAGTAAGGTGGTCAACCTTTAACACATTCTGATTTGTCCCATACCAGGGGAGCATAGTCATGCCAATATGCTCAATTGGTGATCGGTGCCGCTTGAGCCGAGATGCAGATGCAAAGTTTACAGATGTGTGGGGTGGTCAGTTATTTGGTTGAAATGGCGCATTGCAGGGACAACATAAGCCAAATAATAGCACCCTGTCCAATAAAGGGAGCCATATACCGGTCTTGCCATATTCTCATCAGTAGGTGGAATCCCTGGTAACCATGGATAGGCCCATGACCCACATATAAACTAGGTGCCGTTGACAGGTAGGGGTGGGCCGGAGGTGGCACTAGTGTCCATAATAAGGCATGAGCTATTTCCCAGGAAAACACCTGTACCTTGGTGATAACAGTGACAGGTGGCATTGACTGGCCTCTGGGAAATCTCCATTACCTTTAGTCGTGGGAGTTGGGGCCCCATCTGTCACATGGATTTTCCAATCTGACTTAAAAGGAGGGATGTACCAACCCTCAAAGTTGCTGTATCTTGGGGAACCATCCCTGCTACTTCGACACTTAGTTCTATTAGTGGAGGAAGAAAAACATAATAGGGCGTACTTCTCAGTAATATTCAGAGGGATAGGAACCATTGGGATTCCCCCCTTCCCATGAGGTGGCATCGCTGCACAAACCCAGCAGGACTAGTCAGCAGGGGTAAAACATTGTGCATATGCATACACATTATTTTCCCATGGTTCATTAGTCGTAATTAAGGAGCCAATGATAATGAATATTGTCCAGAATGGGACCATGGCCAAAGGGCCTTTATTCACGGCCCGGTGCAGCTGTCTTTTTGCAGTCAGAGTGATGCACCCACCGAGGGTGTCCTTCTACCTTAGCCGCTGTAGGAGTAGTGAGAAGTACAAGGTATGGACCTGTCCAGCGATTGCCCAGTCTCTTCCGATCCCAGTTGCGTATCAGCACGTAATTGCCAGCTTGTAGCTGTCCCTCTTTAGGTGGTTCGTCCAAGGACCGCTGCGTCTCTTCGTACCTGTGAATGTAAAACTGACAAATAATCCGTTAGTAATTGCATGTATATCTACAACCGTTCACCCAGGGATGGAGATCAAAGGTGGTTTCTGCAACTTCTTCAGCCCGTCAGGGAGTTCTGAGGGGCCTCCCGTACACTATTTCAGCAGGGGTCAATTGAGTAGAAGAATGTGGTGTGATGCGCATAGCGAATAGGGCCATGGGCAAAACCTGTACCCAGCTAAGCTTAGTTTCTTCAGTTAATTTAGCAAACTTGCTTTTTAAAATCCCTTTTAAAGTGGAAAGCTCTTTCCACAATCCCTGCAACTTGTGGGTACTGTACACAATGGAACCGTTGTCGAATGTTCAATTGCTTGCACATCTCCTCATTAACTTTAGCCGAGAAGTGTGTTCCGTTATCTGAGCTGATAACAGTAGGGAGTCCGAATCGTGGCATGATTTTGCGTAACAACACCGCAACAGTGGATTAGGTTGTAGCATTCGTAGTAGGAATGGCTTCAATCCATCGGCTAAAAAGGTCACTAATAACCAAACAATGTTTATAATGCTTACCTTTAGGTAAGTCTATGTTCCTGCTGATGTCAAGAATCCCCAGTTTTTCCACAACTGACCAAAGTTACAGATCACTCCAAAGGCATATCTGAACGTAGTATAAACGTTATTCCCAAGTCCTTCCCTTAGATGCATGCCCTTATGAAGGTGAACAGTTCCGCTTCTTTGGTAGAGAATGATGTTTCAAAGGCTGCCGTCTCCACATTATTGCCATCCTGATCTATAATTAAGTATCCTAAAAGTCTTTCACCTAAAGATCCAATTGATGCGCTCCCATCTATATACAGTGGCTTGCAAAAGTTTTCATACCCCTTGAACTTTTCCACATTTTGTCACGTTACAACCACAAACAGAAATTTATTTTATTGGGATTTTATGTGATAGACCAACACAAAGTGGTGCATAATTGTGAAGTGGAAGGAAAATGATACATGTTTTTCAAATTTTATTACAAATAAAAAACTGAAAAGTGTGGCGTGCAAAAGTATTCAGCCCCCCCGAGTCAATACTTTGTAGAACCACCTTTCGCCGCAATTACAGCTGCAAGTCTTTTGGGGTATGTCTCTACCAGCTTTGCACATCTAGAGAGTGAAATTTTTGCCCATTCTTCTTTACAAAATAGCTCAAGCTCGGTCAGATTGGATGGAGAGCGTCTGTGAACAGCAATTTTCAAGTCTTGCCAGAGATTCTCAATTGGATTTAGGTCTGGACTTTGACTGGGCCATTCTAACACATGAATATGCTTTGATCTAAACCATTCCATTCCATTGTAGCTCTGGCTGTATGTTTAGGGTCGTTGTCCTGCTGGAAGGTGAACCTCCACCCCAGTCTCAAATCTTTTGCAGACTAACAGGTTTTCTTCAAAGATTGCCCTGTATTTGGCTCCATCCATCTTCCCATCAACTCTGACCAGCTTCCCTGTCCCTGCTGAAGAAAAGCATCCCCACAGCATGATGCTGCCACCACCATGTTTCACAGTGGGGATGGTGTGTTCAGGGTGATGTGCAGTGTTAGTTTTCCGCCACACATAGCATTTTGCATTTAGGCCAAAAACTTCAATTTTGGTCTCATCAGAGCAGAGCACCTTCCTTCACATGTTTGCTGTGTCCCCCACATGGCATGTGGCAAACTGCAAACTGGACTTCTTATGGCTTTATTTCAACAATGGCTTTCTTCTTGCCACTCTTCCATAAAGGCCCGATTTGTGGAGTGCACAACATAGTTGTCCTGTGGACAGATTCTCCCACCTGAGCTGTGGATCTCTGCAGCTCCTCCAGAGTGACCATGGGCCTCTTGGCTGCTTCTCTGATCAATGCTCTCCTTGCCCGGCCTGTCAGTTTAGGTGGACGGCCATGTCTTGGTAGGTTTGCAGTTGTGCCATACTCTTTCAATTTTCGGATGATGGAGTTGAACAGTGCTCCGTGAGATGTTCAAAACTTGGGATATATTTTTATAATCTAACCCTGCTTTAAACTTCTCCACAACTTTATCCCTGACCTGTCTGGTGTGTTCCTTGGGCTTCATGATGCTGTTTGTTCACTAATGTTCTCTTACAAACCTCACAGAACAGTGAGGCCTTCACAGAACAGCTGTATTTATACTGAGATTAGATTACACACAAGTGGAGGCTATTTACTAATTAGGTGACTTCTGAAGGCAATTGGTTGCACTGGATTTTATTTAGGGGTATCAGAATAAAGGGGGCTGAATACTTTTGCACGCCACACTTTTCAGTTTTTTATTTGTAAAAAAATTTGAAAACCATGTATCATTTTCCTTCCACTTCACAATTATGCGCCACTTTGTGTTGGTCTATCACATAAAATCCCAATAAAATACATTTACGTTTGTGGTTGTAACGTGACAAAATGTGGATAAGTTCAAGGGGTATGAAAACTTTTGCAAGCCACTGTACATAGTTAAGTCAGGGTTTGCCATGGGAATATCTTCCCAAACTTTCTTTATGCTCTTTCATCACAAATGGGCAGTCGTGCCCTGACTCAGCTTGTTGCTCTGGTGGTCTGACAAGAAAGGTTGCCGGATTGATGGTGGTACAATACTTAAATTGCAAGCTTGCCAGCTGCTTCAGCGGGTACTGTCATATAGGGGCAGTGTTAACTTTTCTGGGGAGCTACTTGAATGGGGTTAATCTGAATTATCCTACCTTAGTGGAGTCTTCTGCCCCCACCTACTCTGTCCCCAATGTTGCAGCTGTGTAGTAACCCTCCTTGGTCACTGATAAAATTGTACAGTTATTAGACAGTTCTTGTTCCTGGCTTGCGTATGGATTCGCCAGACCAATCGCCTGCTCAACCATAACTCCCAAATCCGTTGCATTAGATGGGAGGGTCACTTTATTTGTTATATGCACGGCAACCTCATAGTCCTGCTTCCACAATTCCAAAGGGACCTCAGATCAATAGGTTTTAGTATGGTGGTTGTAAGGGCAGTAAGGATTGCTTCCCCTCTGGCTTTATTCTGAGCATGTTAATCAACCAGCACGTCATAGGTTCGAAACCCCAAGTTAGCTAGGAATCTTGCGTGTTCTACTGGGGTTAGAACTTGTGGAAAGGTTCTTTTTAGTCTTACTCCTGGTACAGACCACGACTGGCATGCAAATGGCATGTTGGCCTTTATAACAAGAGGAGTCGGGTATAGGAGCAAAGAGGTCCTTCTGCAGTTGTCCAGAGCCCTAGTGAGACTACACCTGGAGTATTGTGTGCAGTTTTGGTCCCCTAATTTGAGGAAGGACATTCTTGCTATTGAGGAAGTGCAGCATAGGTTTACAAGGTTAATTCCCATGATGGTGGGACTGTCATATGTGGAGAGAATGACGCAGCTGGGCTTGTACACTCTGGAGTTTAGAAGTCAAGTCAAAAAGTCAAACAAACTTTATTGTCATTTAGAAATACATTGATATATGCAGTACCAAACGAAATTCCGTTGCATTTGGCTCCCTGTGCAACACGATAATGAACAGAAGGATAAACATGGATAAAATGGATAAAAGGATAAATAGACAATGGTGGCAGCCCATTACATGGCATTCAGGAGGATGAGAGGAGATCTCATTGAAACATATAACATTGTTAAGGGTTTGGACACGCTGGAGGCAGGAAACATGTTTCCGATGTTGGGGAGTCCAGAACCAGGGGCCACAGTTTAAGAATAAGGGGTAGGTCATTTAGAACGGAGACTAATGTGGCAGGGGGATGGGAGCATGAGCAGAGAGACAGAGGGATGTAAAATGAGGGTAGAAGCAATAGGTAGCTAGGTGAAAAGTAAAGTGGCAGGCAGAAAAATCCAGGGCAAAAATTAAAAAGGGCCACTTTTCAACATAATTGTATAAGGGGTAAGAGTGTTGTAAAAACAAGCCTGAAGGCTTTGTGTCTCAATGCAAGGAACATTCGTAATATGGTGGCTGAGTTGAATGTGCAGATAGTTATTAATGAATATGATATAGTTGGGATCACGGAGACATGGCTCCAGGGTGACCAAGGCTGGGAGCTGAACATCCAGGGATATTCAATATTCAGGAGGGATAGACAGAAAGGAAAAGGAGGTGGAGTAGCGTTGCTGGTTAGAGAGGAGATTAACGCAATAGAAAGGAATGACATTAGCTTGGAAGATGTGGAATCGATATGGGTAGAGCTGCGAAACACTAAGGGGCAGAAAACGCTAGTGGGAGTTGTGTACAGGTCACCTAATAGTAGTAGTGGAGTTGGGGATGACATCAAACATGAAATTAGAAATGCGTGCAACAAAGGTAAAACAGTTATAATGGGTGACTTCAATCTACATATAGATTGGGTGAATCAAATTGGCAGCGGTACTGAGGAAGAGGATTTCTTGGAATCTATGCCGGATAGTTTTCTAAACCAACATGAAGATGAACCAACGAGAGAGCAGGCTATTCTAGACTGGGTACTGAGTAATGAGGAAGGGTTAGTTAGCAGTCTTGTTGTGCGTGGCCCCTTGGGCAAGAGTGACCATAATATGGTTGAGTTTTTCATTAGGATGGAGAGTGACATTGTTAATTCAGAAACAAGGGTTCTGAACTTAAAGAAAGGTGACTTTGAGGGTATGAGACGTGAATGGGCCAAGATAGACTGGCAAGTGATTTTTAAAGGGTTGACGGTGGATATGCAATGGAAGGCATTTAAAGACTGCATGGATGAATTACACAATTGTTCATCCCAGTTTGGCAAAAGAATAAATCAGGGAAGGTAGTGCATCCGTGAATAACAAGGGAAATCAGGGATAGTATCAAAACTAAAGATGAAGCATACAAATTAGCCAGAAAAAGCAGCCTACCGGAGGACTGGGAGAAATTCTGAGTCCAGCTGAGGAGGACAAAGTGCTTAATTAGGAAAGGGAAAATAGATTATGAAAGAAAACTGGCAGGAAATATAAAAACGGACTGCAAAAGTTTTTATAGATATGTGAAGATAAAAAAGGTTAGTTAAAACAAATGTAGGTCCCTTGCAGTCAGAAACTGGTGAATTGATCATGGGGAACAAGGACATTCGAGCAGACCAATTGAATAACTACTTTGGTTCTGTCTTCACTAAGGAAGACATAAATAATCTGCTGGAAATAGCAGGGGACCAGGGGTCAAATGAGATGTAGGAACTGAGTGAAATCCAGGTTAGCCGGGATGTTGTGTTAGGTAAATTGAATGGAATAAAGGCCGATAAATCGCCAGGGCCAGATAGGCTGCATCCCAGAGTACTTAAGGAAGTAGCCCCAGAAATAGTGGATGCATTAGTGATAATTTTTCAGAACTCTTTAGATTCTGGAGTAGTTCCTGAAGATTGGAGGGCAGCTAATGTAACCCCACTTTTTAAAAAGGGAGGGAGAGAGAAAACGGGGAATTACAGACCAGTTAGTCTAACATCGGTAGTGTGGAAAATGCTAGTCAATTATTAAAGATGGGATAGCAGAACATTTGGAAAGTGGTGATATCATTGGACAAAGTCAGCATGGATTTATGAAAGGTAAATCATGTCTGACGAATCTTATAGAATTTTTCGAGGATGTAACTAGTAGAGTGGATGTGTTGTATCTGGACTTCCAGAAGGCTTTCGACAAGGTCCCACATAAGAGATTAGCATTCAAACTTAAAGCACACGGTATTGGGTGTTCAGTGCTGATGTGGATAGCGAATTGGCTGGCAGACAGGAAGCAAAGAGTAGGAGTAAAAGGGTCATTTTCAGAATGGCAGGCAGTGGGGTACTGCAAGGCTCAGTGCTGGGACCCCAGCTATTTACAATATATATTAATGATCTGGATGAGGGAATTGAATGCAACATCTCCAAGTTTGCGGATGACATGAAGCTGGGGGGCAGTGTTAGCTGTGAGGAGGATGCTAGGAGGCTGCAAGGTGACTTGGATAGGTTGGGTGAGTGGGCAAATGCATGGCAGATGCAGTATAATGTGGATAAATGTGAGGTTATCCACTTTGGCGGCAAAAACAGGAGGGTAGACTATTATGTGAATGGTGGCCGATTAGGAATGGGGGAGATGCAACGAGACTTGGGTGTCATGGTACACCAGTCATTGAAAGTAGGCATGCAGGTGCAGCAGGCTGTGAAGAAAGTGAATGATATGTTGGCATTCATAGCAAAAGGATTTGAGTATAAGAGCAAGGAGTTCTACTGCAGTTGTACAGGGTCTTGGTGAGGCCACACCTGGAATATTGCGTACAGTTTTGGTCTCCTAATCTGAGGAAAGACATTCTTGCCATAGAGGGAGTACGGAGAAGGTTCACCAAACTGATTCCTGGGATGGCAGGACTTCCATATGAAGAAAGACTGGATAGACTCGGCTTGTACTCGCTGGAATTTAGGAGATTGAGGGGGATCTTATAGAAACTTACAACATTTCATAACGGGTTGGACAAGGCTAGATGCAGGAAGATTGTTCCCGATGTTGGGGAACTCCAGAACAAGGGGTCACTGTAGATGATAGTGCATGTCCCTTTAATTATAGATTGTGTAGCTTCCCTGACCACTCCCCGTTTAACCGGTATATTAATGTCTCTCCATCCCCTGGTACCTCCTCTAGTAGTTTGAACGTACAGACCATGTACAGCTAGGGCATTAGTGCATATGTAATCAATAAAGTATTAGTATAGAAACACTGTGTGAGTAACATCATTTACATGGTGTCAGCGGGTTCTACACCCACGCCTCCTGTTTTTCGCGTTTAATTGTTTTTTGCCCCAGTTACCCTTCCCGGTCGGATCATGGCTTCCTCCTGCCGTAAGCCAGAACCTCTGGTCTTTGACGATGACATCGCTCACCGATGGAATGCGTTCCGTCGGGACTTCCAGCATTATGTGGCTATCGTTCACCCAGCTGCTTCCGTTGCAGTTAAAGCTTCACTACTTTTGAATTTGGCCGGCTCTGAGGCTCTCGAGCGCTCTGAATCGTTTGAATACGGGCCAGATGAAGACCCCACGGACCTGAATTGCCTAATCAGGAAGTTCTCTGAAATGTGCGACGTCCCCACAAACTCTATCCTGGAGCGCTTTAAGTTCTTTGGTCGTCGTCAGAATCCCGGTGAGTCTATCGGCAACTACTACGCTGCCCTACGGCATCTGGCTAGACGGTGCAAACTGGCTGACGTGACCCCCGACACCCTAACCCGCGATGTTTTGGTGTACGGTCTGCGGAATGAAAAGTTGCGTTCAGAGCTCCTATGCAAGCCGGACCTGACCCTCCATGGTGCTCTACATGCCTCCAAATTGTCGGAGGCTGTTACATCTGCTGTGACCACATCTGACCATGTGGCCCGAGCGGCGCTCTTCACTACCTGCCGCGGCAGTTCCCTACTTCTTGGTCCGTGATGAGCTGGTGCTGCGAGATGGCGTTATCGTCAAAGGCCACAAGGTTTTGGTGCCTGAGGCTCTGCGGCAACAGTATTTCGAAACTGCTCATCGTGGCCATCCAGGGGCCGAGGCCACTCTCTCCATCGCCCAAAGCCAGTTTTACTGGCCTGATATGGCTGCATACTTCCGAGACCGGGTGTCCTCATGCCCGACCTGCAACAGTCTCGCACCGCAACAGCAGCGGCAGCCCCTTTTGCAGCAGCCCGCACCAGACCTGCCATGGTCTGCGCTGGCAACAGACATTTTTGAATGGCACAGCAAGCACTTCCTGGTGCTTGTGGACTCCTACTCTAGCTGGTTCGAGGTCGACCAGCTGTCCTCTCTCTCCTCTTCTGCTGTCATTACGAAGCTGCGCCGCCACTTCGCGACCTTTGGATCGCCCGCGAGCCTGCAGTCAGACAACGGCAGCCAATTTACAAGCGCTGAGTTCAAGGACTTTGCTGACAACTGGAACTTTCGCCACTACACCAGCAGCCCTGAATACCCTCAGAGCAACGGCCTGGCCGAGCGAGCGGTCC
Source organism: Raja brachyura (assembly GCA_963514005.1). The sequence continues at coordinate 11,143,347 of OY740785.1, forward strand.
GCAGCGCAAAGGACTTGTTGGAACGCTGCCGCATTTCAAAATCTGACATTTACCTTGCTTTACTAAACCTCCGCAACATCTCCCGTGACAGCGTCTTGGGGTCCCCGGCGCAGCGCCTCATGTCCCGTGTCACACGCCCTCCCATTCCGGTGGCCCAGCAGACTCTAATTCCCGCTGTTTTCAAGCCTGCCATGGTCCATGAGCGCATTGCTGCTAAGCAGTCCATTCAGAAGCGCTCCCATGATAGGTCCTGTCGTCCTCTTCCTCCCCTTTCTCCGGGTCAGGTTGTCCGTATGCGTTCCACCTCCGGTCGCCCTAGCCTCGCGGTTGTTGTCGGAACCGCTGGTTCACCTCGCTCCTATCTAGTTAACCTGGACGGCACAGTTTACCGTCGTTCCCGTCAGCACCTCCGCCTGGTGAATGAGCCTCCTCCACCTCCTGCTCTTCCCCATGCTTCCCCTCTGTCTGCTTTCCCTATGCCTACGCCTACTCGGCCCGTCCCGGTCCTTCTGCCTGTGCCTGTTCCCGTGTCTCCGCCTATTTCTCCCCCGTCTCCCCGATCGCCTCCCATCCCTTTGTCACCGCGCGTCTCCCCGCCTCGTGGTTCCCCTGTCGTGGGGTTACCCCCTGTCTCCGTTCCTTTGGGGGAAGGGGGTGTGAGCGGGGTTCGCACCCGCTCAGGCCGCATTGTACGGGCGCCTGACCGTTACGGCGATTATGTATGAGTGCTGCTATTTTTATTGTCTGTTATTTCCATTTGCCCTAGCGCATGAGACATGGTCGCCAGTTAGGTTATTTTCTTTTATAAGAGGAAGGATGTAGATGATAGTGCATGTCCCTTTAATTATAGATTGTGTAGCTTCCCTGACCACTCCCTGTTTAACCGGTATATTAATGTCTCCATCCCCTGGTACCTCCTCTAGTAGTTTGAACGTACAGACCATGTACAGCTAGGGCACTAGTGCATATGTAATCAATAAAGTATTAGTATAGAAACACTGTGTGAGTAACATCATTTACAGTCACAGTTTAAGGATAAGGGAGAAGTCTTTTAGGACCGAGATGAGAAAAACATTTTTCACACTGAGAGTGATGAATCTGTGGAATTCTCTGCCACAGAAGGTAGTTGAGGCCAGTTCATTGGCTATATTTAAGAGGGAGTTAGATGTGGCCCTTGTGGCTAAAGGGATCAGGGGGTATGGAGAGAAGGCAGGTACAGGATACTGAGTTGGATGATCAGCCATGATCATATTGAATGGCGGTGCAGGCTCGAAGGGCCCAATGGCCTACTCCTGCACCTATTTTCTATGATTCTATTAGACGAGGAAACACTTTTTCTCACAGAGAGTTGTGAGTGTGTGGCATTCTCTGCCTCAGAGGGCGATGGAGGCAGGTTCTCTGGATGCTTTCAAGAGAGAGCTGGATAGGGCTCTTAAAGATAGCGGAGTCAAGGGATATGGAAAAAAGGCAGGAACGGGGTACTGATTGGGGATGATCAGCCATGATTACATTGAATGGCTGTTTTGGCTCGAAGGGCCGAATGGCCTACTCCTGCACCCGTTGTGTATTGTCTATTGAGTCACTTGATTTTTCTTCCCACTCCAATCTTTTTATAACAGAATTACTTTTCAGGAAACGGAGTCCCTGGGGTTAGTTTTTGCGCAATTTCTTCCACTTTTTGCTTAGTCAAAGTCCATGATAATTGTCTAAAATTTCTACTTCTACCTGGATCCATAAAACACATCTGCTTATTAGAAGACAGCAAAATTATGAACTGTTCGTTCATAGCCTTGAAAAGAACATTGAGCTGCTTTAGCCAGATAAGAGATAGAACTTGGATGCGTGACAATTTGAATGAACACTTTTGAAATAGTTTTTTTTAATTTTAACAAATACTAATCTTTGAACATTGAAAAAAAAACGATTACAAAACAGGTAAAATACACATCAGGTATCCAAGAGTAGTTAGCTAAGATGGCAAAAATCATGCAACATTAGCGACATCTCTCTATTAATTTTATCTTTTCCTCCCCATAGCTAACAAAAGCCATTCTGTCTATATAAAAAAATTGTTTCTATGAGAACCATAGAACTATGCAGAATGATGCAGAGTTAGCAAGCTGGGAAATTCCCTTGGCAGATTTTGTGAAGTAGGACTGGGAGGTTTGCAAAAGTTGTCTGTCGGAGTAAGAATTAAAATGTACAAAGGGAGTAGTTCAAATGTAATAGTAATAGTTCGCTCCATAGATGCTGCTGCACCTGCTGAGTTTCTCCAGCATTTTGTGTACCCTAGTTCAAATGTAATGGTGGGTGAGCTAATGTTCAAAATGGGAGTGGTCTGAGCTGTGGTTGGACAATGATCCAGGTTGGGTTTGGCCACTTCCCCCTTCTATAGGCAGAGTCGCCAATGCCCTACATAGGGTCTCGAGAAAACCTTGAGAATTTTTACAGTTACCAGGTTTGTTCTCCAAGCTCTTATCAGTGTAGAACAAGAACATTGTTCTCCACTGTGTGGTCCACTATAACACCACCGTGCCGCACTATGGAAAGGGAGTTAAAATAGTTAGCAATCAGGAGATCAAGCCGGCATTGGCGCATCAAGCTGATGTGCAAGTTTGCCTTGTTTTAGGCTGCAAAGGTCTGCTGGATCTCCAGGTTGCTAACCATTTTAACTCTCCTTCCCATTGGCCTTTCTGTCCTGAGCTGCCTCCAATTACTATTCTATAAACATCCTCCTTTCCCCTTTTCCACCAGTCTTTCCTGTGCCCCACCTCGATGCACATACATTCCATCCTCGTCCATCTATATTCCTTCCCTTAGATTTGCATTTGAAGCCTTTCTATCCTGATCTCTTTTTGTTTTTCATCTCTGGCATTTGTCCAACTGTCTGCCAATTTTAAACCTCTCCTCACTGTATCCAGCTATCATCTGCCAGAGTTTATTCTGCCCCTACCACTTCTAGCTTTCTCCCCTTCCCAGGATCCTTCTTCCACTGAAGAAGGATCCTGACCGGAAACGTTGTCTATTTTTATTTGTGTGTTGAAATTCTCTCACATTGAAGGCTTTCCTAATTGCTGTACCTACATGTCAGCTTCCAGTGACTTGTACTCAAGGGCATCTAAGACCCTCTAAGTATCATTGCCCAATTTCTCTCCATTTAACAAAATACTTGTCTTTTCTGCTCGGTGTACCTTTTATAAAACAGTTTTTCCACATTATATTGTGTGTGCAATGTTTTTGACCACTCAATGTTTGTGTCCACTCAATCAGCGTGTTTACAACCCTTGAAGCGTCTCAGTATTTCCAATCCCACTCACTCCTACTCAAAGTCCCCAAAGTAGGTTCGAGACATCAGAAAACTCGTCATTTGGTGATGAGCATCAGGGGCCCAACCACAGTCCTTGTACTTTTAATTTATTGTCTACCAACCTGAGAATGATCTGTTTATACCCAGTTGTTGCTTTCTGTTTAGTACCCAAATTCTTAATTAATGTCCAATTATCCCCAAAGTAATTGTCTGTTCTTATTCACAAACTTCCTGTGTGGGAAGTGGAATTCCACATGAGTATGAAGAAGGGTCCCAACCCAAAGCATCACCTATTCATGTTATTCAGGGATGCTGCCTGATCCAGTGAGTTACTCCATGAATTTTTGTCTATTTTTTCCCCCCGTATGGAACACTTGAGAAAGCATTTGGAAAGTCCAACGCTTGATTGGAAAGTCCAGCTTTTCTATGAATCACCCTCGAACTACAGTAAACCTTCATTATAACGGACCACAGAGGGGAGGGTGGGGTGGGGGTGACTGATATCCGTTGTTGCCGATTGGCCGCTGTAACCAAGTGAAGGGGGCAAAGTTTAACCCAGCAACGTGGAGTTGAAGCCAGCGGGAATTCACAGGCTGGGACACTGCAGAGCCCCCGACCCACACACGGTGCACCAGGGACGGGTCCAGGTCATATGCCTCCTTCATGCTGCTCGTTGTCTCTGCTCCCGCAACCAGAAGCACACCACACGGCGCCAGCTCATTGGGTAACTGGCGGAACTGGGATGGCGGTGCAAAGAGCCTCTGTCCACTATAACCAAAATCCCCTATATAGTCTGTTATTGCAAGGGTTTGTTGTACTACAATAGATTAGTCCCAAATGATTTTCCTTTCATAAATCCATGCTAATTGCTTCGTTCTATCGGTCTCTTTAATTTATTCTTTTTAATGATATATTCTCGCTTTCATAAATCCATGCTACTTTCAGCATCTGTACCATTTTGAATTTATATATGGCTAATGTGTATTGATTTTCCAACCAGCAGGTCTTCATTTTTTTTTTCCTGTTGATAATCCTGCTTCTTGGGAAGTTGAGGCGGAGTAGACATAACTGGGCTATTTAAGTTATTATCTCAGTTTATTAAACAATGTTTTTAAATTCCAGGTTTTCTGGCAGCAGTTGAGCAGAACATACTGGGTACATTGGCACATGATTGAGATCATTGGGGATGGATCAAGTGGGCATGTGGAAAAAGAATCGCAGGAGAAAGCTTCAACTCTTGCTGAAAATTTTAAACTTACAACAGGTGAGCAGATAGTGTGCACACCTACATCAATCCTTTGACTGGCTGAATGGGGGTCTGCCTTGCTCCGAACACAACATCAACATTTTCTTAATCACAAAGATTTTATTTAAAAGTGTATGATTCTCATGCTAAAAGGATGGGATTCATTCATTTTTCCCGAAGATGAGAGCATATCACATGACATGTTCTTTTGTTTTCCAGTTGCTCAGACATTTTTCCATAAGCCACCTGGTGGGTTATACTCTCTGCCTTATCTGTCAGAGGGCATTTGTGAGGATTTCTCCACTCTCAAGCGGTCAGAATGGTGGGAGGTGCTTTTCTTCATCAAGAAGTTGGAACCTAAACAACAGCAAGAGGCCGTTGAGATCATGAAACAGAATTTGGAAGATCTGGTGAGCAGAAAGGTGTGCTAGTGGAGATTGACAATCTGCAGCATATCAATGTTGCTGCAATATCACTTCCTGGTATAATGTGACAACCTGACCTTTACCAAGATGAGCAAAGTTAATTTTGACTATCAAAACTCTCTCCCCACTCCAAACCAAAGAATGGATACCTCTTATATTTTGCGATCAGGGAAGGATAAGCAAGATGCACAGATCGGCTCATTCATCTAAGATTACTGCAGCTATTTGTGATTTCTTGTATCTGATCTTTTCTGATAAGGCATTTGTCCTAAATAGAACCTTATTCGGAGTGTTTATTGGTTTTGGTAATGGCAGTCATTCTACTTTTATTTATTTTCACGTTAATGGCTTAGTCTTATCTTATTTTCATTAATTAATTTGACATAATCAGGATTTAACATATCATTTAACATTTCATAACTCGATGGCCAGCTTATTTTCATATAGGCTATGCAGTATGTGTTCTCAAACTGTTTTGATGACAAAAGCGTTAAAATTCACCATTTTAAGTGGATTTTGATTTAGTTTGTGATAATCAAATAAGCTGTCATGATCAAAGAAGCAAGATGAACATTTCTAGTTTGAAGACCCATTGTCGGAACCTTCTAATAAAGTGTCTTTGACCCAAAATGTTAGCTTTGCTACTCTTACGCAGATGCGGCCTAACCTGCTAAGTGTTTCCAGTATTCTCGGGTTTTATTTCCGATTTTGAGCATTGGCAGTTTTTGATTTTCATGAAAACAGTCAATTTAATTTAGTGGCTCTTTGTTGTTTTCTCTTTCACTGCATTCCACCATAATTTGCAGTCCTGTTACTCAGCTTGTTCAGTCTGTTTTACAGAATATTTAGTTTAGCCTAATCCTGTTTTCACACTTTTTAAAACAGATGTTTGGCAGCAGGATAATGTTTAGAACTGTGGTCATAGCTGATTGTTTGTCTCTTCTCCCCTCTTCCCCAATACCCACTTTGAAACAAAATGAGTGTACCTGTGGCCAGTTGTTACAAGGTCTCTGGTTGTGATCAGAGTGACTCTCACTGTCTTAACTATAGATGCAACTCAAAAACTGGAATAAAGAAGCAATGTTTTAATTTATGTGGCTAAGATGATGAGATAGTACACAATGAAAAATGTAAGTGAATCTTAATATAAAATAATAATATCTATGAAGCGCTTGTAAGTTTGACAAGGCGGTTTGATTTCTCTACAGATTTCAGAAATGGATGAGAGTGCGTTGATTCAATTGACTGTACCAGTGGATCTAGCACAGAAGCTTCTTCATTTCTTGAATCCATATTGCCCAGCAGCCTACCGGAATGACCTTGAGAGTTCTCATGTTTATACCAAACACTACTTGAAGAGGAAAAGGCTGGATCAGGACCAGCTCCCCAGTACACCGTCAGGCTTTGAGTGTGGCTCCCAACCTGGCATGGGTTCATCTTCTGGACCATCTGACTCTCAGTCAAAGAAAGCCAAGAAAGAAGTATCTCCAGTCCTTGCAAACCCTGCACCGACTGCAAGCAAAGCCAATGCAGTTCAGCAGGTAGAGATGGGCAGAATGGAGGAACTGGAATTGCCAGATGGTCTTGATGAGAAACTCAAAGGTGAGAGTGTCTACTAGAGGTGGAGGGTCAATATTAGATTTTTTTCTCAATTGCAGCATCCGAACAATTCAAGTACTGGTTCAATGGCTGACACAGTCCACTTAACTCAAACAGCTGGAATTATGGTTTTCTTCATGTAAAAGCTGCAAATTGTGTTAGGTGATTGATTAAAATTAATAATTCAATTAGGCTGTGAACCACAGAGAATTACAGGCTATTGGTTCATGATTTGTCACTCAGGCAGTGAACCGCCGAGGGTGACGGGGTGTTGGTTCAAGCTTGCAGTTCATTATTTGGACATTATTCTAAGTTTTTAATGTTCTGTTCTTGGGCCAGGACCTGCTATGTTGCTGGTCCAGTACCATTTTGCTAGTTAAACGTAGTTTGATTTATTCTCTAGATGGAATCTACTCTGGACTATTGCAAACTATAACATTCTTTTCTTCATCAGTGTTCAACTGCCCCAAGGTGACTGGACGTAAAACAAATTTGGAGAAAATGGGGGAGGTTGTGGACATCATGAAGAAATCAAGTTGCGATATAAGTTTGCAGGTGGCAGGGTTTAAATTCATTACTAAAATGTTGGAGGAGGACAATTCACGAGAGAAACTGCCTCTTAAAGTGGATTCCAGCCTAAACCAAAGGGATAAGCTGATCAAAGTACTGGTGGAGGAACTAACCAATCTGTCCAAGGAGAAGCCTCTGGTTGTCACATGCTTGCGGCTACTGTACATTTTGATGCAACGCTATGACTGGAGAGCACTGTTTGCAACAGAGGGGGGCATCAAGAGTATTCTATCCTGCATGCAAGAGCACGAGGATTTTGCACTCATCCAGCAAGCGGCACTGGCAGTAAGTTAAGCACTTAATTCTGTTTTTTTTTTCATTTTCCTTTTCCTCTCGTGAAGGACACTGACTTATCTGTATATCCTTATGTAGGGATGTGTTTATTGATTTAAAATAAACACTCGGAAAATCTGTATTGATGAAGCTATAGTTTTCATTCCCAGCCTATAATACTACTGTTGTCGGAGTTACTATTTTGCTTGATGGTCTGTCTTTCATAAATATAGTATTCTTTCCATGAACTAGCTCAAATCACTGTGTACATTCGTGTACACACTGTACTTGAACCAATAATTTCAATCTCTAAATTTATGAAGCGTACATAATAAACTGCGCACTCCAAGTCATTCGTAATCTATAAACAGATGAGTACTGTTAGTTTGCTTATTGCACTGCTATTTCGCAATTATTGCGATCGGAGACTGTTAACTAATCTTGGTAGGGTGGAATTGAAGTTACTACTTAAGCTGTGCATTGACATTGAAGTGTCAGGAGTGGCGAGAAAGGGTCACTGGGTGAACGTGTAAACATTTCAGGATCAAACGTGTGAGCTATGAGGCAGGAATGTTTAAGAAGGAACTGCAGATGCTGGAAAAATCAAAGGTAGATAAAAATGCTGAAGAAACTCAGCTGATGAGGCAGCATCTTTGGAGTGAAAGAAAAGGTGACGTTTCAGGAATGTTGATTGTTTTGCCACCATGCCTCCCAAAGAAAGGATAATTGAAAGGCACATGATTCGTGTGAAAATTGAGGTTCTTTACTAGTACAGAGTTAGAAGTACATGTAGCACATTTTCTTGAATGAGTCTAGGCCGTAGTATGTTACTGAGCGAGCTCTCATATTTCAGAGGTAGACAAAATGCTGGAGAAACTCAGCAGGTGAGGCAGCATCTGTGGAGCGAAGGAATGGGTGATGTTTCCAGTCGAGGCCCTTCTTCAGATGTGCTTCTAAAGCCTCGTTCACCCTTTCATGTGGACTGGGAGAGTTGTGCTGACGTTTGGCCAATATTCAGGCTATCTCACAAAACTGGATTATTTTGTCATTCGGTGTTTATGGGACAGGCTCAAATTGGTTTACTGTGCATTCTTGGTGACAACATTGTGCACTCTTGCATTGTTCTCCATTGGCTGGAAAGCATTTCATATATCTTCAGGAAGCGAATGGGGTCTCTGGAAGTACTGTTTTCTTTTAAAGCTGGTGAAAGTATTTTTCATTGGACTTATTTATTTGATACAATGCTTAATAGAAGTGGTCACCATACTCGTATTTACCTCCACAGACGCTGAAGATCCTGACTGGAGCCAGCAAGTATGACATGCGCACAAAGAGTGTTCAGCCCCACCTCACTGACTCAGATGCTCAGATTATCCTTGAGATCTTTGCTAGCATTGGCTCAGCTTCTATCCAGGATTCCCACGGATTGCTCAGTGTTATCCCTGCAGCTGTAACAAAAATGATGAACACCTCTGGGTAAGCAGAGTTTTAATTTAGTTTGGTTAATTGTCACGTGTACTGGGGTACAGTGGACAGCTTTTTTTTGTTTCTTTAAACATGCATGTTTATGGATTTAAAAAAAATAAAGTGCTGGAGGAACTCAGTGGGTCAGGCAGCATCAGTGTAGGGAAATGGATAGACGATGTTTCAGGCTGGGACCCTTCTTCCGACTAATTTTATGGGATTATCATCTCTCGTCACCACACAGCTTTCAGATTTCATCCATTTTTGAATCTGAGCTGTAAATGTAACAACATTAGACGTAGACTTTATTTTGCATCTCCATTTTTCGAGTCCGCTACCCTTGAATGGCATTCTTTGGATGCTAGGCATCTTATTGTTTATTTGTGTAACGTAATATTTATGATATTGAGTGGAAGGTTTTGGATAATGTTTGTAACAAGAACATATAAATGTTTTCCTTTTCATTTCCCTCAATATCATGACTTTTAATGCTTTTTAAAGCCAGCTCAGTGACAACCAGTGATTTAATCAGGACCTTTGACCTGTGTGGTTTGTCTTGAAGGGGCAATAAAACTTACATTTTGCAGTGGGAGGGGAATTTGTTAATATGTTTGCATGCATTATTTTCAACCAAATATTATTCTGATTTTCTTCTCTCCAGATGCTCCTCTGCAGTTCAGGATGGCTTGTTAATTGTCATCATGCTGGTATCTAATCACAAAAGCCTTGCAGAATTGTTGGTATCTTGTGACGTTTGCCCACTTTTATATAGCTGTATTGGAAATGGGAGCAGCTCCACGGGCAGCCATCAGCAGATGCTGGCTATCATGGCCCTCAGTAACATTTCTTTGAACCACAAGCTTTCCACCGGAATTGAGAACAAAGGTAATATGTGAAACTTTTAAACTACTGTAAGACTATTTGAATAAAGTTTTATATTTTTTCTCTATCTTTATTTTCAATAGACAATAGGTGCAGGAGTAGGCCATTTGGCTCTTCGAGCCAACACCACCATTCAATATGATCATGGCTGATCATCCACAATCAGTACCCCGTTCCTGCCTTCTCCCCATATCCATTGACTCCGCTATCTTTAAGAGCTCTATCTAACTCTCTTGAAAGCATCCAGAGAACTGGCCTCCACCGCCTCTGAGGCAAAGAATTCCACAGATTCTCTACTCTCTGTGTGAAAAAGTATTTCCTCATCTCCTCATCTGGAGCACAATCTTTTTACAGCATGCTATTGTTACTGTTAAGTAATGATGTGATCTTTCACTGCTTCTTCACTGGGTTGGCACCTCATTTTAGATGTGGACTTCTGATGGTGGAATCTATCTCAGAGTCATCGGTTGTCAACTGAAAGCCTGAGAGTAACAACTCTCTTAAGGAGAAATTTGCATTTATTTGTGCACAAATAAATTTCTTCACCCTGTCTTAAATGGTTGGACTGTTCATATGAGACTATTCCCCAATTCTAAACTCACCAGTCAGAGGAAACAGCCTGATAGCATCCATTCTATCATTACTGCTCATTATCTTGTCTGTGTCAGTGAAAGCCCTTCTATCTTAAATTCCAAACCTTGTCTCAATAATGGTGATCAAATAACTTGCCATGTTGTCTGTTGCCTGCACTGTTTTGCAACAAATTTTGCCTATCATCGCCTGTTCTCATTGATATACCTGAGCTCCAGGTCAGCCAGTTACAAATTCTCATCCTTGACCTATTTTGTTTCTAGTTTTATAACTCCCAGAGCCAGAAATCTATCACAAATCTCCTGTGTATGTTCTCAATATTTCCCATTTTGGTGTCTTCAACAAACTAGTTCCTGCATTCTGATATTCCAATCTTAAATCCCTCTGATAGATACAAAAAGCTGGGGTAACTCAGCGGGACAGGCAGCATCTCTGGAGAGAAGGAATGAGTGATGTTTTGGGTCAAAATCCTTCTTCAGATGGAAAGTCACGGAAAAGGGAAACGAGAGATATAAATGATGATGTAGAGAGATATAGAACAAATGAATGAAAGATATGCAAAGAAGTAACAATGATAAAGGAAACAGGCCATTGCTAGCTGTTTGTTAGGAACTACAGTATATCTATATATTTTGTTTCCCTTTCCCGTGACTTTCAGTCTGAAGATGGTCACGACCCAAAATTGCACTCATTCCTTCTATCCAGATATGCTGCCTATCCCGCTGAGTTCCTTCTGCATTTTGTGTCTATCTTCAGTTTAAACCAGCCTCTGCAGTTCCTTCCTACATCTTTAATCCCTCTGGTTCAGTATCTTCATCCTTTCCTTCAATGGTGCCCAATTATTAAATCCTACCTGCACTATCAAGTGTTTGATGTCCCTTTTGGGATGTTGCCCACTCTGTCTGGCTGATTGTGCCTCAGTGCAGACTCTAAGAGACAAAATTGTTGGAACAATCACAATTTTTATATCTTAAATTGCTAAGGAAAATTATTTACTTTTCATCTGTGCCACTGTGCTGCCCGAATGTTAATGCTAACTGCTGCTCAAAGTATTGTTTTTAGACATGGGTTTGCGAAACACATTAGATATTTGGTTTATTTGTGGTAAAGTTTCAGAAGATATTGTTTCCAAATGCCATACATGACATTTATATGAAAGTCCATTATTTTACGTTGCAGTTCTAGATTCTGGTGTCATATAGACAATCTAGACAATAGGTGCAGGAGTAGGCCATTCGGCACTTCGTGCCATCACATACTTCCAGCTAAGGAGACTATCTAATGGAAGAAGGAGCTAAAATGATATAATTATCTTTGATCCATGTCGTAATTAGTCCCTAATTATTATAAAGATTTAGCGGCTTTATTTCGTCAGGAATGACATTGAACATAGAAGAGTACAGTATAAGAACGGCTTTTGGCCAACATTGAGGAATCTGAGGAAAGACATTCTTGCCATAGAGGGAGTACAGAGAAGGTTCACCAGACTGATTCCTGGGATGGCAGGATTTTCATATGAAGAAAGACTGGATAGACTCGGCTTATACTCACTAGAATTTAGAAGATTGAGGGGGGGATCTTATAGAAACTTACAAAATTCTTAAGAGGTTGGACAGGCTAGATGCAGGAAGATTGTTCCCAATGTTGGGGAAATCCAGAACAAGGGGTCACAGTTTAAGGATAAGGGGGAAGTCTTTTAGGACCGAGATGAGAAAAACCTTTTTTACACTGAGAGTGGTGAATCTGTGGAATTCTCTGCCGCAGAAGGTAGTTGAGGCTAGTTAATTGGCTATATTTAAGAGGGAGTTAGATGTGGCCCTTGTGGCTAAAGGGATCAGGGATATGGAGAGAAGGCAGATACGGGATACTGAGTTGGATGATCAGCCATGATCATATTGAATGGCGGTGCAGGCTCAAAGGGCTGAATGGCCTACCCCTGCACCTATTTTCTATGTTTCTATTGTCTATGCCGAACATGATGCCAACTCTTATCTGCCTGCACATAATCCAATGTCCCTCCATTTCCTGCATGTCCATATGCCTAAACAAAATCTGCCTCAACCAGGCACTCATCATTCTTTGTGTAGAAAAAACTTTTGCCGCACATCTCCTTTAAACTTTGCTCCTCCCACCTTAAAGCTATGCCCCCTTGTATTTGATTTTACCATCCTGGGGAAAAAAAGGTTCTGCCTGTCTACTCTAACTCTACATGTCATAATTTTATATATTTCTATTTGGTCTCCCTGCAAACTTCGAAGTTCCAGAGAAAACAATCCAAGTCTATCCAACCTCTACCTGTAGCTAATATCCCTTAATTCAGGCATCATTCTGCTAAACCACCTCTGCACCCTTTCCAAAGCCTCCACATCCTTCCTGTAATGGGACGACCAGAACTCTACACCATACTCCAAATGCAGCCTAACACAAGTCCTATAAAGATACATCATGACTTCCTAACTCTTATTCACAATGCCCAGACCCACAAAAGCAAGCATACCATATGCCTTCTCTCCCACTATCTACTTCTTCAACCATTTTCAGTTAGTTATGGACTTAGTCCCCAAGGTCCTTCCTTACATCAATGTTGTTAATGGACATGCCTATGAAAAGAAGCATAGCACATGCCTTCCTTACCACATCTGTTCTACTTGAACAATCCTGAAATCTCTAAATGTTTCAGAATCAAAAGAGGCTTTAAACTTGAAAGATGCGGAGCTGAAGATGCTGCTCGTGAGCTTAAAGGAGCAGAGTGGCACCAAAGAGATCATTCTATCATTGGAGCGTTGGATCTGTGATGAGACAACTGGGCTGGAATCTCAGATTGCAGATATCATGAAGGATAAAGAAGCCTTCCAGTCACTGGTACAGGGGTTGGATAATTTTCGTTCTGAGAAGGCTGTGCAGCAGGCTATCACAAGGTATGTGATGAAACTCTACCGTTGTTTTGTTAGTTATGATGTGGCCAAAGACAGAGTAAAGCTCCCTCTAGCGGCAGACCGAGATGACCCTGCTCCAACGCAAAATTATACTATTCCCTTACAAAAATCAGTTTTGCTTTATAACTGCTAATTCTAGATTTTTAGTCACCAAGAACTTGACTGGTATTTCACAGTCGTGTTTCAAATGGAGACTGAGAGATGGTCACCTTTCTTACCTCCACATCATTTCATATGTGAAAGAAGACTTTCTGCTGGCCCACGGCCCTGATTGTTCTTTGAAGGCCTCTCACTCGGATTTGTATTCTTGTGTGACACACTGTTCTGGTGAGAGTGCACAGGAGATTCACCAGGATATTGCCTGGATTGGAGTACTTTAGTTTTGTGTGAGATTGGATCGCTGTAATTGTTTTCCCTGTAATCTTTTTCCCATGGTAGGGGAAGACACAGATTGGCATTGTCGTTTGTATTTTTGCCGTTAATGGGTTAGGCGTCCACACGACTGAGTGGCTGCTCTATGTTTGCCTTCAACAGATTTGCTTCCGGGCATGCCGAAAGCACGAAACATATCGCGTGCTTAAGCTTAAGTGTTGACTGACGGATGCTGGTTCCAAACGGAACTGATGGGGTGACGGCTTCTCGAGGCTCAGATCGTTTAGGAATTGTGGGCAAGCGAGGGTGGACACCATGGGAGCTATTCCATCAGTCCCATTTCCCATCCTGATTTTTTTGTGCCACTGCGTCCTATTCTCCCTCGCACAGCTTTCGATCCTGACTACAGGTGCTGTCTGTGTGGAGTTCTCCCGGTGGCCGGGTGGGTTTATCTCCAGGTTGCTTTGGTTCCCTCCCTCACTCCAAAGACATGTGGATTTGTAGGTTGATTAGCTTCTGTAAATTCCCCAAAGGTGTAGGGTAGAACTGTAGTACGGGGTGATTGTCGGTCGGCACGGACTCGGTGGGCCAAGGGGCCTGTTTCCGCCCTGTATCTCTAAACTAAAAAGAAACCAGAGAACCTAGATTTCCCTGTGTTCAAGAAGGAACTGCAGATGCTGGAAAATTGAAGGTAGACAAAAATGCTGGAGAAACTCAGCGGGTGAGGCAGCATCTATGGAGATTTCCCTGTAATCTTTTTCCCCATGGTAGGGGTAGAAAACAGGAGGCATTGATTTAAAGTGAGAGGAAGAAGTTTTAAAGGGGATCTGAGTTTAAAGTGTTTAACATGCAGAGTAGTTGATACGTTTAGTTTATTATTGTCACGTATACCAATTTACAGTGAAAAGTTGGAAAGTACTCCAGAGGAGACGATGGAATCCAATACAATCACTGTTTAAGATGCATCGGACAGATACTTGAATAGGCAATGCAAAAGAGGAAACAGACCATATGGTGGCAAATGAAATTGGTGTAGATAAACAAAAAGGGCTTGGTGGGCCGAAGAGCCAGTTTCTGTGGTAAACGTCTTTGGCTCTGAGGCCTGTCTGTACCTGGGAGTTGTTTTGTTAAATCTTTTTCTTTCATTTACAATGGAGTATATGAACTGTGGGTACCATGATAAATAACCCAGTGCCATTTTGGTGCAGAATATAATAAATTACAGAAAGCTATGGCATTCTAATGGGCAGTAGTCTAAGCAAAGATGGAGTGAATAAGCTGCATGATGCTTCTAGTGCAACCTGGGGACGCTGTCCTGTGAAATTCAAATTGGAATTGGAGTTCCCTGACCCCTTTCCGTCCACACTGATGTCTTAAAATTTGATTTTTATTTGTTCATTTCTCTGCTTGTTGAGTATTATAAGATGCGATCCAGTAGATGGCAGCAGTCTCCTAATACATCGCTTGTGCAGGCTCATAGCCAGCATTTTCTGTACCAGCATCCCCAAGTGTGGCAGATGCTGTAAAATGATCATGGTTTGAGCAGATCGGTTGTCTGCTCAGCATCCCTTTCTGTATGAGTAGTGTTAGGATCAATTACAACTTAGTGGGTTGGCTCAGCATTGGCTGGAAATTGAGTTTGACATTTTCTGGTCCACCACCGTTTCATTGGATTTGCACATAACCATTGGAGTAAGGTTTAAAGAAAATCTATGATTCAAAATGGAGGTCTTCATGGATTCACAAAAGACTAATCAATGTAGACACTAGTAATCTAAATGCTGTCTATTTTTGGTGGCCTTAATTTTTTTTTTTTAGAATTCTGAGCAAGTTTTTGGATAATTATCTGGAAGACCTGTTGCCCTGGCATGAGAGTATTGAACCATGCTTGTCATCCATGACTGCCTACAGTAATGATCGAGAGGTATGACGCCTAGGTTGCTAGTTTATTTTGTTATTAATGCAGTCGTTGTCAGAAACTATTGTTCTTCCGAAGGTACAATGCTGAAAACTGTCCATCTCTTTTATTCATACTGCATATTGCTGAGAATCGGATTTCTCCCCGATTTCTAACCCACGGCACTTTTCTTTGGGTGTCTGCTTAAAGTTTCAACTCCTGCCTTTGCATTCTTTCCTTTCTAGTATAAGCTTCTGAAGTTGGCATCAATTTATTTGATTTGCATCATCCCCTTTCTTTACGATCTTGGCATATCCTTGCTTTCTGTGTTTATCCTTGACCTCGATTTCTCAATTATATCAATTAATGGTCAAAAACTGGATATCTGTGCAATTGGCAATGTGGTAGTTGATATGATTTTAAAATAAAATAGACATATATTAGTTACACGCTCTAAAGTAATTGAACTGCTGTTCAACAGAGGTGGCAGCTTGTCCACGGTTTTAGATAATACCAGAAAGGAACGATTTGCCAACGTGATTATGATGATTTACCAACGAGTGATTCTTGTTGGCACCTGCCTGCATATAAGTGATTTTAAAATACACAAACTGCAAATTTGGAATCAAGAAATTATAGGACTGGGAATACTCAGGACAGCGAAGAAATGCAGAGTTAAAATTTCAGTTTAAAATCACTTGTTTAATGGTGAAAATGGGGAGGGACGACCAAAAGAGAATACCTGTGATTGAATGACATGGAAAATGAGTGAAAGGCATTATAGTTCAAGGCAAAAGAGAGGTAATGGGATGAGACTATGTATAAATAGGAAACCCCCTGATGTTTCATAGCATCAGGTTAAACATGAGTTGAGAAAGCTCCTCTTACCAGTTGCTATCATTCAGGTCACAAAATCATTGCTCTTCCACATTGATCCTAACATGGAAGAAGAATTGAAAGTGGTAAGGGCAATTCTCCCATCTGAGTTGGCTTCTCCCCTCCTCTGAATGTGCCAAACTCTACTTTCCCTGTGATAGAAGACGCTCCCCATATATTTATTTAACTGAACAGTCGGGACCATTCACTCTTTCCTGAAGGCTGACCTGTTTAGCCCCAGTCTTTGTCTTTCCTCATCTCTTGAAGCTGAATTTAATTGGATATGTTGTCTTCACTTTTTTTAACCCTGTGGTGTATGGAAACTTAGTATTTACTGGACTTCCAAACCGGTCTTTGCCTTGTTTTGGCTTTGGTTATTGGACCAACTATTCCAGCCCCTATATTCCTATATTCAGTTAGTACCTTCCATACACATACTTTTCTACCAAGGATTATTTCCTAATATTTACCATGGGATCTCTATTGTTTTTGCCTTTCTGGGGTGGGCTTACTTGGGAACTTGGCCATTGGTGTGCACTGGCTGAGTTTATTTAATTAACTGTTGTCTGGGATTAAATCATAAATCTTCCTGGTCTCTATAAATTCACAAGGCCATTCACTGAAGCACAAGAAGTATTGCTAATTTGATTTATGATCCTCCCAGTTTCAGATAATTGAGTTTTCCATTCTCTTTGCCTTCAGGTGTTGCAGGATTTTATAAGGTTTCTACATAGGGTAGCAACAGTGAACAAGGATTATGCTGTAGTTATGTGTCGGCTTGGGTCAAAGGAAATACTGTCAAAGGCTTTGGATAAACACAGTTCAGCTTTGCCGTTGGCTGCAGAGCTCCGAGACCTAGTCAGTGACTGTGAAAAATATGCCAGCCTGTACAAGAAAATGACCACAAATATCCTTGCTGGATGTATACAGGTATGTGAAGCGTTTCTGTGGCTCCTCTTCCTGCTCTCATTTTTGTTCCTCATTATGTTATAAAAATGATGATTCTTGCAGTGGAGTGCATTGCTGCAGCAACTGGTTGTCCTTCCAATAATTGGCTGGATGAATTTTGGAAGAATACTGAAAATATTAATTGAGCAATGAATCAAGTGAGAACCTGTCATGGCCTGTTCTTTGAGGACCTACAGTTTGGATTAGTGGAGAGTCAGTTAGCACCAGAGCTGGAATGTTTCATGGTTATTTGTTGTATTTTATCCTTGCCCCTTAAGAGCCTATTTCCAACCCTGGCTGAACTGAATTGACATAGAATACTGTTGTATGTAAGGTTGCTCAGCTATAAGAAGGATGTCAATAAGTTGGAAAGGGTACAGATAGAGATGCACCAGGTGTTTACTGGATTTCTGGGCTTGAGTCATAAGGAGAGCCTGAATGGGCTGGGACTTCATTCTTTTGGAGTATTGGTGGCTGAGGGATGGTCTTATCCATGTGTACAAAATGATGGTGGCATAAACAAAGCGCACACTGTCTTTTTCCCAGGATAGAGTATTCTAAACCTCAGGACATATGTTTGAGGGAAGACACTTTACAGGGACCTCAGGGAAAATGTTTTGTCAGAGGGTGGTCCATATCTGGAATCAGCTGCCAGACGAAGTTATAAAAGCAGGTCCAAAAGAGTTTGAACAGATGTTTGGGACATGGGGAATGCAGGCAAATGGGAGCAGCATTAAATGGACGGATAAGTTGGGCCGATGGGCCTATTTCCAGCTGTATGATCCTATAGCACCAACTTTTTCATCTGGGTGGATAAAGGATCTCAACTAGAAATATCAACCACCCATTTCTTTTTACAGATGTTGCCTGACCCTCTGTTCCTGCAGCGGTTTTTTGCTCCGGATTCCAGTATCTGCAGTCTCTTGGATCTCTAGGCTAAGAGATGGAATCTACTTGCATTTTGAAAGACAAGAAATAATTAGGGAGAGATGGCAAGGCAATGTGCATGGGGAATCATGTCTCATAAATTGTATTACTTTTTGAAGAGGTGACCAGAGGATTGATGTGGGCAGGGTCTAGATATTGTTAACATGGACATTAGCAAGGGTTTTGACAAGGTCCCTTGTGGGCTGGTCCCGAAGTTTCAATCACATAGGATCCAGGGTACAAAATTGGCATGTTGGTGTGAGTCGAGGGTGGTAGTAGATAGTTGTTAAAGTTTGGAGGCCTGTAACCACTGTTCTGCAGGGATCCTTGCTGGATCCCCTGTTGATCGTCATCTATATTAAAGATTTAGATGAGAATGTCGTTGACATGTTAGCAAATTTGCGGTTGACACCAACATTGAAGTTACAATAAACAGAGAAGAAGGTTATCTAAAATTATGGCAGGATCTAGATCAACTGAGAAAGTGTGCCAAGGAGTGGCAGATGGAATTTAACTGTGGCTGGTGCAAAGTGTATTTTTGCAAACCAGGGCAGGACTTGCCCAGTAAAAGACAGGGGCCTTTTGAATGTTGTAGAACAGAGAACCAGTTGTGCCAGTACATATTCTATACAAGTGTTTGGTATGGTTGCCTTCTTCGGTCAGGGTTTTGAATATAAGAGTTGTACATCACTTTACAAGATGTTGCAACCACGCAGACCGTGTGCAGCTGTGGCCTCCTAGTTATAGGAACGATGTCATGAAGCTGGAGAGGGTGCATAAAAGATTCACAAGAATGTTTAGGAAGGAACTGCAGGTGCTGGTGTTCTATTGCAGATAGGCACAAAATACTAGAGTAACTCACCGGGTCAGGCAGCATCTCTGGAGGACACAAAATGCAAAGGGTCTCGACCTGAAACGTCACCCATTCCTTCTCTCCAGAGATGTTGCCTGTCCCGCTGAGTTACTCCAGCACTCTATTGGAGTCTGTTGTGTCTATATTGTGTCTATTTTCATAAGAAATTTGCTGGTGAGTTTGAAATATAAGGAGAGACTGGATAGGCTGGTGCTTTTTGTTGCTGAAGTGCTGGAGACTGAGGAGGTGATCTTGTATGTACATAACATAATGAGGGCAAAGATAAGGTGTAAGAATACAATCTTTCTCGGGGCAGGGGAGTTTAAAACTAGAGGTGTATTTAAGGCGAGAGGGGAAAGATTTGGGACCTTGGAAGGCAACTTTTTCCAATCAGAGGGTATGTAGAACATGCTGCCAGATGAAGTGGTAAAGTTGGTTACAATTGCAATGTTTAAAAGACACTTAGGTGGGTAATGGATAGGAAAGCTTTAGAGGGATTTGGGTTAATCAGAGGCAAATGGGACTAGTTCAGGTTGACACGGACGAGTTGGGCCAAATGGTGGTTTCCATGCCGCATTATTATATGACTGACTCATGGACATCTTTGGAAACAACTGCATTGATTAGGATGAATGTTTTCCTCGTACTGTACTTTAAACAAGCGTATTTGATTTTTTTTTCTCTAACTCGCAGATGGTTTTGGGACAAATTGAAGAACACAGACGAAGTCATCAACCAATCAATATCCCTTTCTTTGATGTATTCCTGAGGAACCTCTGCCAAGGTCTGTCCGAGCGGCTCAATGATAACAGACTGAATCACGGCAAGTTTAAATGATGTGTCGAGCTAAGAGAGAGCATCTCTCTTCTACTTTAATTTCTTGCTGAAATGAAGATGCCTTAAAAATAGTTTTGTTCTTCTAATTCCCTGCAAGAAATGCATCTGCCTACACTTTGAAATTAATTTATATTTTATTTATTCTTTGCATTAAATCTATGGAGCATTACTCCTGAATGCATGGCTGGTCCAGGCAAGTACTGTCCCATAACAGATTAGTGGATGGTATTTCATACGTGTTTGTAACTTGTTCAAGGTGTGATGTGGAACTATTTGCAGAAGTAGCAGGCTATGGATGGAGCCAAGCAATACCACACCCATTGGATCAAATGAAAGCTCTGCCATGTCCATGAGTATTGGTCAATGATTAATCAGCTGACCTTGGGAGCTGTCTCTGAAGTTTGCACGTTCTCCCTGTGACTGCGTGGATTTTCTCCGGGTGCTCCGGTTTCCTCCCACCTGCCAAAGATCCCATCCCTCTAAACAGTGATGGAGCCCTGCACAAATTCATACGGCAAGGTTGAAGCATTGTGGCTTCTTCCTGAGGCTTCTACGATCACAGAGACCCAACATTTAGTTAAGTTGGCATTGACTATCTCCAGCAAAAAGGCTCTTTGGCTTTGAATGCAACTGTTCTATCTGTCTTTCCACCAGTATACGTAGTGTTACAGTTGACCAGAAAATCTGTGGCATCAGCCGCATAAAATACCAAGCGTACTAGAGTAGGTCATAAGCTGGGCACTGTGCATCGATTGACTCTGTACCTGATTTCCCCAATGAATTTCCGCAGTTTACATGGTGCGCTAGTTGGTGAAGCCAACTCCTCAATTACCTGGAGGAATATTGCCCAGTTGCATGGGGCAACTTGACACAATCTTGGACAAAGCTGCTTGATACCCATCTTTCAATTCAACATTCACTTCCTCCATCTCCTACACATCATAGCGACAGGGCAGGAATACCAGGGAATGCATGTAGTTTCTCCTTTAAGCCTCGCATCATCCTCATTTGGAAATATTTTATTGTTCCTTTACAAATCTGGGTCAAGACCACTGACCACTAGAGTTCTTGTACTTCAGAGGGTACAGTAATTCAGGACAACAGCTCACCATTGCACCACAGGGATTGTTAGGGATAGACGCTAAAATATAGCCTGTTCTACAGCTCAAACAGCTTGTGAATGAATGAACAGATAAAAATATCAACTAATTTTCTAGTGTTGGGGACCATATCTAAAGTACTGAGGAGACATTAAACTGCAGGTTTTGGAATCTTGAGCCCAATAAGCAAATTAAGGGTCAGTCTAGGTTTCAGAATTTTAATTAAATGTTGAATTTAAAGAATTTGCAAGTTTTTTTCCCTTTGGGGATGAGAAAATACGGAGGTATCCAGAGTTTATAAAGGAAATACCATAAATTTACCCAACAAATTAGTTAATTTGCAAATGGATAAATATAATTTTCCGCATTAGACAACAAATGGATGCATGGTCAGACCAGAATAATTATGGTTTTGGGGGGGGGGGTTCTTGATAAAGAAATAACCTTTCTTAGTTATTAATACCAGATGTTAGAATTCTTGTGCTGCTTAGGAACAGTTGAATATAAAATGTACCCACTGCTGTTGAGAATTTCATTTTCGAGCTCACCTGGTGTAGTTGTTCTCTGTGCAACTGTGAAGTCTTTTGAGATTGAAGGGTTGTGGTAGCTGAAATTAAATATTTTGTAATTATTGGAGAAAACCTGAAAAGATAGGAAAAGAGTTTCAGTGTTCTCGTTCCCTTTAACCTTATCCATACTTTTCCAATTTTCCCATTAAACTTTAAACCTATGCCCTCTAGTTTTCAATCTTCCCCCATCCTGGGGAAAAAGACTACATTTTTGCTTGAAGTGTTATTGTAGCATTTAGAACTTAGTAGGTCAACATTACAAAATACTTCATCACACACAATCTCAGAATCTTTACAGCACAGGAAGCTTGCATTAAGCCCACTGAGTTCACAACAGCTCACAGTTGAACAATTTTGCCACTGCCATTCCCCTATATTCTTTTGCTTAACCCTCAAATTAGTCCTGGTTCCATCATCCTTGCAGTCAATGAGCTTCAAATACTGACATTTTTGGAGTGAGTCTTTGCCTTTCATTCAGCAATATGCTGATTTGGGCATAGTTCATTTCCTGAATGCAGGTTGGATCCTGGGGATAAATATCAATTTTAAAATGTCACTATGGAAAGATTCAGTGCGAGGGAGGAAACCCTGGAATATCCTAGCAGAAAACCAACCTTGTCCACAGTTAGTTGTAAAGTCGACCATATAACATTGTAATAAAATATTGATTGGAACATTTGTACGTTTACATTTGAAATTAAGAATAATGAATGAGCGATATTTTGGAGATGTTTATCTGAACAAGGAAAATGGTACCAAAACAAACATCGTTTCAGATACCTATTCAGGTACCAATGTATGGGTGTGTAGCAAAATTGGCTACATTGCGTGTCATTTTGTGAAGTATTGCTAAATCAATAAAAATGGCTGCCGCTTATGCATGTACTGTATGTTAGCTAAAACGTGATAGTTTTAAATTTGCCCACTATAGAATTTAGTGTTAGAAAACCAATTGTGTCAATGGTGAAATGGGGGTGAGAGATGTTTATTTTTGTTACATTTTTACTAAAAATATTAAAGGCTGTATGGAGCTAATGGAACTTCATTGCACACATGTCAATAGAAGCAATTGCTTGTCAATTTTCCAATGGCCACCTGCAGTGAAATTGACTGTTTTCTTCAAAGAAGTTGGTATCTGATTACTGCAGGAAGATTTCCATGGAAACTTTTTTCCCCCTAGACTTTGATTTGCAAGAATACCTTTTTGCTCCATGTCAATTTCCAAAGTAACTTTTAAATGGTTCTCTAGTTCCTGATTGAATTGCATTTTAACCAATTCAACCTGCATAACGTAAATAGTGTTCCT
This sequence comes from Raja brachyura, assembly GCA_963514005.1. The sequence goes on from OY740785.1 coordinate 11,166,325, forward strand.
GAGTCATCAATCACATTACATAATGTATGGAAATGCATCATAGCAAAACTAGCAGTATTTGTTTTTAGAATAGTCCACATCCAAGGGAAGTTTCTTACATTTAAGAATTCTGTGGTGACATTCATGGATCACTCATATCATACTGATCTAGGTGAGGAAATTATCGAGACCACTCCACTTGATCCTTGCCACTAATCTTTAATTTATTTTTCTTTGTATAATTGTTGAGAAATGTTGTTTAAACCTGAATGTATTTTAATCTTTCAGGAATGTTCTGTGGTGCATTTCCCAACTGGTGGTTACTATGTTCCTTTCTTCCTTGCGTAGGTTCCAACTTGGAGCTTAAAGAGGACAAATGTTGGGAGAAAGTGGAAGTGTCCTCCAATCATCACAGAGCGAGCAAGCTAACTGACAAGAATATAAAAACCTACTGGGAATCGAATGGTAGCACAGGATCCCACTACATTAACATATACATGCACAAAGGGGTAATTATAAGGTACGTGTCTGGAGGGTCTCAAGCTGGAGGCACTAAGATGAAGTAGCTAGTCTGTGTACGATGTAGTGTTATTCATTTTACTGCACATTTTCTGTCCTGTTCTTAGTTTAGTTTATAGTTACAGCGCGGAAACAGGCCCTTTGGCCCACCGAGTCCGCAGCGACCAGTGATTCCCGCACACTTCTACTATCCTATACCCTAGGGACAATTTTACATTCATACTAGGCCAATTAACCTACAAACCTGTACGTCTTTGGAGTGTGGCAGGAAACCAAAGTTCTCGGAGAAAACCCATGCAGGTCACGGGGAGAACGTACAAACTGTATACAGACAGCAACCATAGTCAGGCTCAAATCCGGGTTTCTGGCTCTGTAAGGCAGTAGCTCTACCGCAACGCCAACTCTTAAACTTCACATCTGTCTTCACTGAATAGGGCAATTGAAGGGTATATTTATGTGCTGTATAACTCTGGCTCTATGGATATGAAGGAGGATGAAGTAAAAAATTGAAATGATCAGTATAAAATGAGAGAACAAGTGTAGATGGGGCATCTTGGTTGGCACGGGCAAGTTGGGCTGAAGAATTTGTTTCCATGATGTATGGCTCTATGACTATATCAAGATAAATAACATATTTACAAGTGGTTGAATCACTTGCCTACGAGCTAGTTATTTTAAGTTCCTTAAAACCACCATCTCCAAGAACCTTAAATAAGTTGCCACCATCGGCCACAGTCAAGAAGGCCCAACACAGGATGTACTTCCTGCGGCAACTGAGGAGACACAATCTTCCACAGGCAATGATGGTCCAATTCTATACTGCCATCGTAGAGTTTGTCCTCGCCTTCTCCATCATGGTCTGGTTTGACTCAGCCACCAAGCATGACATCCGGAGGCTGCAACGAATCGTTCGATCAGCTGAGAGAGTCATTGGCTGCAACCTTCCCCCTCCCCATTGATGAATTGTACACTGCAAGGGCCAGGAAGCGAGCGGGTAAGATCATCTGAACCCTCTGACCCTGACCACAAACTCTTTGAAGCACTTCCCTCTGGAAGGCGACTCCACACTGTCAAAGCTGTCATAGCCAGACATAAAAACAGCTTTTTTCCATGAGCAGTAGCTCTACTCAATAACCAAAAGTCTGTAGCTCCTTTTGCCCTGGTATTTTATTTCATTCACATGTTGTTGGAAATAATCAAGAGTCACACGTAGTGATTAGAATTCAGTGTCTTTTATTGGAAACTCTGTAGAGGAAACATAAGGTGCTATCAGCTCTACACGCATACTACTAGTCTGCCAGAGAGAGAGAGAGAGCTCTCTAATAAGCCTGTGGGCAGAGCAATAGCATGAGTGACACTAATCTACACCCTCTTAAAGAATTAAATGCAAATGCAAAACTACTGAGTACTACAAATAATTAAATGCAAATGTATACTGCTGACTGTATAAAGCACACATAGAACATGGCAATAAACTGGAGGAAGTTCAAACATAGCCCAGGTACTTTACGGTGGGCTTACAAACACGACCAGCAAGCGTACGATACAGTCCATCTCCTCCTGCACCGGGGACACAATCGGTGGTGAAATAGGTGTCGGAGATTGAAACAACATTCCCGGGGACGAAATAGGAGACTTTGGCACAGGTGGAGGTGGTGTAGCCATCAGCAAAGTAACCGGATCAGAAACGGGTTGTCGTGCTGGTGCAGTCGGGCCGATGACGCTGGATGTGGATGGAAGTATACTTGTGCGATCATGATCGTACGGAGGTGGTACTGGCTCATTCATAGGCAGAGCATCTTGCCTATTATGTCTGTAGGTGCCGCTATCGGCATTGACCAAGTATGAACGTGGCTCAGAGGTAGTTCCAGAAATGACACCGATGCAGCCGTGACCTTTGTTGGTTTGTTAATATTAATTTTTTAACGTTTTATGTTTTATTCTTAATTGTTTACTGTATGTCGTGTTGTTACTTTCGAGCGGAGCACCAAGGCAAATTCCTTGTATGTGTACATACTTGGCCAATAACTTATTAATTAATTCTTTCATTCATTCTTCGATGCTGTTACTATCTGTTCTGTCTATTCTCATAACTAAAAATTTCCACCGCAGGCAACATCCTGATGAATCTTCAGTGCTATTGCATCTTTCCCACAGTGGGACTTCAAGGATCTTTCATCTGACTAACTTGATTACATTTTTTGAGGAGGAATAAGGAAGGTTAATTTACATTGATTTTGGTGAATTGTTTGATGAAGCCTCATATCAGGAATAGCAAAAAGACATGTTCAAGGGAAAAGCAGCAACTTGTTTCCAAAATTGGCTCGGTGATCGAAAATAAAATTATCAATGGACAGTGTTCTTCAGACTTGAAGATACTTAGCTGTTCATGTACCCCAGTCACTGAAAGCAAACATACAGGTAATTACAGTAATTAAGAAGGCAAATGATATGGTGGCCTTCATTGCAAAAGGATTTGAACAGAGTATCAATGATCTCTTGGTACATATGAGGCCTTGATGAGACCACATTGAAGAATTGTGTGCAATTTTGGTCTTCAAACCTAAGCTTTGCTGGACTGATTCTTCGGACAGTGGAATTGCTGTATGGATAGAATCAGGCAGATTAGGTTTGTGTCCATTAGACCACTGTAGGATGTGGTGGGATCTCATTGAAGTTTAGTAGACTTTGACACTGCTAGATAGACAGGACATTTCCACCCAGATGGAATTTCGAGAATGAGGGTTCGCACTCTCAGATTAGAATCAGATTTCCTTTTTTCAAAGGGTAGTAAACGTAAAATTCACCACCATGAGGGCTGTGGAGGCCAAATTGTAAATGTTTTTAAGAAGAAATATTTCTTGATACAAAAGGCAAGGGGAGAAAACTAGAATATGATATTAAGGTGAATGATTAGCCATAATTGTATTGAATACCTGAAGGCTTGAATAATCCATCCCTGCTATTTGCAATCAGATCCTTACTATTTTTCGCCTTGGAAATGAGTACAGGAGCAGTGAAGTCATGCTGGAATTCTATTAAAAATTAGTTGAACAGTAGCTAGATTACGGAGTTATTCTAGCCATGGCTAGATTACATTATTATTTGCACAACAGTATAGCACTGTCAAGAGTGATGTAGATTTACAAGGATGTTGCTAGGAGCAGAAAAAAATAGTTAAAAAGGACGATTAGTCAGGATGAATTGTTTTCTTTGGAACAAAGGTGACATATTATATTTCATGAAGCTATATTACAGACATAAACTGCAGACGGAAACTTAATGGTGTTTAGAAAGGTATTTGGATGAGCACTTGAAGAGCTGGGACCTGCTAGACTGCAGACCGAGAAAATGGAAGAGGGCTACGATGTTAAATGACTTCCTTCCTCTTCTATAGATCTGCATGATTTTGTGATGTGTTCTTTACCTTGTTCTAGACAGCTCATCTTAGTGGTTGCAAGCGAGGACTCCAGTTACATGCCAGCTCGTGTGGTGGTTATGGGTGGGGATGACCCCAGTAACATCAATACAGAACTAAACACAGTGAGTTACTAAGACACGCATTCTCCACATCCAGCCCAATGAATCCTGTGATGGTATTGTTGCAACTCCCAGCTCAAAATATTTTTGTAGTTCCATAAACACATTAATGAATCGTATATGGTTTCTTGCATTTATATTTTTAAACCTGACCGTTTCGAAGGTATAATTATTTTTACAAATATGTTAATGATGAAATTGATGGCTTTGTGGCCAAGTTTGCAGATCATACAAAAATAGATGGAGGGGCAGGTAGTGTTGAAGCAGGGAGTCTGCAGAAGGACTTGGCCAGATTGGGAGATCGTGCAAATAAATAGTAAATGGAATACAAGATAGGAAAGTATGTAGTCATGATAGTTGGTAGAAGGAATAATGGCATAAACTACTTGCTAAATGGGGAGAGGATTCAGAAATTGGATGTGCAAAGGGTCCCAAACAGCCCCTCCCCTCTCCCCCCCCCCCCTAGGTGAGACGGGTTTACATGCCTTAATCTCCTCTCCCCTGGTCTATTGCATTCAGTGCCTTGATGTGGCTTCCTCTGCATTGGTGAGACCAAGTGTAGAATTGGCAATCGCTTGCTGAAAACCTGCTATCTGTCTGCCTGGGCCAGTTGTAGCTCCCAGCTACAAGCCACTCCAATGCCCATTCCCATACCAACTTGTCCGGCCTCTGCCTCCTCTACTGCTAGTGAGACCACACACAAACTGGAAGAGCAGCACTTCATATTCCACTCGGATATCCTACAACCCAACAGCATGAACACTGACTTCTCTAATTCCAAGGAAAACTCCCCCCTTCTCTCTCCTCCTTTCCACTCTCTGTCCTGTCACCCTAGTTCCTTTCCCCTCCTCTATCACAAACCCTTCCCTACTCAGGATCACAATTTTTCTCTTTCCCAACCCTTATCCTTAATGCCATCAAACAACGATTGTTCCCAAGTCTCTTGTATCTCCACTAAACCTTAGATTATGTTCACGAGTCATGAATATAATAAGAGAAATATAGAACACTCAGACCCTTCAGCCCAATGAGTCTGTGCTATTAACCACCTATCCATTTACATTAATCTTACACAGTAAATGTTAGGGGCTGGGGAATGCTGTAGAACAGATTAGACAAGTACATAGAATATAGCACTGGAAACGACCCTACAGTCCACATTATCTGTGCCAAACATGACACCTACTTAAACTAGTCCCTTCTGCCTGCATGTGTTCCATATCCCTCCTTCCTGTATATTCATGCTCCCAACCCAAATTCTCCTGAAGACTACTATTGTATTTGCATCCAGCACCACCTCTGGCAGCATGTTCCAGGCATCCACCACTCTGTAAAAAAACACTTATTTTTAAAACTTCCTCCCTCTGACTTTCCAACCTGGGAAAAGGATTCTGACTGTCTACCCTATCAAAGCTTCCGTACTTTTATAAACTATTAGTTTGTCCCTCAGCCGCCAGGCTCCAAAAAAAAATCCAAGTTTGTCTAAACACTCCTTATAGTTAATACCATCCAATCAAAGCATCCTAGTAAACGTCTACTCCAGCGTATCCAAAGCCTCCACATCCTTCTGCAATGGAGCAGCCATAACTACATACAATACTCTAAATATGGCCTGAACAAAGTTCCGTAAAACTGCAACATGACTTCCTGACTCTGAGACGTGATGACGTGATGCTCTGCAAGTTCCCTGAAAGTGGCAACACAGGTTGACAGTTTTCCTTGTCCTGAAGGAGCAAAGGAGCTAAGGGATGACCTTGTAGAGGTTTACAATGTCACGGGGGGGGGGGGGGGGGGGCGCATTGACAAGGTGGATGGTCACAGGCATTTTCCCAGGGTCAGGGTGTCTAAAACCAGAGCATAGGTTTAAGGAGAGAGGGGAAAGATTTAGAGGAATCTTAAGAGGCAAGTTATTCTGCACAGATGTTGGATACGTGGAACAAGCTGCTAGAGAAAGTGGTAAAGGTGGGTGTAATGGTGTTTAAAAGACATTTGTGCAAGTCCAGGAACTGGAAATATTTATATGGATATGGCCCAAATGCAGCCAATGTGACTCGCTCAGGTAGGCACCTTTGTGCAATGGGCAATGCATCTTGGCACCTGCTGACTCTGCCTTTGTTTACAGGTGAATGTGGTGCCCACTGCTAGCCGTGTGCAACTGCTGGAGAACATGACTCGGTACTGGGCAATCGTCCAGATTCGGATCAAGCGATGTCAACAGGTTCTGTCCGATTACTTCTTGGACCTTAATTGTGTGATAATTGGTGATGCCACATCTACCTTTGTCAAATATGGTCTTGTAATGTTTTAACATAGAAACATAGAAAATAGGTGCAGGAGGAGGCCATTCAGCCCTTCGAGCCATATATATATATATATATATATAGATATGGTAAACAATTGCGGCCCCAACACTGAGCCTTGCGGCACTCCACTCGCCACTGCCTGCTATTCTGAAAGGGACCTGTTCACTCCTCCTCGTTGCTTCCGGTCTGCCAACCAATTTTCTATCCATGTCAACACCATACCCCCAATACCATGTGCTCTAATTTTAGTCACCAGTCTCCCGTGCGGGATCTTATCAAAGGCTTTTTGAAAGTCTAGATACACTACATCCACTGGCACCCCTTCATCCATTGCACTTGTCACATCCTCAAAAAATTCCGGAAGGTTAGTCAAGCATAATTTCCCTTTAATAAATCCATGTTGCCTTGGACTAATCCTTTTACTGCTATTCAAATGCTCCATTATTACCTCTTTAATAATTTTGCATTATTTGAGTTTTGAATGTTTTCTATTTGGTTATAATCAAAAAGTGTAGTCCAGAACAGTCTCTTGTATTTGGTTAATAATTTGTCTTCCAATCAGGGTGGTATTGATACTCGAGTTCATGGATTTGAAGTTCTGGGACCCAAGCCAACCTTCTGGCCAGTGTTCAAGGAACAACTTTGCTGTCGGACTTATCTCTTCTACATGACGAAGGCACACACCTGGTGTCAGGAGATTCAGGAGGACAGGATGCAATTACTGCAGCTTTTCAATAAGTAAGCGATGTGTCAAGTGTGGGACCATATCATTCTGTAGCTGCATTCAGTCTAGATTCAGAAAGTGAATTGGAATCACAAAGAGAAACTACTTATTGGATGGTTCCTAAGGAAAAAAGGGTTTGTGAATATTAAAGGTCTCTCGACAAAGGACATGTCTGTTCTCTCCTCATGGCTGGCTGACCTCCTGAGAATTTCACAAATTTAGTTTGGAGATGCAAGGATTTGACTAACTCAGTGGGTCAGGCAGCATCTCTGGAGAAATGAATTGGTGACGTTTTGGGTCAGAACTCTTCTTCAGATTGATTGTGGCGGAAGAAGTGAAAGTTGCGGGAGAAGTGGGGGCAGGACAAAGCTTGGTGAGTGATAGATGTATATGGGGGGGTGGGGTTGGTAGGCAGAGGTTGGATAAAGGCCAGAGATGAAAAGACAAAAAAAAGTGTGAAAATGATAGAAGAGGTGTGAATTGTGAGACCAGAGGAAGGATTATAGGTGGAAGTGAACAGAGGGAGACGGGGAGAAATGGGTGCGGATAAAGGCAGGGCCATGGGAAGAGAAGGGGTTGTCTGTTACCTAAAAAGTGGGGAATTCAATATTCATACCATTGGGTTGTAAACTACCTGTGGAATACAAGGTGCTGTTCCTCCAGTTTGCGTGTGGCTTCACAAAGGCAACTGAGGAGGCCCAGGTCAGAAAGGACAGTATAGGAATGGGAAGGGGAGTTAAAATTGTTAGGAACTGGGGGATCCAGTGGGGCTTGGTGGACTGAGCACAAGTTGGGCAAAACAATCACTGTGTCTCTGCTTGGCCTTGCTGATGTATCGGGAACACATGAATGCAGTAGATGAGTTTACAGGAGGTACATGTGAGCCTCTGCCTCACCTGGAAGGGCTGCTGGGGTCCCTTGACGGATGTGACGGAGGAGGTCTAGGGATAGGCGTTGCATCTCCTGTGATTGCAGGGAAAGGTACCAAGGGAAGAGGTTGTCTGAGTGAGAAGTGATGAGTGGGTAATGTAGTTTGCTTGTTAGAATCAGTAGAGTCTCCCATTGGGTTTATTTTGGACAGTAGAATCTGTTGTCATGGAGTTGTACAACACTGAAACTGGTTCATGCTGATCATTTTGCCTATCTACACGAAAGTTGTAGTCTTCAATTGAAAATCAGTGGGGGGGGGGTGAACAAACTTTGATCAAGGCAGCCGTTTCAAATGAAGATCAGGGATTTTTATGTTCTTCCATAGAAAGCTTAGGAAGTTCAGCATGTCCCCATCAACCCTCACTGAGTTTTATAGATGCGATGTAGAAAGCATTGTATCAGGACGCAGCTTCTTCCAATACTGCAAGAAAGTTGTAGAGAGTGGCAGATGCGGCCCAGACAATCATGCAAACCAACCTCCCTTCATTAACTCTTCACGCTGCCTCAGCAAGGCCACTAGCATAATCTAGGACAAATCTCGCCCCAGTTACTCCCGTTTAGTTTAGAGATACAGCACGGAAACAGGCCCTTCGGCCCACTGAGTCCGAGCCGACCAACAATCCCTGCACATTAACACCATCCTACACAACTAGGGACAATTTACATTTATACCAAGCCAATTAACCTACAAACCTGCCGTCTTTGGAGTGTGGGAGGAAACCGAAGATCTCAGAGAAAACCCACACATGTCACAGGGAGAACATACAAACTCAGTACAGACAGCACCCGTAGTCAGGATTGAACCCAGGTCTTCAGCACTGCAAGCACTGTAAGGCAGCAACTCTACCGCTGCTCCACTCTTCTCCCCTCTCCCATCAAGCAAGAGGTACAGAAGTTTGAAAATGCATGCCTCCAGATTCTGGAACAGTTTCTTCCCAGCTGTTGTCACACAACTGAACTGTCCTCTAGGGGGCGCCGTCCTGTACGGGTATGGCTGCCCAGCCTGCAGCTGTCCGGTTTTCACTTTTTTTAATTTTTAGTTCGTTGAGTTTTTGTTTTTCGGAGCTCCCTACCTGGTCGGAGAGGCGGCTTTTCTCCGGGCTGCATCTCCGAGCTGGTAGGCTGCTCCGGCCAATCCACCCTCGTAGCCTACCAGCAGGCCTGGAGCAGCGTTTCCCGTGGGGACCGCCCAGAACCTCGGCTTCGACGGCAGCGCAGCGCTATCGTGGAGCTGAGCGGAGTGGGCGATGCCTTGCCTGTGTCACCGCGCTGGAGCTCCGGAATGTGAGACCGCAGGTGAACATCACGGAGCTGCGGGGCGGCCAGCCGCGGACGGTAGCGCTGAACTTTGGCATCGGGAGCCTGGGATCTCTCGGCGAGATCGCCAGTGGTGGAGCTCCATCCGGCGTGGCCTGTCGGCTTCGGTAGCCGCGGTCTTGTGTAAGGAAACAGCTGCTCCAGGTTTCCCTAGCCGCTGTGAGGATTCTCCCGACGCCAGAGCAACATCATCCGGCGAGAACGGCCTGGAACACCGGGCCACCGCAGCGGCGATTGCGGAGGCCTCAATAGGCCCGACTAAGGGTGGACATGGGGATGGAGACTGGACTTTGTGCATTCCCTCACAGTGGGAACCATTGTGGGGGATGCTTCTATTTTTATTGTTAAATTCTTAGTGTTGTGCCTTATCTTTATCTGTGTGCTGCATGGCAAGTCAAATTTCACTACACCAATTGGTGTATGTGACAATAAATGTCCTTTGTCCTTTGTTGTCCTTTGTCCTCTCACAAAGTAGAGTGGTGCTGACCTCCCATCTACCTCATTGGACACCTTCGAAATATCTTTATTCAAACTTTACTGGACTTTATCTAGCACTAAAAGCTGTACCCGTTATCCCTGGTCTGTACACTCTGAATGGCTTGATTGCAATAATTTATAGTTTTTTCGCTGACTGGATAGCAGGCAACAAAACGCTTTTCACTGTACCTCGGATACATGTGGCAATAATAAACTAAACATATTTGGAAATTTTGCCTTGTAAATCAAAGTCAAAATCATTGATTTATATTAAAAAGAGGTAGCCCAGGTGTCTCCACTGTTAACTTAATGCAAGAAACACCTTGTACATTGTTTCCTATTACAGAGTCCATTTTCTAATTGCTGCTGCTACAATTACATGAGTACTTTACTACTCCATTTCCAATTGTAGATCTCCTCTCCCAGCCACAGTATTTGTGGTGTTTGTCCAGTTAAGTTTCAGTTTATGTATGTAAGACGTAATCTAATCCAATTTAAAACCCTAAGTAATTTTTTTCCAAATTTCTCCCCCATTTGTGATAAATGTGTATCCCAAGAAGCAACTATAGCACATTCCTTTGTTTTTTGCATAAAAATCCAAACATTTTGGAATGAAATCTTTGACATTTTTACAAAATTATAGTAAAAAATAAAACTGAAACCGTACGCAGAATTGATTATTTTTGGAACAATGGAAGCCAGCTTTGAGCTGACTTTGTTCCAAAAGAGCTTCCTTAATTATGGCTTAATAATGGCAAAAAAACATACTGAAATTCTGGAAAAACGCTCCCACACCGACGATAAAAATGTGGATTTCAAATATGTCCGAAATGTTACACCTCGAACATATGAGATTCCTCCTAGCAGGCAAATCAGACCATTTCCAAAAGATTTGGTCTCCATTTATCGACTTGTTACAAGCATAGGGTGCAACATAACTTTGAAAATAAATGGTTTCAGGACCTGGTGAGGGGTGTGTAAAGATACAAGGTAGGTACGTCCCTGTTATCTTATTTTACTTTCTTATATTTTCTGTTTTCTAATTTTCTCTTTCTTTTTCTTTTGTTTTTTTTAATTCTTTCTCGTCTTTTACGTTTCTACGGGTTTTTCCTGATCACTCTTTCACGCACTTACTATCTTATCTAACTTTCTCTATTTTTCTTCTTCTTAAAGTTTAAAACAAGAAGTGGTACATGAAATGTATTATGTTATTTTTGGCATATCACTGTAATGTACATTACTTCTAATAAATTTTTAAAAAATTGAAAAATGTTTCAGTTTATGTTGATGGTGGGTGATATTATAATAATGGCATTGAATGTCAACTTTAAATAGAGTCCGGTCAGAGGTGGTCATTACTTGGTACTTGTGGCACACATTTTACTCGCCACCTATCAGCCCGTTTATGAATCTTACCTAGATCTTTCTGCCTGCAGGCATAGACTGTTTCATTTTCAAAGAGCAGTGAAATCAACTTGTGAAATAATGTGCTAATTGCCATGCATATTGTAAATCAAAAAATATATTAAAAGGAAAATTAAACTATGTAATATTGATATATGAGTGAATGAGTAGCTCACCTGAATCCACAGGAAAAGAGAGTGGTTTAATTGGACTAAGTTTATAAGAGACAATTATTCAAAATTGTTTTGAGTTGGTCTCAATAAAATGTATTGGAAAAACATTTGCAGCTTCCATAGTGAGATGGTAACTGCGAGCAGTGCAATGTTTTCATTTTTCGTAAAGCAAGGAAAAATGCATCCCTTTCAGTTGAGAAATGTCAAAATTTGTCAAAATTCTTCAATCAACCAGTAAGATTAAATTATGTAAGAAATGAAAGCAAAATGATATCTTCTTCTCTGCAGGTTAAACAGTGCTTTGCAACACGAACAAATGTTCGCTGACCGTTTCCTTCCAGATGCAGAGGCAGCTGAAGCATTAGGGCGGACCTGTTGGGAGGCATTGGTCAATCCAATTGTACTGAGTATCACTGCTTTGGGTAAGCATTCCAAAGTAAAATATAGTTTGTGATGTTTATAAACACGTATATGTCAACGCTATTCTTTTTATTTCCTTGTGCTATCTTCGTGGCATGACGCCTTACCCAGAAATCGAAAACCAGAGTAATTAGGGAAGGAAATTATCTGCTGCCAATTGTTCTTAAAGTTGTTAAAGAACAAGCTAGAGGTTTAAGGGCCTGTCCCACCAGCATGCAACTCCATGCGATGAGCGTGACCTAATGTGGTCGCTTGAGCCGTCCGGCGTCGCGGGGCCGGTCCCACTTCGATCGCCGGAGCCGTGCGGAGTTCGCCCCGACATCGCGCGGGGCTCCGAAAAACTGACTATGTTCAAAGATTCCGCGCGACAACGGCTTGTCGGCTCGCAGTCGCCTCGACGCATTACACACCGCCTCGACATTGTGCCTCCGTGACCCTCTCTGTGTGTGGCTCCGTGGCCCTCTGTGTGTGTGCCTCTGTGCCCCTCTCTGTGTGTGTGCCTCTGTGCCCCTCTCTGTGTGTCCCTCTCTGTCCTGGCGAACTTACCTTAGACTTCGCTCCAAGTTCGCCTCACTTTGCGCCGCGTTGCGCCACTCACCCGACCTCCGCGCGGCCCTCGCTGCCGGTTTGGTCGCGCTTGCCGCATGCAGGCGCATGCTGGTGGGAACAGCCCTGTACAGGGGATCACCCGACCTCCGCGCGGCCCCCGCTTCTAGTTTGATCGCGTTCATCGCATGGAGTCGGATGCTGGTGGGACAGGCCCTTTAAATGGGAATAATATCGTTGCTTCAAGAAGTAAAACCTTATTGTGTGGGCAATGAGCAGGATAGTAGGTTTGGACCAAGGAGAAAGTGAGATGGGAGGGTTGGTTGTAGTGAAGAACAAGCTGGTACAAACCTTGTCGACCATGTGGCCTCATTCTATGTCGAGGCCTTTTGATTCTGTTGGTATTGTGTATTTCTGGTGGTGTCAGCAGTCTGAGGTAATGAGATAAGAAAGGTTCTAAATATCTGAACATTGGAGGCAAGGCTATTTAAACATGCTGTATTGATTGATGCCAGTTTAGCCAATACACTCAGTGACAGCACAGTATTTGTGTAGCTCACCAGTACATTTTCTTAGCAACTGCTTATACAACTGTTATCTGGTATGTTTATTTTGATTCCGTGGCTGTAATAAGTATTTATTTTTGTTCAGACAACAATAATCCCAGCCCATTATCCTGGCTTCTGACCGAATACCTGGAGAACTCCGAGGTTTTGAAACAGGGAAAAGTCGGTGCTGCCATATTCAATTCCAGAGTTCGGCGTCTCTGTCATCTTTTGGTTCATGTAGATACCAGCCGGATAGATATTGAGGAGCTCAAACCAGCCAATAAACCTGGTAAGGCCATGAATATTACTTAAATCTATTTTTTGCCTTTTGAATACGAGTGACGCTGGACCTTTGGTAACACTATGGCTAGCTCTGTTGTGTAGCAGAGAAAGGCAAAGTTTAGGCAAACAATAGTGATAGGAATTCTTTCGTCAGGGGCACGAACAGCCATTTCTGTAGCTGTAAGCAGGATTGCCTATTGCCTCTCTAGTGCAATGGTCAAGGATGCCTCGAACCCAGGCAGGAAATACTGACCTTTCTTTCCACTGTCAGAGTAAGGCCAAGCGTAAATTGGAGGAACAGCACCTCATATTTTGCTTGGGCAGCTTACAACTCAGTGGTATGAATATTGATTTCTCTAACTTCAAGCAATCCTCTCTCTCCCCCACCTTAGTCATCGTACTAATTCAACTTTTATTCTGTTGAGTTTCACAGTTTGTATTACTCATTATCACCTTCCTCACAGCCAACAATGGACCATTGTGGGCTCCACTTTTTTTTTGATCACCTTTGCTGACTTTGATTTATCTTTTTGCATATCTTTTATTAATTTGCTCTATGTACCTTTTCATATCTCTCGGTTCCCCCTCCCCTGACTCTCAGTCTGAAGAAGGATCTCGACCTGAAATGTCACCTATTCCTTTTCTCCAGAGAAGCTGCCTGACCTGCTGAGTTACTCCAGCTTTTTGTGTCTACCTTCGGTGTAAACCAGCATCTGCAGTTCCTTCCTGCACATTTTGTCTCTCTTTTCTCTCTCTCTTTTACTCCACCTGAGTATTTGTAGCACTTTCTTTTGTTTTTTCCAAACCTGTTGTCTTGCCATGAACAAAATAATATTTAAAATAAGGTGCCAATGCAAATTCTATATCTGGGGAGCATTTGCAGGAGTGAGCATACAGAGTTGGATGATCAGCCATGATCATATTGAATGGCGGCGCAGGCTCGAAGGGCCGAATGTCCTACTCCTGCACCTATTTTCTATGTTCTATGTTTCTATGTGTGAATTATTTTCCTTTTGAGGTAGCTCCTTGAGGGAAGGGGAAGAAAGGTGTCCTTCCTGTGAGGAGGAGTCTCGGTTGTATCAAAAATGACACGCATAAGAATGGGGAGCTAGGGAATGCAGAAGAATGCATAATCTGGAATAGATCTTGAATTGGATCAAAGCATGCAATATGATACCACACACAGTAATGCTGTGAAGAAGCAGTTTTTTTTTAAATTCTTGTGATTTTACTGCAGTTATTTATGCATTCTTTGCAGTTCAAGCTGCCATTTATGTTTGCTGTTCTTGTGTTGCTGGGCTATATACAGTCTTCACTTTCTGGATGTTTGGAAGTCTTTTCTGCTCTGAGATCCCCCCCCCCCCCCCCCCCCAAATATTGCCTGCCACTGATTGACAAGGATGCCAGGTAATCCTGCAGATATAATCTTGTTCAAGTGAAGCAGAAGATTAAACATAACACAAGGCTTTGGTGTGAGAGAAGTACTGCCCCTGTTGACATCACAGATGTGTTCCCAAGGGAATATTAATATGGAACTTAATCAGCTGTGTTTGGACGGTGTCATGTAAATGTGTTATGTTCATATTGCAGATGGCAAAAACAAATCTAAAGACAGCAGTAGCACTTCTGCATCTGCTAAAGGGATGGCGGTGAGCAAGCCCAGCAGCATCTCTGGCATAGCGCAGTGTTGGCATGGAGTAGTACAGCAACAGGTAAGGGGGGAGGGGGGGTGCCACACCTTCAAGCAGACCTGATATAGGTAAGGAAAGTGATTTTGTTACGAAGCAGCAGTAAAAAAATGAATTGGAAAGACCAGTCTAATCCGCTTTTAATGCCGGCAACGCTTCTAATGCCCATCCAAGTAATGCCGGTCATCCAAGTAAGATTGTTTCATATTTGTTTCAGAATGCTTCAATCTATAATAACTGAACATTTATTTCAGTTGTCTTAATTTTTAAGAAAGTTATGGGCTTTTGACTGTCCTCGATCACAGCTTTTGTGTTAAGTCAATGGAAAAGCAATAGGGAACAAGATGCTAATTTCCGAGTATGAAAATGGCCATAACCTTTTTAATACTGAAGATATGAAAGTGAATTAGGAGTCAAACTTATTTTAATGCTTTATCTGATGGGATAAATTGCAGACTTGATTTTTAAAATCTCAAAATTGCTACATTGCTACATGGAACAAATTGGTCCTTTCCAGGGGTATGTTCTTGCCCAAAGTTAACATAACAGTGAGCCACTGAGCATGGGATTGTTTATATTTTATTAATGTCAAGTCAATAGTGGTTGATTGTCACATGTACAGGTAAGGGAATAATGACATTCTTGTCTGCTGCACTCATTAATGCAAAACATAAATAGAAAATGCACACTAGATAATATCAACTAATAATCAGTACTACTCGGTGGCCTGGCCATAATAGTGGAAAATCCAAAGTCTAGTGTAACCAAAATAAAGTCCACAGTAAATCATAGTTGCTGAGGTGGTGGTTAGTGTAATGCAGTTCAAGAGCCTGATGGTTGCTGTCAATAAGCTTTTCTTGAATGCGTAAGTCATGATTTTCAGACACCTATGCAAAACAGTGATGGAGGAATTCAGCGGGTCAGGTAGCATCTATGGAGGCAAAGTTTCAGGTTGTGATTCTTCTTCAGTCTGGTTGTCGTTGGGGAGAAGGCAGCACATTACATGGTCGAAAAATTCAAAATACCATCTATTGGGTTATAAGCTACCAGAAGTGCTGTTCTGTCAATTTGCCTTGGGAGGCTATACACTGTCCCGGAGTCTTGTTTGTGGCCACGGAATCCCATCTGTCCTAGCTATCGAGTCTCCTATCACCATATCCCTGTCTGATTTAACTCTGCCGTACCTCCGAGCCAGGTCTGGTGCTATAAACGTGACTGCTGCTGCTGCTGCTGCTTTCTCCTGCACGTTCATCACCCCCAACAGTATCCATAAGGTAATACTAATTTTCGAGGGAAGTGGCTACAGGAGATACCTACACCCTTCATCCTTCCTGGTGGTCACTCATCTACTTTCTGCCTGCATTTTAGCTGTGGCCACCTTGTTATAACTCTGTGACGCTCACAGTCTCCCGGATGGTCTTGAGCTTATACAGCCGCGGTCCTCGTTCACTCAATCAGGAACTGCAGCTGGACTCACTTCCCACAGGTGTAATCCTCAGGAACACTAAGTTTCCCTGACTTCCCACGTCTTGCAGGAGGAGCGTGTCTGCCACCCCAACAGCACTTAGACTGAGGAAGAAGGTTGCAAATAAAAATAAAAATAACTTTCCTGATCTGCACTCTACTCAGCCTCCTCACTGAACTTTCTTAAGTCAAAGCCTTAAGATTTGCCTTTTATCACGTCAATTGCACCTCAACACACAGCCTCTCCCAAAATGGACACTGTTCTTCCTTCACTTATTGGCTGCAGTGCCTCTAAATGAGCCTATCAATTGATACTCTTTCAAACCTCCTCGATGCTGTGCTCCCCTGCTCCATCTCCTGGGTAAAAACCCACAAACAGCTGTTCTCATGGTGCTTGTTTAAAACTTTCCAGTACTGTGCTGCTCGCTCTGCCTCCAGGTTAGAAACTCACTTGGACTTGATCACACATTGTAAGAATGTGTACATGCAGTTTGAAGCCATGACTTATTGATTGAGATGAACATGAGATGCTTGTTGGAAGGGGATTGTTCTTATTCCACCTGAACGTTCAAGGTGGGACAGGTCTACTGCATCTCTGTTGCTTGAGTTTTATAATTTCCCTTCCCACAACCACTGTTTCTATTCCATAACTTCTGCAAATTCTCCCCTACCCCTTTTTTCTTTCCCATGCTCTCCACCTCATCCTGGTGTGATTGTATTTCCCCTACCCCTCTCAGCCACCTTATTCCTTTCCCCTTCTTCATACACACACCTTCCATCCCGAGTCCCCATTTCTCTTTTTCTCCCTCTTCCCCTCCCTCATGGAATCTCCGATCCATATCACTCTCTCTGCAATATGTTCCACTCCTCTCCTTATCTGACACCCTTTTGTCTTGTTTACACTTCTAGCATTTGTCAATTACTTCATCCATCTCCTAATCAATCGCCTCTTACCTCTATGTAACTATCATTTGCCAGACTTTGTCCCATCCCCACATCTCTTTTCCAACTTTCACCCCCTACTCCAATTAGTCTGAAGAAGAGTGCTGCCCTAAAACATCATCTATAACCATATAACCATATAACAATTACAGCACAGAAACAGGCCTTCTCGGCCCTTCCAGTCCGTGCCGACCATTCATTTTCCCCTAGTCCCATCTACCTGCACTCAGCCCATACCCCTCCATTCCCTTCCCGTCCATATACCTATCCACTTTACTTGTAAATGTTAAAATCGGTCCTGCCTCCACCACTTCTGCAGGAAGATCATTCCACACAGCCACCACTCTCTGAGTAAAGAAGTTCCCCCTCCTGTTACCCCTAAACTTTTGTCCCTTAATTCTCATGTCATGCCCTCTTGTTTGAATCTTCCCTACCCTCAATGGGAAAAGCTTATCCACGTCAACTTCCCTACCCTCAATGGGAAAAGCTTATCCACGTCTATCCCTTTCATCATTTTACAGACCTCAATCAAGTCCCCCCGTAACCTTCTGCGCTCCAAAGAATAAAGACCTAACTTGTTCAACCTTTCTCTGTAACTTAGTTGCTGGAACCCAGGCAACATTCTAGTAAATCTCCTCTGTACTCTCTCTATTTTGTTGACATCCTTCCTATAATTAGGCGACCAAAATTGTACACCATACTCCAGAATTGGTCTTACCAATGCCTTGTACAATTTTAACATTACTTCCCTACTCCTATATTCAATGCTCTGATTTATAAAGGCCAGCACACCAAAAGCTTTCTTTACCACCCTATCTACATGCGATTCCACCTTCAGGGAAATATGCACAGTTATTCCTAGATCCCTCTGTTCCACAGCATTCCTCAATTCCCTACCATTTACCGTGTACGTCTTATTTTGATTTGTCCTGCCAAGATGTAGCACCTCACACTTATCAGCTTTAAACTCCATCTGCCATCTTTCAGCCCGCTCTTCCAAATGGCACAAATCTCTCTGTAGACTTTGAAAATCTACTTCATTATCCACAGCACCACCTATCTTGGTATCATCTGCATACTTACTTATCCAATTTTCCACTCCATCATCTAGATCATTGATGTACATGACAAACAACAGTGGACCCAACACAGATCCCTGAGGCACCCCACTGGTCACCGGCTTCCTACCTGACAAACAGCCATCCACCATTACTCTCTGGCATCTCCCATTCAGCCATTGTTGAATCCATCTTGCTACTCCGCCATTAACACCCAAAGATTGAACCTTCTTAACCAACCTTCCATGGGGAACCTTGTCAAAGGCCTTACTGAAATCCATATAGACAACATCCACTGCTTTACGCTCATCAATTTCCCTAGTAACCTCTTCAAAAAATTCAAGAAGGTTTGTCAAACATGACCTTCCAGGCACAAATCCATGTTGACTGTTCTTGATCAGACCCTGTTTATCCAGATGCTTATATATATTATCTCTAAGTATCCTTTCCATTAATTTGCCCACCACTGACGTCAAACTAACAGGTCTATAATTGCTAGGTTTATTCTTTGAACCCTGTAAAGTTTGAGACCATGTAAGGCCCTGTTGTGACTAGCACAAAGAAAACACGTCCGACATCTTGTAAGTAAGGTTTAATCTCCACAACCGACGGAAACCTCGCCACGGTCACCTGACCTTAATTTAGGGCGGCACAGGCATTTATATTAAAGGGGCACTGGCATTTATATTACATATACATCACATCTCCCCTTTACTATAATTACAATTCTCCCCCTTTACTATAATTACAATTCTCTCCCTTCCCTTAAATTACCTTACATCTCCCCCTTCAACGTTGGTCAAAACTAATAACTTGAACCTTTAATCAATTTAATGTGGATAAAGTACCCCAAATAACACAGTGCTCTTTATACTACAAAACTATTAAGTAATTGCCCAACAATTTTACATAACAAGTCGAGTTGGGGGTTTTGACAATCGCCCACTTCTCGTGCAAGTCGTATTTCCAACTCGTTCTGTATCGTATTTCTGTTGTGTGCGAGAACCTTGTGATGCAGCCTGTGATAGTTCTCTTGAGTCTGGGAGACTAGCTCAGAGTCCTTCTCGGAGAGGGGTTCCTCCTTGTGGGAGAGTGTTTGCACTTGTCTGCTGCGTGTTGCTAGGGCATGGCTCAGCTGCTTCGTGTGCAGGTCGTATGTCCTTCCTGTTTCTGCGGAACTCCGTACCGCTCGGTGTAGAGATGACGTAGCTCCGAGGTGACAGGTTATCTCTTGCAATCCAGCCACGTTGCCACTCGCTTGGTTTGGCATGAAACCACACCTGTTGTTGGTGTTCCAGGCACGGCAGCGGCTTGGCGCTTGCCTTCTCATTGAAGTATGCTGCCTGTTTTTCTTGCCGGACGGCCAGCTGTGGTCCCATGGGAGGGACATGATGAGGCAGTAAGAGTGATAGAGGTGATGGCAATTTGCTTCTTAACAGTCTACTTTTCAGTAACTGTGATGGGGCGTAGCCGCCTGTCCCGTCAAGGGGTGTGTTGCAGTATTCGAGGATGGCGTACATCAGGTCATGGCCGCTGCGTTTGGCTTTCCTCATAATACTTTTTATAGTTTGCACACAGCGCTCTATCTGCCCGTTGCTCTGTGGATATATGGGACTTGGGCAAATTCCCAGGCATTCTGGAACCTACGAAACTCAGCACAGACAAATTGTCTTGCATTGTCTGTCATCACCAAGTCAGGAATGCCATTCCGGGCAAACATGCCCGTCATCTCACGTATCACCGAATGTGACGTCATGTCCGTCAGTTGTGCTATTTCTGGGTACTTGGAGTAATAGTCCGCTACAAGCAAATGGTCAACTCCATCCAGATGGAAGATGTCTGCGCCGACCTTAGACCAAGGTCTGCTGGGGATGCAGTGTGGTTGGAGCGGCTCGCTTGCTTGTGTTTTCCTGGTCGGCTGGCATATCGAGCAATTTCCACAGTGTCCACAATCTGTGCATTCATTCCTGGCCACACAAATAAATTGCGGGCTCGTTGTTTAAGTTTCACCACTCCCAGATGCGATTCATGCAGCGTGTTCAGCATCTGCCTCCGCATGCTTTGAGGGACTACGATTCGGTTTTCCCTCAAGAGTAATCCACTGACTTCAACCAGCTCGTCATGGTATGTATGAAACGGAGTCAAGTCCGAGGGAAGATCACGCCTGTTACTAGGCCAATGTTTTGCTATGTACTCGCACAACAGTGTTATGGTTCGATCTTTTTTTGTTTCAGCTTTGAACTGCGCAAGGCGCTCGTCTGACATGTGTAGGATGGCTTCTACAGCATGAATCACGTTCGGCAGTGCGGTGTACTCTTCCACAGGCGTGTTTGCACTGGGCAGCCGGCTCAGGGCATCGGGGACAAACATTTCACGTCCCGGCTTCCACCGTATTTCCAGATCGTATCGTAGCAGGTGCATTCGCATGCGCTGGAGTCTGGGACTTAATTTGTATAGCGGCTTGGCGAGCAAGCCTACTAACGGCTTGTGGTCAGTAAAGATTACTGTGTGCTGACCAACAATGAAGTCATGAAACTTTCTGCATGCGTACAATATGGAGCACAGCTCCTTCTCTATAGTCGCATAGTTGCGCTCAGCCGCGTTCACACGTCGTGAAGCGTATGCAACAGGTCTCTCGTCTTGCATCAGGACCGCTCCAAATCCGTTGTTGGAAGCGTCTGTGGCAATTGAAGCGGGCGCGTTCACATCGTACAATTTGAGTACGGGTGGCGAAGTGAGAAGACATTTCAGCTTGTCTACTGCCTGTCTGTGCTTCTGCTCAAAATACCACGCTATTCCCTTTACTGTTAGTTGTCTAAGTGGGGTGGTGATCTCTGAGAGGTTCAGAATAAACTTGGCCATGTATGTCACCATCCCCAAGAACGTTTGCACTTCAGCCTTGTTTGTCGGGTATGGCATTTGTAGCATGCTGCTGACACGAGATGGGCTTGGTGACACGCCTGCTTGCGAGATGACGTGTCCCAAATATTCAATCTCATTTGAGCACATTACCGACTTTTGGGGATTGAGCTTTAGGCCGGAGTCTTTCACCCGTTTGAGTAGGGCTTTCACCCTTGCATCATGTTGTGCTGTGTTCACACCCCAAACAAGAATGTCGTCAACAACTATCTTCACCCCTTCTAAATCGCCAAACTCTTCCTGCATCGCCCGTTGCCATATCTCACTTGCGGATGAGATTCCAAATGGAAGCACGAGGTATCGGTATCTCCCGAAGGGAGTATTAAATGTGGTCAGATGCGAGCTGTCATTGCTCAGTTGGAACTGCCACTACCCGCTTGTAGCGTCAAATTTCGAGAACCATTCTGCATTTGGCATGCGGGCTGCAATGTTCTCGAACGTCGGCATCGGGAAATGCTCCCTACGAATGGCCGCATTGAGGTCACGTGGGTCAAGGCATATGCAGACTTCGCCATTAGACTTGCTAACCACAGTCATTGAATTCACCCAATCCGTCGGTTCGCTCACGGGCTTTATGACTCCCAAGCTTTCCATGCGCTCTAATTCGGCTTTGACCTTATCCCTGATCTTATAGGGGATAGTGCGGGGCGGGTTTTGCTTAGGTTGCACGTTCTCTTGCAGCGTTATGTTGTACTCATGTCTTTTTAGCCTTCCCAGCCCTTAGAAAATCTTGCGGTTTTCCTCAATGATCCTCGCAGTGAATGATGGGCTTGCACTCATGCCATCAACTGCCTCCTTTCGCACAAGAAGCCCTAACTTTTCACTTGTTAGTTTCCCAAATATGGGTTTCACATTCCCCCTCACTATTTGAAAGACAACCCTGCGCCCTTTCTTGCCTACTTTGACGTTCCCTTTTGCCTGCCCCACAGGCTTCATTGTATGTCCAGAGTATGACCTCAGTGTCACGTTCGTGTTCAGTAAGGCAAGACCAGTCTTTCTGAACAAGTGCTCTGGCAGGATGTCCACTTGAGCTCCAGAGTCAAGTTTGAACTCAATGTTCACATTGTTGATGCTGCACATCTGTCCCCATTCACGCGTCGACTCAATCACAGCGTCAGTTACGGCGTCAATGTAGAGTACATCAACATCGTCATCCACTGGCTCAGGCAGCGGTGAAGGGTTCATCTGGAACTCGACGTCGCGGACGTCACGGCTCCAATCCCCGGCCTTTTGTCTGATTAACCGGTCATGTTGTCGGGGACGTGGGCGGCTGTTGGGCGCTCTATTTACCGGGCAATCGGGGAATCTGGAAAGATGTCCAATCTCTCCGCAGGTATAACATCTCATGTACTGAGCAGGGCAGTAGTTGCTTTTATGCCTGCGGGTGCATGACCGGCAGACGGTATCCTTACCAGAATCACGGATTTCTGTCTGCGGTAGTCTGGGTTGCGAATCCCTGCCTCGGCCCCATGGCCGACTGGCGCTGTCCCGTTTCACGTAATCAACAGTCTCTTCGGTGTCGATGGCAGTTGGGGCAATCTGCTTCATCTGTTCGGCTGCTGCTTCAGCTATCAGACACATGTTCATGCATTTTTCCAGTGTTAAATCATGGCATTGTAGTAGTTTTTCCCGGAGTGGCTGGCTGCTGATGCCGCAGACAATTCTGTCTCGCAGCAATGAGTCATGGATAATGCCAAACTCTTAATCTTTGGCTAAAGACGTCACTGCAGTCAGGTAGCTGGAGAAGGTCTCCCCTCGCCGCTGATTACGTGTATTAAAGATATATCTTGAGACAGTTAAGTTCTTTTTTGGTTCACAGTATATCTGAAACTTATTCTTCAGCGGTTGTATTTTGTCAGTTTCCTCCTGGGCAAACTCAAAGGTCTCATAAATCTCCTGAGCTGCCGGCCCGGCTACGTGGAGGAATGTTGCACACCGAATCTTATCTGGTTTATTTGTCAGTTCTGCTGCCGCCTCGTACAGCTGGAATGCCCTTATCCAGTCCTTATAATTCTTGGCCAAGTTTCCTTCCATGGAGAGTGGCCCCAGAGGCTTGAGTCCTGCCATTCTTTTCTTTATTTTTTTAAAAACTCTGACACCATGTAAAGTTTGAGACCACGTAAGGCCCTGTTGTGACTAGCACAAAGAAAACACGTCCGACATCTTGTAAGTAAGGTTTAATCTCCACAACCGACGGAAACTTCTCCACGGTCACCTGACCTCAATCACAGCGGCACAGGCATTTATATTAAAGGGGCACTGGCATTTATATTACATATACATCACAAACCCTTTTTAAACAATGGAACAACATGCGCAGTACGCCAATCCTCCGGCACTATTCCCGTTTCTAATGACATTTGAAATATTTCTGTCATAGCCCCTGCTATTTCTACACTAACTTCCCTCAATGTCCGAGGGAATATCCTGTCAGTACCTGGAGACTTATCCACTTTTATATTTTTTTAAAGTGTCAGTACTTCCTCCTCTTTGAATCTCATAGTTTCCATAGCTACTCAACTTTTTTCCCTTACCTCACAGAGTTCAATATCCTTCTCCTTGATGAATACCGAAGAAAATAAATTGTTCAATATCTCCCCCATCTCTTTTGGCTCTGCAGATAGCTGTCCATTCTGGCTCTCTAATGGTCCAATTTTATTCCTCGTTATCCTTTTGCTATTAATATAGCTGTAGAAACCATTTGGATTTACTTTCACCTTTCTTGCTAAAGGAACCTCATATCTTCTTTTAGCTTTTATTTCTTTCTTAAGATTCTTTTTACCTTCTTTATACTCATCTAGCACCTCATTTACTCCATGCCTCCTATAAAAATATTGTAGATATCTCTCTTTTTTCAAACCGTGTCCAATTTCCCTTGAAAACCATGGCTCTTTCCGATTTTTACTATTTCCTTTCAACCGAACAGCGACATAAAGATGCTGTACTCTTACAATTTCCCCTTTAAATGTCCTCCATTTCTCTTCTACATCCTTCCCATAAAACAAAATGTCCCAATTCACTCCTTTTAAATCATTACGCATTCCCTCAAAGTTAGCCTTTCTCCAATCAAAAATCTCAACCCTAGGTCCAGTTCTGACTCTCTCCATAATTATATTGAAACTAATGGTATTGTGATCACTGGTCCCGAAGTGCTCACCAACGCATACCTCCGTCACCTGACCTGCCTCGTTTCCTAACAGGAGGTCCAGCACTGCCCCTTCTCTGGTCGATACCTCTATGTATTGCTGCAAAAAACTATCATGCACACATTTAACAAACTCCAAACCATCCAGCCTATTTACAGAATGTGTTTCCTAATTTTTGGAAAATTGAAATCTCCCACAATCATTACCTTGTGCTTACTACTAATATCTGCTATCTCCTTACAAATTAGCTCTTCCAATTCTCGCTCCCCATTTGGTGGTCTATAATACACCCCTAAAAGTGTTGCTACACCGTTCCCACTTCTCAGTTCCACCCAAATAGCCTCCCTAGACGAGCCCTCTAATCTATCCTGCCAAAGCACTGCTGTAATATCTTCTCTGACAAGCAATGCAACCCCTCCACCTCTGGTCCCTCCAATTCTATCACACCTGAAGCAACAAAATTCTGGAATATTTAGTTTCCAATCACAGCCCTCCTGCAACCATGTTTCACTGATTGCCACAACATCATATTTCCAGGTGTCAATCCAGGCTCTAAGTTCATCCACCTTTCTTACAATGCTCCTAGCATTAAAATATACACATTTTAGAAACCCACCATCCCTTATTCTCTGTTTATTATCTTTTTCCTCTTTCTCGCCTACATTTTGGGTCCGAGTGCTTCCCTTCTCTGCCTCTTGCCCCTCACCCTGTCCCTTAGCCCTCTACCCGAGTCCCTCCCCCCTGAATGAAATCTATCCATTTCCTCCCCAGTCATTACCTGACTTTATGAGTTCGTCCAACAGTTTGTAGTTTGCTGATTGAATGACATGTCGTTTACAATTTGCTATTGACCTTATTATTTATTTTATTAGGTTAAGCGATTCCTGGATGGAGCGTGGAACTCCCCTGATTTTGTTGAACGGTATCGGGACATGTACCTGAAGTTGAAGAATGCGATGGAGGAACTGTTTGGGCAGCAGATGGCTTTTGTATTAGCATTGCGCAAGGGCTTCTCAGCCGCTCTTCTCCAGCTGTCCCACCTCACAGCCATGCATGTATGTGAAACTGCACAATTTACCATTAAATTAACTGTTTCGAGGGCTTGTCCCCTGGGATGGCTCATGCAGAACATTCACCAATCTGGCTGACAGCTTGACTTAGAAATTACAGCACTGAAATAGACTATTTATCCAACCAACAGTTGCTAGTGTTAATATTCAACGTGGTTCTTTTATTCCATCCACGTCATAGCTTATTGCATATTTCTGTATTCTTTAGCACCCATCTAGTAGCAATGTTACAAAATTTTGAGATTTTAAAAATCAAGTCTGCAATTTATCCCATCAGATAAAGCATAAAAAGAAGTTTAATTTGACACCTAATTTACTTTCATGTCTTCAGTATTAAGAAAGTTATGGCCATTTTCATACTCGGAAATGAGCATCTTGCTCCCCATTGCCTTTCAATTGACTTAACTCAAAAGCTGTGATCTGGAAAAGTTAAATGTCCATAACATTCTTAAAAATTAAGAGAACTCAATGAAATTTTCAGTTATTATAGATTGAAGCATTCTGAAACAAATATTAAACAATCTTACTTGGATGACCTGAAATTAAAGCATATAATTAGTTAGTTATCTAATTGTAGCTAATTACAAAATTCAATGAGTAGATCTAAACATCTATCAATTTCTTAAGAAAAGATAAACTTTTTTAAAATTGCCTAAGTGTCCAAATAACATTCACACAATAATCCACAATATAACATAATTTTTAAATCTAATTTTCATGAATTTCTGGGCCAAATGGAAGGAATTTAGTGTTTTATGCCTGTAATTTAATGGCCATTTAAATCAACTAGCGAGTGGGTTTTAGCGGAATGCGGTGGATTGGAACGTTGCGGTTAGCGGTGAAGTCGGGGGGAAAAATACTGGGGGTTCATACATTTTTTGGGGAACCCATTTCGCAACATGAAAATATTATTAATGCCTCCCGAAAAACCAATTTTTAATATAAAAATAAACTATTTACCTTTTTTTCTTCCCTACGCAAAATGCTTCCGGTTGTCTGCGGTCACGGCTTTTGAAGGTGATTTTTAAATTACTCTAGTTAATAAATAATCTAGAGTAACTTAAAAATACCACCATTGATGAAATGTCGGAGCGATTTTTCTTCAGCAACCAAATCGCCCGACATTCATCGATTTGTCCTGCCTGTGGAAAAACGGCACTTTAAGCCCGCCCCCCTCTGCAAGGCGCGAAAGTCGCGCACACGGGGAGCGGCAGAAGTGCAGCGCCGGTAAAGGTACGTTTTGTAACATACCTACATCTAGTTTTGTTTTGAATGCATTCAAGATGAGGTATAGAGTTAACATTTTGGATTGATGGCCTTTTGTTGGTTGTTGATCAGAAACGTTCACTCTATTTCTGTCTCTGAAAATGTTGCCTGATTTGCAGATTATTTCCAGCCCATATTTATTTCTGATGATAGTTTTTTAATGTAAACGGCTCGACACCATGGTACGATTGATATGGCACCTTTGATGATGTAGAAAGCGATTAGAAATTCCCTTCCTATGTGACCATCCACCAATGTTAAACTTTCACCAACCCCTTCTCTGAATTCTGCAACTACAAAGTCTGTTTCCTTTTGTAAATACTGATGAAAGTGTTCATTTAGGACCTTGCATATACCTTAAGACTGTACACACGAATGAACCGCGTTGTGTGTCCTGTTTTTTTCACTGTTTGTTCTTTGGCTCGTAATATTCTTCTCCTGGTTAAGTTATTGGACAAGAATCCAGATTGATTTACAGCTTGAATATCACCAGCGACAACTGGGGAGTTTAAGCTCGAGTGGGATGGCATTGAGGTCGATGCCTTACAGTGCCAGAGACCCGGGTTTGATCTAGACTATGGGTGCTGACTGTATGAAGTTCGCACGTTGTTCTTGTGACTGCGTGGGTTTTATCTGGGTGTTTCAGTTTTCTCACATATTCCAAAGACATGCAGGTTTATAGGTTAATTGGCTTTCCATGCTATGTCTAAACTAATAACAGAAATCTGGAAATGGTGAGCAATTACCTATAATGAAAAGCATGAATTATAAAGAAAATGTAAAGACTGATTCGGTAATAACCTTTAGGAAAGGAAACTGCTATTTTACCCAGTCTGACAAAACGGTGTTGTTAATTCCTAACTGCCTTAAACATTTTGAGTAAATGTTGGATGTTTAACATTTTGAATAAGTGACGAGTATTTGAGTAGCAGCACTGCCCTCAGGACGTCTGCAAAAGGAAGGAGGATATGGGCTATTAGTTTGCAGGGAACAGGTGTTTTGAAGGGACTGACAGATGTCTCGAAAGGGAGGGTGACAGGACTTCAACGGGTTGTATCAACAGCCTTTGGCATGGGCTCAGCAAAGGGATTATCAGTCGTTTAGCAAGAATGTTAAGGATAACTGGAAATGGCCATGTGTAAATTTGGCAACCTTCCTATAAAAGACACGTTGGTAAATGTAAATGTTCCTCACTGTTATTCAGGTTAGTGAGCGGTTTGCACAGTACATTGATCAACGCATTCAAGAAAGTGACGTGGAAACTCTAAACCATCTGCAGCAGTTCTTGGAGCCAATGCTGTTCTTTTCAGGTCTCGAACTTGCTAACATCTTTGAACATTTCTACAGGTAATTTGTTTGGATTCTAGAAATTATGCGAATGACGGATGTTTTGCTCGTGTTCACGTTCGTTGATATAATGAAGCATTCTGTGCTTACAGTTACTATAATGTGGAGTAGATCCCAAATGGAGATAATAAGTAGCCATTTATTAGCTGCAAACAAGTAGCTACAAACAAATATCCATATAAAATGAAAGCATTTAAGGATCTATCCAAGAGATGTCATGGCTTTGCCAGTGCCAAATCTACATTTAGCCACAAAATAGAAACTCGTGAAATAAGACTCAAAAGCAGCGTGAATCAGAAACTGGCGTGGGGCAAGAAAAAACAAAGAATAATGAAAAACAGTTGATTTTCCCAAAATGGAGGAAGTTTAATTTTGTTCCACAGGAGTCACTTCTGGGTTAATAGCTAATTGGTTTATTATTGTCATGTGTACCAAGATACAATGAAAAACTGTTTGCGTGCTATCCAGTCAAATTGTACCATCAAGTCATACCCAAGTACAACAGGTAGTGGAAAGAGAAAAATCACCAGAGTGCAGAATGTAGTCTTTTAGCTACGAAGAAAGTGCAGATTTTAAAAGGTGCAAGGGCCGCAATGAGGTAGATTTGGACTATAGAGATCAATTCTATAGTCCGATACAAGCGAAGAAAAATCTGCTCCTGAATCTGGTGCTATGTGCGTTCATTGGGCAACACAATGGTAGAATTGCTGCCTTACAGCACCAGTGATCTGGGTTTGATCCTGACTACGGGTGCTGGTCTGTACAGAGTTTGTACATTCCCCCTGTGATCCTGTGGGTTTTCTCTGGGTGCTCCGGCTTCCTCCCACACTCCAAAGCCAAACGGGTTTGTATGTTAATTGGCTTCTGTGAATTGTAAATCGTCCCGACTGCGTAGGATAGTGCAAGTGGACGGGTGATCACTAGTCAGCACAGATTCGATGGGCCGAAGGGACTGATTCCACAATGTTTCTCTAAAGTCTAAAGTTAAGCTTTTGTATCTTCTGCTTGACTTGAGAGGAAAGAAGAGGGAATGACCAGGGTGTAAGTGGTCCTTGATTATGTTGGGTGCTTTTTCAAGGCAGCAAGAAATGTAGATGGAGTTGAATGGGGTGGGGCTGGTAGTTTCCATGATGGACCAGGTTACGTCTACAATCCTCCGCAACTTTTAATGATCTTGGGCAGAGCAATCGCCAAACCACATTCAGATGCATCCTGGTAGGAAGCTTTTTGATATATTTTAATGATACACATGAGTATACAGAGTAAAGTTACCTGGTGCCACAAGATATGCTGGACAATGATGGCAATGGTGGTTGTAGATCTTCTTGGGCATCCCCATGAGGTCAGGGGTGAGTTGCTATCAGTGTGGTTTTGTGGGTTTCTAGGTGTCTGATGGGTCACAATGTGGGTCACAAACCTTTCCGCAGATGGGGCAGGTGGTGACCTGCCAGGCTGGTGGGTAGTTTTTGAGGTGATGCCTTCCTACTTCCTCTTAAGCAGGGCTACTCTGTGCTCCCGATGTATAGCCATGAGGTTCTCAATACCATCCCTGTACCCTGAGTGGGTACCTTACAACTTCTACTGTTGTGGGACACCTTTAGGGCAAAGGAAAGATCTGCTCCACTGTATTCTAAATGGTATAGTTCGCACGGGTGTACAGCAGCATAGACTGGGTGTTGCATAAATTGCAGTAATTTCTATATTTGGTCAGTTTGATCATGAAGCTGGTAAAGCAAATAGGACTCCTACTCCAACAGGATTTTTATATTTATTTTTGAGATCTGCATTGCTGGCATTCATTGCTCATCCTAATTGCCATGGCAAAATGTCATGGCGTTATACCACTGCAATCCTGATGATGTTCTCACAGTACAGCAGTAGGTTTCAGGATTCGGATTGTAATAATAAGGATCAGTAATTTATTTCCCAATCAGAATAGTATGCAAATTGGCGAGGAAATAGGGTGATATTTCTTTATACCTCCTGCTCCTGATCATTTTTGTGGCATAGGTTACTGATTGTAGGAGTGCACTCACTCCATTTATTATTCTGATTTGAGAGCCTCCCCACTACTTTAATCGTAAATATTTAACAGCCACAATGGAGAATACAATTTGTGCAGTTGACAAGGGAGCAAAGAGAGACTCGGCTGGGGTTGGAGCGTGGGCAAGGCACAGGGTCAGAAGAGGGGGATGTGAGTGCTGGGGATGAAATATGAGATTGGGAGGAGGGGTGGCAAGGCAGTGGCAAAATCAGTGACTGCCAGAGAGGACACCGGGGTCTCAACCTGAATCTTCGACTATTCCTTTGCCTCAAAGCATTGTTTTGACCCACTGAGCTCCTCTGGGAGTATGATTTTTGCTGCATCTTGTGCGGAGTTTTCTTCTCTGACTGGTTCTTTCTTTTCAATAGGTACTATCTGGCTGATCGGCTCTTGGCCCAGGGTAAAGTGTGGCTGGAGCAAGCTGTGATCGATCACATTGGGACCTGTTTTCCCAGCAGGTATCCTCAGCAGATGTTGAAAAATCTCAGTGAGTCTGATGAGCTGCAGCAGGAGTTTCACCTCTACAGGCTGCAGCAGCTCGATAGGAAATTAGAGCATATGGGTGATGAGGTAAGTGAATATCTATCTGATAAATACTAAAGATAATTAGTGGAGAGAACTGTTGTGATCTTCAGTCCTTTCAAAACAATTTGCAGCAGTATAAAATATTTTATAAACATTTCCCTTATAATTTATTGAATTTGCGTTCTGAATGAAATGGCATGGAGGAGTTGCTGATGGAAATTGAGGTGTCTTATTTAACATGACCTGAGCTAATGATATGGCTTGAGGTAAAATATATTTCCTGAGTTTTCAATCCGGGTTGCAGCATATCCCTGTTGTGATATATAGTGAGCATATGTTATTTTTTTTATTACATTTGTCCCTTTCTGTTTTTACATAGTGACTGCAAGGTTATCTTAGCTTGGGCTGCTCTGCTTAGAAGGGATGAGATTACAATTTAAGTTGCTTAATTTTGAAAAAAGGATGGCGGGACAGGATCAAGGGTTTGGTTTAGTCCAGGGGTCGGCAACATTGCCTGCTTGCCCCGGGACTGGCTGCAATTCCCAGATCCGTCTCGTTCCCGGGACTGGCTTCAGTCCCCAGATCCTTTGCATCCCTGGGACGAGCTACAGTTCCCACGTCGCCTGCCTCGGTACTGGCGTAGCGCCCAGGTCGCCTGCCCCGGGACTAGTAGAGAGAAAGAGAGAGAGAGCCCAGGATGGAGCAGCCAGCCTTCCGCCCAGTAGCTACCCGCCAACCACCACCTCCACCAGTTGCGCCTGTGCCGAAGGACACCGTGGCTGGCTGGCGGGCGGGCCAGCAGAAGCGCTGAGGTGGCAGCCGGTTCCGCTGTCCGGTCCCGGCGGCCACTTGCAGCCATCCAAGCTACTTCCCTCCCCGGGCCAGACTCCCCACACGCTCTGGAAGGAACTCTGACCCCCAGCGACGCTGTCCTTTTACAGCCGCTTTCCACTTTACAACCGCCTCCCATAAGCTGCCAGCAATGAAGGATAGACTTGGCTATCCCTCAGAAAGATAGAATTGGCTATCCCTCAGTACAGCAACATCAAGAACATCTACTGAGGGATAGCCAAGTCTATCTTTCTTGGCTAACAACCTAACCTTCGGCCTCCACGACAGGTACATTTTCGTGCCTTATTTTGGGTAACAAATAGCATTTTAATTGATGGGAAATACGGTATATAAAATTATGAGAGCCAAAGGTAGAGTTAACATTAGAAACTGTTTTTCCCAGCGAGGAATTATTAAAGTCTGGTGCACATAGTTTTAAGCTAAGAGGGGCAATTTAAATGGAAATGGGTGGGATTGTTTTTTTGCCTCGTGCCGACTACCTTTGTGTACCAAGGTGCAAAGATAATCTGCTTGTTTTGTGCTACCCGGTCAGCAGAAAACCGATACGTGATTACAATCAATTGTCCACAGTGTACAGATATGGACTAAAGAGTATAATGTTTATTGCAATTGGTAAAGTCCGATTAAAGATAGTTCAAATGAGGTAGATGGGAAGTCAGGACAGCTCTCCAGTTGGTGAGGGGAAGTTTCAGTTGCCTAATTACAGCTGGGAAGAAACTGTTCCTGAATCTGGGTGTATGCGTTTCCAAACACCTGTCCCTCTTGCCTGATGGGAGAGGGGAGAAGAGGGAGTGACTGGATTGAGACATGTCCTTGATTATGCTGTGCTGAATCACCTGCTTGTTACTTGCCCATTCTCCAAGGCTATTAACATCCACCTGAATTCTCCTGCAGTCTTCCTCCATATTAACCTCCCCTTTTTTTTGACACACAATCCAAACATGGTAACATCAGTCAATTTAGATATGATTTTGATGCCAAAGTCGCCTGTCCATGTTTAATGTGAATTGTCTACAGCAGTGGTTGCAGCATAGATCCTTATGGCATACCACTTTAAAGTGACATTTTCTACGAGGGTGATACGCATTTAGATGAAACGCATTTAGATGAAAAATACAGTACTAAAGAATGCAAGGATAGAGCAGAACATGTGAATACACTTTTAAAGCCGGCAGAAGAGATTGTAAAAGCAATTAAGAGAGGTTTTCTTAGCATTGAATACAAAATCTGTATTTTTGCAAATTATGCAAAACTTTGCAGTACTGCGTACCGTAAGGGTAGTGAGGCATGGAACAAAGGCAGGAAAATCTGAACTTTTATAAAAGTTTGGTCCAGTCTCAACTTGGGTATTGTGTTCACTTCTGGTCACCTCATAATAGGAGGGATGTGAAGTTCTTACAAAATACTGTCGTTATTTCATGCCACTTTTGTATGTAACATTTCCATCCCATATCCATGCATAGTTCTGTATGAATCTTCTCTGGTAAGTGATGTGCCTTTGAACATTTCATTGTGACAAAATTGCAAATACTTAGGCAAGTGGTGTTGATGCTGACATTTACCAGTGAACGTTTTTGTGATGTAGATGATGGAAGACCAACCATTCATAGCTGAGGAAGAAACAGATCTGAAAGTCCTGGTGCTTTCTCCACGTTGTTGGACTATATCTCCCCTGTGCCATCAAGATGATCCAAAGACATTCTTTCCACCAGAACTCAGCAGTTTCCTTGCGGAGTTTTCTGATTTTTGTACACATGGTTAGTATATGTTGCCATGTACAAATATTGTATCCATTGTAAATAGAATGAGAAAGAATAAGGCTCAATTTAAGCAACAGTGTCAAAATTAATTGGAACCCACTGTCCACAACCACATTAAAAATTATACTTGGATGCAAGAAGTAAGATG
This sequence comes from Raja brachyura, assembly GCA_963514005.1. The sequence continues at coordinate 11,199,716 of OY740785.1, forward strand.
AAAAAGGAAACTGTGTCCATGGAGAAGAGGAGGACGCATACAATTATACATTGGAAATCATCAAAAGAGATGATAGATAATAGACAATAGGTGTAGGAGTAGACCATTCGGCCCTTCGAGCCAGCACTGCCTAATGTGCATTTACTTCAGTTCCTCCGTCACCCCAGATTCTCTGGCCACTAGTACATCAGGGAGATTGTTTGTGTCCACCTTAGTGAAGACGGATCCAAAGTACATGTTCAACACGTCTGCCATTTCCTTGTTCTCCATATAAATTCACCTTTTTCAGTCTTCAATGGTCCAACTTTGGTCTTAACTAATTTTTTCCTCTTAATATACCTAAAGAAGCTTTTACTATCCTCCTTTATATTCTTGGCTAGCTTTACCTTCGTACCTCATCTTTTCTCCCCGTATTGCCTTTTTAGTTAACTTCTGTTGCTCTTTAAAAGTTACCCAATCCTCTGGCTTTCCGCTCATCTTTGCTATGTCATACTTCTCTTTTATTTGTATACTGTCCCTGACTTCGTTTGTCATCCACGGTTGCCCCTTACTCCCCTTGGAATCTTTCTTCCTCTTTGGAATGAACCGATCCTGCACCTTCTGTATTATTCCCAGAAATACCTGCCATTGTTGTTCCACTGTCATCCCTGCTAGTGTATCTTTCCAGTCAACTTTGGCCAGCTCCTCCCTCATGGCTCCATAGTCCCCTTTGTTCAACTGTAACACTGTCACCTCCGATTTACCCTTCTCCCTCTCACATTGTAGATAGCCATGCTGGGTCCACTTGCCTTGTTCTATGTTGTGTAATCCCAGATAAGTATGTGGTGCTTGGGATAGTTTGCAAGTATTTTCCTAAATCTGGTTTGACTTCCCAGAATGTAACTTCTCACATTTATCTGAATTAAATTCCATTTGCTATTCCTCAGTCTACTTGCCCAGCTAATCAAGAATCTGTTGCAATTCTTGCTAACCATCTTTGTGTCCACGACACAGTTTATTTTGGTGTCATCTGCAAACTTACTAATCATGCCTTGTACATTCTCATCCAAATAGTTGATATTGATAACAAACGACAATGGGCCCAGCACTGACCCTTGAGATGTACCATTTACCACAGGTCTCCAGTCCAAAACAAGGACTTCTACCACTATCTTCTGCTTCCACTTTCAAGCCAATTCTGTCTCCGCTTAGCTAGCTTTACCTGGATCCCATCTTTTCTAATCTTCCGGAGCAGCTTATGTGGAATTTTACTAACGGCTTTGCTGAAGTCCACAAAGATTCCACTAAGGCCCATATAGACTACATCAGAAACTGTTTGATTACTTCAAAGAACGCGATAAAATTTGTGAGAAACAACACTTCAACACAAAACAAGGCTTCCTAATTGAGCCCTAAAAGTAGCATAACCTCACTACTTTTTTTACTCTATTCCCTTTGCAATAGATGATAACTTATTTGCTAATTAATAGCTTTTTGCAAATCATGTGCTTGGGGCACCCAGTTCCCTCCATCTCAGAACTCTGGACGTTTTCACGATTCAGAAAATATATTTTTATCGCCAAAATGGACAGTTTCACATTTTCCTACATCCTATTCCATTTGCTATCCAAGCCTTTCATTATTCGGTAAGTTTCAATGAGATCCTCCCTCATCCTTCTAAACTCCAGCGAGTATAGGCCCAGAGCCATCAAACAAAACAGTTAAAATAATTCCTGCACAAGACCCTGCACAACAAAAGAAGATTTGCTTTACTCTGCTGTAGTAATACAAAAATTAGCCTGGTGGTTTCAAGGATTTGCATGTCCATTTGGACTTGTGTTACTCACCTGCATAAAGTTGCACAATTGTACCCTTTCTGACCTCAACGCTGTAACGATTTGTCCTTATGTGACCCAGCAGGTTGACTTGGAATTATTACCCTTAGCTTCAAAATGCAGTGTCTCTTTCCACTCTAACTTAAAGCCTTATTCCTTAAAGTCCTGATGCCCTTGCAAAGCAATGGTGGTGCTTGGTAATCACTGTGCTTCGTTCACTGGAATTTCTGCTGAGGTCTCCACCCTCTCACCAACTTCTGTAGTTGTTCACAAAATTATCTGGACGGCACAGTGGCG